>OX382265.1:19857708-20457708 GCA_947507595.1 Pyralis farinalis | reverse complement strand
TGCAGGCGGACTTATCCGTAGAAGAGCTTTTTGGGCCGAGAGCTATTGTTAGAAGATATACCAATACTAATATAGAGAAATAACCTAATTAATTACTGTAGGTACGTACGAGTCGTGGATTTATTGATACGATCCAGAAACGAATCGCCTTTTGACGGTTTGGGTGTTTCAAAGCGGATCAACGCCTACCAAAAGTAATCTCGAAATGGAGGAACGATTTTGATTTGTGTCAATTCCTTTACAGAAACAAAGAAGCATCAACGCCGAATGGTATACTACCAAATGCTTGGCAGAACTTTTCTCTGTTGTGAGCAACAAGCGACCAACCACAAGGCGCCGCGGGCTACTGCTCCATCACGACAACGCGCCCGCGCACACCGCGCTCAAAACGAGAGACAAAATCTGAATAACATGCCTGTCAAACTCCTGAGTCACCCTCCTTACAGCCCTGACAGCCTAGCACTGTGTGTCTTCTTTTGATTCCCGAAAATAAAAATCAGCTAAAAGGGATACAATTTTCGTCGCCGGAAGATGCGGTGTTAGCGTTCGAGCAGGCTGTAAATAAGGTGTCAGCGGCGGAGTGGAAAAAGTGTTTCGAAAACTGGTTCAGACGTATGAAACTTTGTATAGAGGCTGGCGGAGAGTACTTTGAAATGATTTAATAAAATAAAATTACCCATAGAACACTTTTTTTTTATTTTCGTTAAACTTTCTGAGTGTGAGTGAGTCCCACGTATTTAGTACGGCTACGGCTGGACAAAATAGATCTATATTTTAATTACAATTTGCTCATATAAATATCTAATATTATATTTTTTATTGTCTATCAGTTTGTAATAAAAATATGCCTACTTTGAAGTCTTTCCTATATCTTTTTAGTAGGTAGGCAATTTTTGTATCATTTGTCGGGTTTTATACGCAATAAAAATATGTGCTACTGAATGTTTGTTTGCATTCTTATCTCGGTTGCCTGTATCAATTGCCTTCAATAAGGGCTACTAGAACTTATATATCTATACCCTACCCCTATACAACTACTATACGCTACCCCTTTAAGGACTCTGCGCAATAATACTATTATCTGTTACCCGTAGCTTCGCTCGCGTAGTAAAAGAGAAATAAAACACATTTTCAAATCTCCATACAAAAAAAGACATCAATCCGTCGCTAAGTTTTGATTTAATAAATTGATAAATCGACATATAAATACGCTTTAACATTCATAATAGTATGAATCCCTCTGTAACATTTGAATTCTATAACTCATTGAAGTGTATGATTCCCTTCATACACTTCATAGAGTCATAGAGTATGAGATCTAGATCTATTCCACAGGAGCCGTGCATTCGGGAATAAAAGTGAATCGCACATGCTTAATAAAATAGCAAACAGATTTCTAACTTTTGCTGGCAATTGACAAAGCACGGTTTCCCTCATCGTTGCATCCGAATGGTTATCATCTTCCAGCAGTCTTAGTGTCTCGCATGCAGCCCTAAATATTTATAAATAGAACATCGATATTTATTAAGATCCAAACATCTAACCATCCAAACATCCGTACTTTCACATTTATAATATTAGCAGAATGTACGACAAATACCACGAATTTTGACGTTAGTCGTGTGTCCTCCATCTTCGGGTGATCTGCGTCTATATAGGGGACATCCATTTTCATTTCTTTGAATATCCTTCAAAAGCGTCCGAGAATACTTTTTGGTGCATTTCGCTTGCTTCAGACACGGGGACGATTGGTTTAGAACACTACAGGGACCGTGAATCATAATAGTGTATTATAGCAGTAGTAGATGAAAAGCCGTTGATTGAAACAAAACAAAACATCTATATTTAATAAGATTCAAATATCTAAACATCCAAACTATCACACGAGAACATGTCACCGGGATAAAAAGTAGCCTGGGTGTTAATCCAGTACCTCATCTATCTATCTATCTATCAAATTTCATCCAAATTCGTTCAGCCGTTGAGGCATGAAAATGGAACAAACATACAAACATCCATACTTTCACATTTATAAAATTAGTAGGACGAGTAGTAGTAGATGAAAAGTCATTGATACTTGAAAGCAATATAAAACATCTATATTTAGTAAGATTCAAACATCTAAACATTCAATTATCCCACAGGAATATGTTACCGGGATAAAAAGTAGCCTATGTGTTAATGAAGTACCTCTATCAAATTACCAAATTTCATCCAAATCCTTTCAGCCATTGAGGCGTGAAAATGGAACGAACATCCAAACATCTAAACATTCTGACATACAAATGTCTAAACATCCAAATATCCATACTTTCACATTTATAATATTAGTAGGATAATATTCACTTTACTGATAACATTTGATTGATATTTCTAAAGTAGGTAAGGGCTTGCATACACATATCTCTTACTACTTACGTGCACTAATCAATACATTGTCTTAGTAAACATTGGCTAGGGTTGTAACGTCCTTAGTTTTGTACTGAATATTTTTTCTTGAAGTTTATTTTAATTTTAGAATTAATAACATTCTTTTAGCCTAAGTAGAACTAGAAACTAGATTTTTACTCGTATTTCGCTTGAACGGAACTTTCTTAGATTTTCGTTAACTAAAACAAAATTCTACAAGTAATAATATTGTTACGCATTTTTTAGAAGCTTTCCCATGTTATCACTACTAACCTCAGCAGTGGTCAATCTGCTGAAAAAATATATTAAAATGTGATTCTCTTTTGCATCAATGAATCGCATGTTTTTGACAATAACATCGCTCCGAATGTGTATTAGCTGTACCAAATACTCTTAACGACCATCTAATTATCTGCAAAGGCACAAGCTACTGAGTGAGCATCAGTCGGGGTTTCGAGCTGGGCATAGTACCGTATCTGCGTTGCTGAAAATCACGGATGATATGAGAGGCAATATAAAATTAACAATCCTTATCTTACTTGATATGACCAATGCCTTTAATTCAATTGACATTGATATCTTGGTATATTACGTACTCTTAGTTCATCGCCCACTGCTCAATTATGGTTCATGTCCTATCTTTCTAACCGAAAGCAGCTGGTTAAGACTGAGATTCTAAGTCCGATTGCTGTGAACTCAAGGCTGGTGTTTCTCAGAGGGGAGTGCTTCCACCTATTCTGTTATCCTTCTCATCAATGGCACAGTATCGCCCCTCTCTCTACTTCTTGCCACTTATACCAAAATTAATTCTTACACTTACACCAAAATTACATAATAATCTTTTATTGACAGACAAAAACACTAAAACCTAAGGTAATAATTATTTTAAGCAGTTCCTCTTTGTATGGCTAAATAAAATGACTTATGACAGAAAACTTATTTAATGTTATCACATAATATTTACAAATAATACACATTACATTTACAAAAGTGCTATGAAAAAATATATATTATATATATGGATTTAATGAATTTAATGTTATTCCAATTACAATTAATTTATGTGATATAATATACATAACGTCAATTTAATTTAGTGTATATATATTATTATTGTAGGTTGATTTCAATTTTATTCCAATTTAATACTTGTTTAATTTCATTCTCCTCAAATATCATTCTCAAACATTTTTTTTTACTTGCTTCTCATTCTACCTCATTTATAATTATTAAATGTCATAGTTAACCTAAAATATATCGATTTAATTAATTTTTCTTTTCAATATTGTTAAGTAATGTATGTAGTAAGTAAAACTGCAATAGTCTATTCGGAAGGAGCCTGACATCCATAAACACAGGGAAATCTGCCGTGGGTGTCAGCGCAACAAAACAATTTTTATTGTAGTATTTACGTACAAATAAATAAACTTCATTTCATTTCAAACTTCATTTCATTAGATTAGATTAGATATTGTTTATGGCTTAAAACTGTATACAAATGATGTTATATAAGAACAGAACAACAGTTGTCCATTTCGGACGTACAATAATTTATTGTAAGTAGTAATGCTCATCATATATAACAAAAATGAAACATTACGAATATGATAATCAAGTCCTTTCCAAGAAACCTTCGTTTAAATTATAAAGCAATTGCATAATAATAATTATTAAATCTATATGTTTTCTTAGCATCATGCATTAGTTTCATTAAAGTATTCATTTAAATTGTAAAAACATTTACATAGTAACCACTGTTTCAATACTTTTTTGAATGAGACACCATCTGCACATTTAATATGTCCAGGTAAATTATTATACACCTAAGAATTAAATGTATACCATAATAATACGCACTTTTGTCAAACATTTGACTTGATGACTGTATTGTTTGTATTGTGCTCTCAAGTTTCATTTAGTTTTACTTTTTTTGGAAAAGTGTTCAGTGTGTTTTTTAACAAATACAAATATTTCTAATATACTCGTATAAATACACGTCAAAGTCAAAAAACTAAAAGCTTTAAATAGAGGTCTTAATGAGTCAAATTTATCAATTTTATATATAATTCGAAGACATCTTTTTGTAATAGGAAAGTGGACTGAACATTTACGGAGTTACTCCACAGTTTCATATGCCGATGATCTTCAAATTTACGCATCTAATACACTTGATCACACAGAGATGGCTTTTGCTAGCATCAATAATGATCTATCCGCCATTAGAAGGTGGACCAATGATTATAGGGTTAAAGATAAATCCATCTAAATCTCAAGCCATTGTTATAGCAGCCCTCACTACATAACAAAATTGCAAAGCGTGATGTGCTATAATATGCTCCTTGATGGTAACATCATTTCTTTGGCTGGTACATACTGTTAAGAATTTAGGCATTACCATTGATCAATCTCTGTCTTGGGCCCACCAAATCGATGGAGTCAGTCGCAAAATTATAATATCGTTCCACTCATTTAAGCATCTCCAGTATTCTATTATCTTCCCTTGGGTACAAAAGTTTGCTTGTGCGCTTCCTCCTTCTCCCTATCCTTGACTATGCGGATGTTGCCTATCTAGATCCT
Source organism: Pyralis farinalis (assembly GCA_947507595.1). Taxonomy (NCBI): domain Eukaryota; kingdom Metazoa; phylum Arthropoda; class Insecta; order Lepidoptera; family Pyralidae; genus Pyralis; species Pyralis farinalis. The sequence continues at coordinate 20,452,722 of OX382265.1, read as the reverse complement.
ACTGAAGACCTACTTAATAAACTTTAACGCATTTAAAATATGTACATCAGATATATCTTTGGTGTGCGAAAGTTTGATCGTATAACTGAATTTCGTCATAAACGAAACTTATTACCTATTTATTAAACGTCGCAGGAATATGCATGTTCTCACGTTACCTTTATAAGTTCTTTTTTATCCATCAGCTCCAAAATACCTCTCGGAGAGATTCGAGTTCCGTGTACAGGATGAACGTTTACGTCTATGTAGCACTCTGATGTTGAATATTCCTGTATACAACTGTCATTCCTATACGAAATATTTTAATGTACAGGCGGCACATCTTTGGCATTCACTTTCAGATGATGTGAAAATGTCCCAGTATGTCTATTCTTTCAAGTTAAAATTGTTTAAGCACTGGTTTGATGCATCTGAAAATACGAGCTAATTGTCTACAAATATCTAATATGACTATGTACTCAAATGTATATTTTTGTGTATATTGAATGTATTTGTGTATGAATGTAGATAACCACATTAATATTTATATGTAGGGCTGTTTCCATATTTCTGAGTTTATTTATACTTGTTATTATTTTGTTTGTTTATTAATTTAGTGTCGATTATATTGTGCTTCATCCTGTTTCTGGACAGTTATCTCCAGAGAATATGAATGTGGGAGTGCGAATGGGTGTAAAAAAATTAGTAATAGCCAATCCCTTGACTGGAAAATTGAAGCGTTAGGTAATAGAGGTCCTAAATTGAGTGATTTTTTTTTCATCGCAATTTAAGTATCAGGCACGCGTGTGCCCACTGACGTTTCGACATAAGAAAAACTCCTATACTCGGTAGTGTGGACTAGATATTATTAGTGTTTACATAGAGGAAACTCACCTGTTACATTCCCAAAAATATGGTGTTACATTAAAGTTTCTTAATTGATTTGTAATAGTTAGAAACATATATTTCGTTACAATTTTGCGTGCTTTATGCAGACGACGCGGTATTAGTAGCAGAATCACTATCCGAACTGCACACACTAGTTACAACAATGAAAGATTAAGGAGGTACTAACAATAAACATTTGTAAACATCATATAAATAAATAAATTATAATTATTATTATTAAAGATGATTGTATGAAGAAAGGCTTTCAATTGAATGCGAAGAAAACCAAGACAATGGTATTTGAAAAAGAGACAACCAGAAAGAACACTAGGATTACGGTTGATGATGTAGTGTTGAAGCATGTGGATGAGATTGTATATCTTGGAACGGCTTTTAGCAGCAATGGAAGGTACATCGCTGATGTGGAGAGACGAGTGGTTGCAGGGAATAGCGTGAAAGGAGCGTTGGGTAAACTTCGAAATCTAAGCCAGAAGGCACAGCTCGCTGTAGACAAGTCGGTGCTAATCCCAACGCTAACTTATGGAAGAGAGAGCTAGATATGGCAGAGAAAGCATAAAAGTAGAATAAATGCGGTCGAGATGAGAGCATCGCGCAAAATTTGTGGCATAACGCTTGCTGATCGCATTCGTAAAGATGACGTAAGACATAGAGTTGATCTGAAAGAGAGTGTCGGTGTTAAGGTAAGAAAAGGTATGCTCCGTTGGTTCGGACATGTAGAAAGAATACAGGATGAAAGAATGACGAAACAGATACATAATGCAAAAGTGGAAGGATGTAGAAGCCGAGGAAGACCGAGTCTAACCTACCATGACCAAATTGGTCGTGTTTTATCAGAAGGTACCGGCGAACGTGCCTGAAAAGAGCTATGAATGTTAGAGAAGCGAGTGAAGTTTGTAAGAACAGCGTCTTATGGCGCTCTGTTCTCCCGTACCTATCACGCAAGAGACCTGACGTGAAGATATACATACAATACATACATTTTGTGCTCATGCCTAATTCATTAGATTGACATCCCATCAGGTACTCTATGGTTGACTGGAAGAGATCCCAGAGGTGATAAGTTCGCCATTGTACAAACAATCCTTTTCTTATTTATATTGTTCTAATAAACAAACAAACAACTCTTAAAGTACACTAAGGACAACCTGTTAACGACGAGTCTTATGTTATTTACAGAGGATTTTAAGTTACTTCTGCAGTAGCGAAATAAAAAGAGGATTTTTAACTGTATTTCTCGACAAAAAAACGACAACTCATAAAACTGTCATCAAAAATGATAGAAACCAATTAGTATTATTAACCCGATAAAAATGATTTTGTCTTAGGAAACCGATTCATTGTTAAGGACGCTTGGCGTCATTTTCTTCATCTCAATCAGATGAGCATATTTTCTTAGCGTAATCTGGCAACAATCGAAGTTTAACCTGTAAAAAATGAGTAATAGCCAATCTCATACTATGTAACCCTTGACTGGAAAATTAAAGCGTTAGGTAATAGAGGTCCTAAATTGAGTGATTTTTTTTTCATCATAATTTCATCGTATCAGGCACGCGTGTGCCCATTGACGTTTCGACATAAGAAGGACTCCTATACACGGTAGTGTGGACTAGATATTGTTAGTGTTTACATGGAGGAAACTCACCTGTTACATTCCCAAAAATATGGTGTTACATTAAAGTTTCTTAATTGATTTGTAATAGTTAGAAACATATATTTCGTTACAATTTTTTCAAAATAATCATTGTTTCTCCTCTGACAACCCTAAGTCAAAACGTAAACCAGACAGGCGTGCGCTTATTCTACGCGAGCCGAACCTATCTACGTACATACATAATAATATCTATGTTGATATGGAAATAACTAAAGATATTTTTTTATATCCTTTGATCTACAAGGCAACGCACGAAATCTACACTGATATTACACAATTATAAACAAAATAATGTAGGAGTACAACTGGGAATAGGTCACGCTTAAAATTCGAAGTTTTATTGTATCTCTTATTACGTACGGCTTGCGAACGGTACAAAGGTCAAAGTATTAAGCTTAACGTGCACTTAACGTGCTTTTAACTGTACCTACCTGTACAAAGTACATGTCAAATTCAAAGTGTTTCTTTGCCGCGACAAACTGCACTGCAGCATAACAAATAATTGTCCTAGTTCTGATATGCCATACATACTGTACATTATTGTTTATTTGTATTATTTATGACAGTGTTCAATAATAAGTCGATACAACACACCTTGTGCATCTTAACTAACTTCTATTTTAATTGCATATCGAAGGGACACTCATTTTGACATATTTACATCTGCATATTTTTATAGATTTACAATTGCGTTACAAAGTTATAACTTTGCATTTACATACCCGTACACTATCTATCTCATGAATATGAAGTTTAAACCAAATAAAAGTTAGGTACCTAATTTTAAATAGGATATTCAAACGTTTCTCCATTTTGCGCATTCTCTTCTACAATTACATGAACTTTCACATTACACTGTTGCCATTTTAAAATTTACGATTAGCTACAGTTATTACAGAGCTAAAATAAAAATATCTAATAGTATTTATGTATGTCGTAATATGAAAACCACACGTGTGGCTCGCGGTACTCAACGGGTTAAATTTGATTTTTTTATATTTGCGGTCCTTACACACTTCACTCGCCTCTCTAAAATTCATAGCCGTTTGGTATGCTTCGTTGGTTCGGACATGTAAAAATAATGCAGGATGAAATAGTGACGAAACAGATATACAATGCGAAAGTGGAATATATATGAATATATATATATATGGACGTAGGAACCGAGGAAGACCAAGACTAACCTACCATGACCAAATTGGTCGTGTTTTATCAGAAGGTAATATCAGGAGCCCCAGGAACCGGCGAGCGTGCAAGAAAAGAGGTATGAATGTTAAAGAAAGGAATAATAGTTATTAATGCAAGAGGGGCTATATAACTAGTTTGGCCATAAATACTGTTACATAGAAAATTTTCTTATTTTCAACTCCGAACTTTATAAGACCTGAAGACTAGCTCTTGTCTAGCTCAGATCTAACCCCTTAGACTACAAATTATGGTCAGTTTTGATAGATATGGCCTGGTTCAAACGCTACGCTGACATTGTATCTCTTAAGAATCTCTGGAACAAGCAGTGGTTAAATTTCCCATGGATACAGTGCGTTTTAACCCATCGTGACCAGACAAATTAAAGACCTGTATCAAAGCCAAAGGTACCAATTTCTAATATAATCATTTCTTTTATTTTTGCTGAAACTTCCATAAATTTGTACGTTAATATAAGTTTTATTAAGATTACAATACTTCATAAAAAAATAAATGCATATTCATTAGTAACAGAACTTGACCATAAGGACTAGGCACAATGCGAAGAGGAATATGAAAGTTCAATATCAATACTCATTCGTATTCTTCATTGGACTTAATATTTAACAAATAAATATTCAATATACACTGCATATGAAAATTTCATAAGTCTTGTAAGAAATGACAACACAACAATACGTAACTTAAACATCCTAAACTTGTAGTACACTGAATACCGGCCTACACAATGATTATCATCGTAATGGTTATTAAACGTACATAACTATAGGATACGATATTACATACAAGATATAAAATATAAAATAGTTACAATATTGTACATGCTATTTTCACAAAATTAATGAGAAAGAACCCTTACTAGATGATTTAAGCACAACACTGTATATAAAACACCAATCTATACATACAACAAATCCAATCCGGTGAAATGAAATCCAATTCGACACAATAAAACTAATTGATATTGATATCCTTAAATCGTAAGCTGATTGTGGATGGTAAGTTAAAAAGCTTTCACAAACGAAAGCCCTTCCATCCTCGAGCATAACATGCTAGTAACATCTGCATATGTAATTTATTCTTCTTTCATATAAACTAAGTCTGAGTAGATAATGTAAAAGCGTGTTATCTGATCCATTTATTTTTATGTGTACCTTCTTTTATTTTTATGCTTTATTTCACATTTCATTGTTAGTGAGAGTTAATTGTAGCTTAGACAATCACTATTCTATTACTTTTTTATGTAATGTTGTTGGTTCTTGGTTCGTTAATTCATCATAGCTTTGGTAAACCGTAAAAAAGCGAGGGGAACCTTGTCTAACCTTGAATGAAAAACACAGGTTGATTATTACCTCCATAGCTCAAGCACCAGTTTTCTCCTCATACAGATATAAACTTGCTATCTATACCAATGCTCAATGTACAAAATTATGGTGAGAAAGTAAATATTATCATCTTTTCACTCACGGGTATTAATCCCGGTCATTTGATAGGCATGCGTGGGGATAAGGATCCGACGCGTAGAGGCCCCTTCGAAAAGACTATGCAATGTTCTACACCCGCCGTGACCCACTCCAGGGGATATCAGTGGGATAATATACCAATGACCAGGTCACGGCAAGTATTGGGACTATTGGAAATATGTCGGAAAAAAGTGGGATATTAAAATGAGATTAGGAGGTATTATTAGAACCGGGCTATTGCAAAAGAAGGACGGACGCCTACCATAACTATCATATCTGATGTTACTTTCGGCAGGCGGTGGCTCGCCACTCACTAGATGGACCCCCGAAATGCCAGAGAAAGTGCAACACGGGGCAACACCGGTGTGAGTGACTCAAGGGTGTTGAGAGGTGTGCTGCGCTTTCTCCGAATTTACTCGCGGCGTTATGCCCTTCAACACTTCCACCCCTGGAGCATATCACCTGCTAGAGCAATATACTCTATCAACCCCTCTCTGGACGGCCAATAAAGGCAAGTCAGAGCTGAGAGTCCTGCGGGCCTTCTTAGTTTTCCACTCCAACCGGCGAAGACACGCCGGAGACGAAGGCCCTGATCGACTCTCTGGAGCACCCGTGGTGTCGTTACGCACCAACAGCTCGCCACAAGCTGCCCTCAGAGGTTAAAATCAAATAAATAAATATTATTATTATTCCTTTTATTTTTTTTACATTTTTAAACATAATATTTTTTTGGGGCTCATGGGCCAGAAGCATACTTGTTCGAAACCGCTGCCAATCAATTAGATTAGAGAAGATAAAGTCTAAAGCTGGTGTCATTCTTGCTAAGACTCCGGACTCACTTCACGTTGACGGCGTCCGATGAAGGTATAACAATAGATGAGATCGATTTTTCGATACAAAGCTTGAATAATGAAAAGTCTGCGGGAATTGATATGATCACAGCTGAGATGATCAAACTAGGTGGCACTTAGGTCCGGGACGCCTTCTAGTACTTAAGCAATCTATGCTGGAGAACTGGAAGGGTATCAGTGGACTGGAAACTTTATACGCACAGTCATCGTGACCTTGCATAAGGTAAGGGTCACGCATGGATTGCGCCAGCCATAGGGCCATCAGTTTGATCAGCTTAGTAAAGCGAAAGTATATGGAAAGGTAATTGAAAGGAGAATGAAGGTGAAATCCGATGGAATGCTGTGGGAGGCACAGGGAGGATTCCAAAATGGAAGCGGATGTACGGATCATGTTTTTTCACTCCGCAATGTCGTAGAGAAACATCTGGTCATAGACCAGAAGGTTTTCTGCGGTTTTATGGATCTTGAGTTGTGCGACAAGAACTGTGGAACGTATTACCGAGACCCTGCTCCGTATTGTACAGTTCATTTACAAGAATTGCTCAGCATGTGTACGGATAGATGGCAGTATGTCACCCTGGTTTGATGTCAAATAGTGTCAAACAGGGTTGCATGCTGTATGCTAGGCTGTCTATTCTATATCTCGATAGTTGTCTGTAGAGAATAAGGTCGACGAATGCAGGATTACATATGGGTGACCTAGTGGTGAACTGTCTGCTTTATGCAAACAATGCAGTGTCATTATCAGAAACGCCATCCTAAGTGCAAACACTGGTCATAAGAATAAAAATCGATTGTATGAAGAAAGTCTTACTATTGAATGTGAAGAAAAAGATATTAGAAAGAGAAAAAACCAGAACTAAGAAGAGGCATGCTCTGTTGGTTCGGATATGTAGAAAGAATGCAGGATAAAAGAATGACAATGCAGATACACAATGCAAAAGTGGAGGAAGGCCAAGACTTACCTACCATAACTAAATTGGTAGTGTTCTATCAGAAGGTAATGTCAAGAGCCCTAAAAATCGGCGAGCATGCATGAGAAGAGCAATAAATGTTAAAGAAGCGCGCCTCACGCTTCTTTAACATTTATTGCTCTTCTGTGTGAGGTGTATAAGAATCAAGTGACTTGGCGCTCGATTCTCTCTGCCTACCCCGCAAGGGATTTGGTATAAAGTTATAGATAGAAGAAACCAGAACCATCGTAAGGATTACGGTTGATGATGAAGTGTTGGAACAAGTTGAAGAGCTATTCCGCTGATGTGGAATGACGAGTGAGTGCTAGGAATAGTGGGAATAGAGCGTTGGAAAAACATCTTGACATTAAAAGCTTGAGTCAGAAGGCACAGCTCGCTATACTATAATTAACTTTTATTGTATGTCATCAAATAAATTATTATTATTATTATACACAATGTAGCGCTGATCCCTATGCTCACTTATGAAAGCGAAATCTGGGTATAGCAGAGAGAGCATGAACGTAGGTTAAACGCGGTCGAAATGCAAGCGTTTCGCAAAATTTGTAACGTAAACGCCTGTAGATCATATGATAATGTTAACGCAGATGTTATAAGCAGAGTTGATGATAGAAGCAGAGTTGGTCTGAGAGTGTCGGTGTTAAAATAAGAATAGGCATGCTCCATTGATTCAGACATGTAGAAAGAATTTAGAAGAAAATAACAGATATACAACGCAAAAGTAGAAGGCTGTAGAACCTGAGGAAGGCCAAGACTTACCTACCAGGACCAAATTGATTTGTTTATCAGAAGGTGACGTCAGGAGCCTTAGAAACCGTCGACTGTGCATGAGAAGGGCAATAGAATATTTAAAAAGAGAGTGAGGTGTGTAAGGATCGAGTAATGTGGCGCTCGGTTTTCTATGCTGTATCACACGATAAAATATATATAGATACTTTCATCAGATCCAACCTAACAGCGCCTTAACAAAGAAAATAGGTAGCAATATGCCTATTGTATTTAATGTTTGTCTTTTATTAGTGTAAACAACAGAGTTACTGAAACATTTTACGAAAAATTAAATTATATTTAGTATAATAAAATAATATTATACTTTTTTATACAACTAAGATAGCAGACAAACGTACGATCTGCTTGATGGAAGTTACCGTAGCATTTAAAATATCCCTGGTATTGGAAATTTTTGTGTCACTCATGCGTTGCCGAACCTGTAAAAACATCTTCAGGCTTTTTAGAAGAATCCCATGCCGTAATCCCTTGGGAAAACCTCGGCTGAGAGTTCATACCACAACTTGAGTGATCTCAGAAAAACCACATTTTGTTTTTTTTCCTCACATTATTTAAGAAAGGTAGGGTATATTAAAGCAGCCTGACTGAGGAAGTACCTCCACTTCATAGGAAACCGCAGCCAAATAACAAAATCCTAGAAGGCTGTTGTATTCTTGCGAGTCAGTGAGGTCAATAGTAATAACAGCGTGGGTCATATGCTTCTACATGTCGCGACATTTTATAAAAAATCATTTCAGCCTGTATTCGTCCACTGCTGAACATAGGCCTCGCCTCTAGATTGAGACTCGTCTCGATCCAGTGCCACCTGCCTCGACTCCCTATAAACCTCCTGAGGTCGCCGCTCCATCTAGTGGGAGGTCATCCCACACTGCGTGCACCAGTACGGGGACGCCATTCGAGAACCTTTCTTCCGCAGCAGTTGTCGGTTCTACGAACTATGTGGCCGGCCCACCGCCACAACTTGCTTATCCTGTGGATATGTCGGTTCTAATCTAAGATATCCTCATTTCTAAATCTAACAAGCAGAGAAACCTCGAGCATTGCTCTTTCCATAGCACACTGTACGACCTTGAGCTTCCCCATATGGCCCGCAGTGAAGGGCCACGTCTCAGTTCCGTATGTCATCACTGGCAACACACAATGGAGTTCTTCAAGAAATGCGTGAAGAGGTTTTTAGAGGGTCGGCAACGCATGAGTGACGCCCCTGGTGTTGCAAATGTCCATAGGCTACGGTGACTGTTTAACATCAGGCAGGCCGTATGCTTGATTGCCACCTTAGTAGTATAAAAAAAAACATACTGTTCGAAGACTTTATGAAGGCGATGAAGTATTTTGGACGAGAAGATGTGTCGAAGTTTCCCGAACGCTGCCCAGCAGAGTTGGATCCCCATGTTGACCTCTCGATCGAAGTTGGACTTACCTAACTGAATAACCTGCCCTAGGTAGCTTAGTGCTTCCAACCGTGACCAGCATAGGTGTAACACGAACATCAGCATCATGGATGTTGATCACCCGGCCGAGGCACCTGAAATAGAGTTTGAATGCCTGGAAGACACTGCATAGGAGACGTTGAATAAGTATAATATCAAGGGAAAGCTGATATTTACAGATGGAAGCAGAATAGAAGAGAAAGTGGGAGCGGCGCTGACTTGCTAGGAGAGTAACATGGAAGTGTTGTAACGGAAGTATAAGCTGGAACCCATCTGCAGTGTTTTCCAGGCAGAACTGTACTCGCTGAGTAAGGCTACCGAGATGGCAACTACAGGCAAGCAAAATTATTATTGCATCTTCACTGATTCCAGATTTGCACTGGAGTCTGTAAGGAATGCCGGAAACCTTCATCCCCCGGTAGTAACAATCAGGAGAAACCTGACGCAGGCCTCAAGAAACAACAAGAGCGTCCGCCTCTTTTGGATAAGAGCCCACACAGGAGTGAAAGGGAACGGAAGGGCGGATGCTCTCGCAAAAGGGGCTGCGCTCCACAAAAAGACTGCCACAGACAACAGCAGCTGCCCTATGTCCTATATAAAACGACATATCCGCAAAAATACCATCAAAAAATGGAATAGCAGATATGCGGAGGGAGTTACGGCAGCAGGTACAAAAATATTTCTGCTAGATGCTGAGAAGGCATATAAATGGTTAGGGGAAGTGGAGCTAAGTCCGATACTTGTGCAAGTACTGACTGGTCACGGAGGATTTTCCAAGTATTTGCACAGGTTTAAAATCAAAGATAGCCCAAGCTGCCTATGTCATAGAATGCCCAAAATACAATATGAAGAGAAGAAACTTAGAAACAGAATTAAATATTAATATTCAGAAAACTAAACTTAGCGAGATTCTTGGAACCAATAAACATAGAGATAAATTCATATCGTATTGCATGTATATAGCAGATGTTATAAAAAGAAATAAAACTATAAATAATTAGACAATAAACGTAAGAAGTAAATAGATAAATAAAACTACATATACATAAGAATTAAACAGTCAGTAAATAAGCTTAAAGACAAATATATACAAAAAGCCTCTGACCATTGTCAGAGAATAACTTGGAAGTCTGACTACGAGTGTTATGTCAGATAAAAAAAAACACGGACATTTGATATAATCTTAGTGTTGACCATGTTCACCTTGAGACCTAGCTGCTTGAAAACACTACTGAGGTCATCGAGCATAGCTCTAAGTTCCTCAAGCCATTTCGCTATAAGAACTATATCGTCGGCGAAGGTGAATGATATATTTGCCATTGATGTTTATACCGTAACCTTTCCAGTCCAAGAGCTTTAAGACATCTTCCAATTTTATTGCTAGGTAATAATAGTTAATAAATAGGGGGATTAAAATTGCTCTTTAAATTTTATTAACTGTTTTTTTTTTATTTTAAACTAAGTCAAATTTCACATTTAAATGTCTAACAATCTATCTAAATCTTACTGAGATAATAAAAATGATTCACATATATACTTTTTATTTTAATATGGAAACTTAAAAACGTTACTATACACATGTAACAGTGTAATCTCATACAACAAATACAATAACGTAACACGGAATTGAGTAACCAACTAAAAATAGTTAAATTTGAGATTACAGACTTCTAGAAACAAATATACGCGTGAATCTCATACCACAGAAGGACATAATTATACAAACATTTTCTTAGTAAATCGTACCATTCTAAAGTAACGACTGCGTATGTAACAAGATATAAAAATAGCTTTATTATTATTGCAAAGTTCTAACTTTTTAAGTTATCCGAAAATATATAAAACTAGATGACCCGTGCGAATACTTCGCACCGATAGTGGTTAGTTACGTAGTATAATAAAATAGAAATAAGTAAATGTAAATATTTATTAATTCTAAATATTTTATTCAAAAAAAATAGTGACAAAGTTAGTTTTATGTTAACATTATATGTAGTATTATATACGCATTTATGAATTTTCATTGAAATGAAAGCAATTCTTACAAGAGAACAAATATCCAATACCCAATAAACACTTTACGTAACGTACGTAATATTGTAGCAAATATTTCGTAATAAAAAAATATTATTTTTTGTAATATAAATATAATAAATATTTTACACACAATTCTTTATATTTATTAATTGATTAACTAAAACCGAAATATTATTAAGGTTAGAATAGTACTCTAATTGCTTTTACAAATACTGTAAAGTAATAAAAATTAAAAGTATTAAAAAAATTAACTGTATTAAAAGTATTAAAAATGTTATTAGAAACTTCTGTCTTCATATGTATCGTGTTATCTAAAGAACAACCATAAACGGCATTTTAAAAAACGTATGAACAGTTATGCAAGAAGGGAACGGATCATTAACACTGTAGATTTCGAATGTAGAAAATAGCAGCTATGCAAGGAGTGAAAAGCGTAGGAAATTCTACGGTTTCCTTCATTGATATGCGGTACTCGTGAAAAAATATGATCGATGATTACTTCCAAATTACAGTACGTGTGCGAGCTCCGAGGTATATTAAGGAATGTTGATGTAATGTCCTAGTGCAGGATGTCGATATTACGTAGTTAATATCAAGTAATTATGAAATTGTTCCATAAGGACAGTAGAAGTTTAATTTAAATATCGATTTGTGTACCAAAATAATTGCATTAGATAGATCTTTATTGCAAAAATCTACGTAAAATCATATTCCAAATGGAACAACTAATTATACATACAAAATAACCTGATTAGTAACGGCAACGTATTGATAAACCCGTAGCCATTAAAATATATACAGTATTTTAATGGCTTTCTGACAATAACTCAATGAGAAGCTGTAGATTGAATTCATTTGCTTTTACATGTCGGCGACAATTTAAAAAGTGCCTATGTCAACACAAACAATGTTATGTTAGACTTCGATTGGCATTGCACGACAAAGCCCATCCCACGCATGTTTATAACTCGTAATGATGAAATGAGTTTAACCTCTGGAGGCCAGCTACATTTTTTTTTTTTTTTTTTTTTTTTTTTTTATATTGGTTCAGCATAGTGGCTCCTCTTCGCCTGTTGGTAAGCGAAAAGGGGAGCCCAAATTGCAGCGGCAACTGACAAAGGACTACGGTGTCCTGTCAGTTGACGCTACCATGCTGGCCCGCAAGGTGCTTCTTCACGCTTCGTTTGAAGGATCCCATGTTGTAGGAAGGAGGAAACACATGTGCAGGCAAGGCGTTCCACTTTTTAATAGTTCGACAGAGATAAGAGTTGCCGAACTTTTTAGTACGAGAACAAATGTCCTCAACAGTGGAATGATGACATCGCAAGCCTGCACGTGTGGTTCTATGACGGAAGGGAGAGGGTGGGATGAGGGAAAATAGTTCTTCAGAGCACTCACCATGGTACAGGCGGTAAAATGTACTTAGGGAGCCTATGTCCCTACGAAGTTGCAGAGGTTCTAGGTATTTTGTGACCTCTTCGTCGTCGATTATGCGGATAGCCCGACGCTGCAACCTATCGAGAGCCTCGAGAAGATACTGTGCGGAGCCGTCCCAGAGATGCGAGCAATACTCCACGCAGGCCCGAACTTGAGTCTTATAAAGAAGACAAAGTTGGTCCGGCGTGAAGAACCGGCGCACCCTGTTCAGGACTCCGAGTTTCTTGGAAGCTGTTAAAATGAGGCTCTCGATGTAAATTCGTTGGTTTAGGTCGCAACGAATATCCATGCCTAGCATATTCAGGCTATCGCATACATACCTGCACGTAAAAAAAATATCTCCGTAAACGCCGGCGTCATACCGGTACGACAAGAATATGTTGTTCTTTTTTAGACTTTATACTTTAAATGTGGTCAGCGCAAACTTACTGATGATTTGCGCGAAGATCGTCCTTCTATGGCGACAACTGAAGATAACGTGAGCGCTATGCAGATGATATGGTTGAAGCTGATAAGAGAGTAACATATCAAGATTTTTTCAGCGATACCCACGTACGAGATTATACATAGTAAAATAATTAAATAAGATTTATGTAAACATGTGTGACATAAAATATTCCTTCCAGTTTGTTGAATTTTACTACTATATAAATATTAAAAACAGTTGTTTGTTATCATGTAGCGGGAAGTCTCTAGAATAACTAATCACATTCTAAAAAATCTTTAAATAATTGGAAGCTACTTTCGGCTGTGATTGACAATTGATTCGATTGGCAAAAAATTGTCAATTCTCCTGTTGGTCTCGTGAGAAACTTGAAAAACCCAACGATTAAGCTTTCAAGTTTTTCACAGGAACCCAAAATAATTGATACGACATTCAACACTAGCTTATTACGCATCATAGCTCTATGAGTATCACCGGTCAGCATTTATGTAAGTGCTAAGCTTTATAAAAACCGCAATATGTCAGCTACGAAGCAGGTGCAGCGAGACTCCCCAAGAAGTTTACTTTAGTTCCTTACTACCTTAGTTAAATTAAATTATAATTGTTATTAATTATTTTTTTTTTTTTTATCCGACTGTAGCCTACATATTTGATGTAGTCGGTAGGATAGCTATAAAGTAGTCAGTGAATAGATCACGGCGGGCAGCTATTTGTAACGTACAAGTGCTACGCTTCAGTGGAGTACCCAGAAATCGATGTAGCAGAGTAATCAATCGTGCTTATGTAAATACCGAGTATGTATGTATTCAGAGTTGCTTCTGTCTCTTCCTTTTAAGTCATTCAAGATTTTCTATCCCAGGCAACAGTTAGGGGGTCATGTGCCAGAAGCGTGCTCGTTCGCGACCCCTGCCAATCAGTCGATTGCAATTCTGGACCAAGAGCGCACCGACGTGCGGACTAGGGCGTCCCCCGTAGGCGACGCGCACCGATCCGCCCCCGTCGGTGCGAATACAGCTGCATGCGGCGGTGGGGGCCGCCACCCACCACGCAGCGCCAATTCCGGCGGGACGAGGGGAGCCGAGTGCCGCATAGGCACGTGGAATGTGAGAGGTGGATTGAAAGATAAGATGAATGAACTGATAGACGTAATGAATGATAGACGTTTGGATGCTTTATGTGTGACAGAGACTAAGCGCAAGGGGAGCGACACCGATGATCTGCCCGGTGGTATGATGGCCCTATGGTCTGGGGTAGACCATGACGATCATGCCAGTGCTGGTGTAGGTGTCGTACTCTCCTCTCGCTTAGCCACTGGTGTAAGAGATTACTGTTTGGTAGGGCCTAGACTTCTCTGGGTTCGTATTAAACTGGGCATCACGCGAGTATTTTTGGTTGCAGCATACGCTCCCGTAAGCTCAGCGTGTGCTCAAGAACTGGAGAAGTTTTGGGAGTCTGTGAGGGATGTTCTGGACTTAGTTGAAGGGAACGAAAGAGTGATTATGTGTGGAGACTTGAATGGATGGGTTGGGACCAAGCGATACAGCTATGAAGCTGTTCTTGGTCCGTATGGAGATAAGAGAGTGAACGAAGCAGGTAAGTCTATACTAGATTTATGTATGGAACGAGGCCTCCTCGTGTCGAATACTTTATTTCATCATAAGGATATTCACACGTATACATGGAGAAGGAATGATCAAAAAAGTGTGATTGATTTGATTTTAATAGATAGACGTCTCCGAAATGTTTTAATGGATACAAGAGCCTTTAGAGGCCCCACTCTTGAGACGGACCACTACCTGGTGGTAAGCCGGTTTGTGGGCCTTTTTAGGAAGTGGAGGCACTGGCGAGTGCGTATCCTTTTCGGAGATCATGAAAGGATAATGAGCGAAAAATTGCAAGATGAAAGTGTAAGGAGAATGTATGTGCATCTGGTAAGTGAGAGACTTGCAAATGCAAGCCTCTCCGACTCAGATGTGGATGATTGTTGGAAAGTTTTGAAAGAAAGTATGGTGGATAGTGCAAAAGAAGCTTGTGGATGCGCAAAGAGACGTAAAACAGCGAAAGGAGATGCCTGGTGGGATGCGGAGGTTGAATCCTCCGTAGCAAGAAAGAGGAAAGCGTGGCTGGATTACGTATCATCTTTGCCTTTAAATGAAAATATGAGAGAAAAGAAGAAAGAAATGTACCGTCTATGCAAGAATGAAACCAAGGCTTTAGTGAAAGAGAAGCGTGAAAGACAAATTATGAATGAGGAAGAGAGGCTGACGAAAAACTTCGAGGCAAATACCAAACTCTTTTGGAGAGAGGTAAAGAAGTCTCGGAGTGGTTCGTCGGCATCCAGAATGGATAAGATAAAGTCTAAAGCTGGTGTCATTCTTGCCAACACTCAGGAGGTGTTAGAACGGTGGAGTGAATATTTTGAGGAAATGTATGAGTATGCCTCGGACGCTGGCAATGAGAGTGAGTCGGATGCTTACTCCACGTTGACAGCGTCCGACGAAGGCATAACTATGGATGAGATCGAATGGTCGATACGAAGCTTGAAAAATGGAAAATCAGCGGGAATTGATCTGATCACAGCTGAGATGATCAAATTAGGTGGCACTTACGTCCGGGACGCCTTCTGGTACCTATGCAACCTATGCTGGAGAACTGGAAGGGTCCCAATGGACTGGAGACGCGCAGTCATCGTACCCTTGTATAAAGGCAAGGGATCACGCATGGACTGCGCCAACTATAGGGCCATCAGTTTGATCAGCTTAGCAGCAAAAGTATATGGAAAGGTGATTGAAAGGAGAATGAGGGTGAAATCCGATGAAATGCTGTGGGACGCACAAGGAGGTTTCCGAAATGGAAGGGGATGTACGGATCAAGTTTTCTCGCTCCGCAATATCGTAGAGAAGCATCTGGCCATAGACCGGAAGGTTTTCTGCGGTTTTGTGGATCTTGAGAAAGCCTTTGATAGGGTTGTGCGAAAGGAACTGTGGGACATATTGCCGAGATATGGGATTGACGGTTCACTGCTCCGTGCTGTGCAGTCCACTTACAAGGATTGCTCAGCATGTGTGCGGATAGACGGTGGCATGTCACCCTGGTTTGATGTCAAAATTGGTGTCAAACAGGGTTGCATGCTATCTGCTAGGCTGTTTATCCTGTATCTCGATAGTTGTCTGCAGAGAATAAGGTCAACGAATGTGGGATTGCGCATGGGTGACCAAGTGGTGAACTGTCTGCTGTATGCAGACGATGCCGTGCTATTAGCAGATACACCATCTAAACTGCAAACACTGGTCACAGCGATGAAAGACGACTGTATGGAGAAAGGCTTACTACTGAATGCGAAGAAAACAAAGATAATGGTATTTGAAAGAGAAGAATCCAGAACTAATGTAAGGATTACGATTGATGATGAAGTGTTGGAACAAGTGGATGAGTTTGTATATCTTGGATGCGCTTTCAGCAGGGATGGAAGGTACACCGCAGATGTGGAAAGACGAGTGAGTGCTGGGAATAGTGTGAATGGAGCGTTGGGAAAACTTCTTGGCAGTAAAATCCTGAGCCAGAAGGCACAACTCGCTATACACAATGCAGTGTTGGTCCCAACGCTAACTTATGGAAGCGAGAGTTGGGTATGGCAGAAAGAGCATGAAAGTAGAATAAACGCGGTTGAAATGCGAGCGCTGCGCAAAATTTGTGGCGTAAGGCTCGTAGACCGTATTCGCAATGATGATGTTAGAAATAGAGTTGGTCTGAAAGAGAGCGTCGGTGTTAAAATAAGAAGAGGCATGCTCCGATGGTTCGGGCATGTAGAAAGAATGCAAGATGAAAGAATGACGAAGCAGATATACAATGCAAAAGTGGAAGGATGTAGGAGCCGGGGAAGGCCAAGACTTACCTACCATGACCAAATTGGTCATGTTCTATCAGAAGGTGATGTCAGGAGCCCTAGAAACCGGCGTGCGTGCATGAGAAGAGCAATGAATGTTAAAGAAGCGAGTGCGATATGTAAGGATCGAGTCACGTGGCGCTCGGTTCTCTCTGCCTACCCCGCAAGGGATTTGGCGTGAAGTTATAGATAGATAGATAGATAGCAACAGTGAACCCCCAGCGTTGGTGTTATTCATAAGTTAGATACAAATACGAATATATATTCTATAATTGAGGAGATAGTAGAGCCATCTAGGGAGATGATTGATACACTTATAGATCTGATTTATAAAGCGCTCCGGCTAGTGCCCGTCTTCGATGGTAATTCTAATGCGTTAATACGTTCCGTAAAATTGTATAATCAACTAGCAAAGCAGTATGTAAAAGACACAGCGGACCATGAACCTATCTGTTATGAACGGCATACTAAATAAGATCACAGGGCCCAGTAAACTCCAATGGTATTCCGGAAATCTGGGAAGCGATTCGTAAAACACTTGTTAATAACTTCGCCTATCAACGCGACGAGACCTCACTTTATAATGATTTATAAAACAGAGTTCAGGTACCGCGCAACAATTTTACGTTTAGTGCCAGAACTTATTTAGTATAATTATGAGATATATCAGCCTGCATTAAACCGTACCAAGTACTATAGAGCAAAGCGTATACAGGAAGTTAACTGTACAATCATACTTGCGTGGTATGTATGATCAAGTTCTCGTATTCGGTGAATGCGGCCCTATACTATTGAACAGGCTTTACAATTTGTGCACGTGAAAATGAATAATCTTTACCTGCAGCAGCGGAATGATCGCCTCCCTGATAGGATGTCGCAGTACACGTCTTCATTTAATCAATCTAACTTCTCTTTCAGCTCTATACCATACACTAAACCTTTTAATTTTGGGCAATTTAAACCATTTAATATGTCGTCAACACAACATAATATGCCATGCCCATTGAGCCCGTTCTTACATCCACAGATATCGATGGTCGATTTGGAAATTCCAAATACATTGGTCCTAGTTATCTTTTGGATGCCACAAACTAACCCACAATTTCAATCCAATAACGCGACCTCTAGACCACGACCAATGAGTGGTGTTAACCACTACGTAGCCAAGACTCTCTCGGTACTCACATTAACGAGTTATATGACCAAAATCAATGTAATCTCCTACTATGACTATTACAGTGCACTTACCTCCAAGACTATAACTA
Source organism: Pyralis farinalis (assembly GCA_947507595.1). Taxonomy (NCBI): domain Eukaryota; kingdom Metazoa; phylum Arthropoda; class Insecta; order Lepidoptera; family Pyralidae; genus Pyralis; species Pyralis farinalis. Next base: position 20,434,400 of record OX382265.1, on the reverse strand, counting down.
TTCATACGTTGCATATGGTATGATACACAACTATCGTACCAAGTAGAGTATGTTCTCATTACGGCGAAGGAAGTTGAAAAGGAGGCTCTTACTGCTGAAAATTAGGAGTTTCCAATCACTTCGAAATTAGACAAACCAAAATAATAGATAATCTTACAGACTACAGCGACAATTTACCCTATGCACAAATCTTAAATTCACTTTTAAAATTTCTTATTGATACTGGTGCCAACGAATCTTTTGTTAACCCCGATTATGTAGACATTTTTTTCTAAAAAACACTATGTAATTACGATCCTTTTGAAGTTACTAATACCCGTAATGAGTGTTCCACAACTTTGCTAAAATGTACGACTAATGTACGGCTCGCGTAACTGTAATCTGTATAAGAACATAATACCAGTCAATACATTTAGGCTAATTCGGGTCCCAGTTACCTTACACGACGGTCATGCATTGATATCTGAAGAAGGAATATCTAACAGCCAGATACGAGATTGCGTAACAACAGTCAAAGATAATCGTGGCATCAAAGTTATTAATCCGACAAGATATGACATAGTATTCTCTACTCTGGACAGACCAATCAGTCTGAATTATTTAATGCTGATTTCAATAGCATCGAATAACTATTAAATCGCGTAAGCCAAGTACTATCGCAGTTACGTACGGATCGCTTAAATCATGAGGAACGAACCAGTTTAGAATCAATATGCTGATGTCTTGTGTATTATAGGTGAATCACTAACTTTCACAAACCAGATTAAACATATCATCCAAACGACTGATGAAGTGCCGGTATATACTAAAATGTTTCGATACCCGTTTATTCATAGGCATGAAGTTCAAAAGCAAATTATAACTATGTTAGTATTATTTGCCCTTCCCAATCGGGGTATCCCTCATCTGGGTAGTTCCAAAGAAAGTTGATGTGTCGGGGCAACCTAAATAGTTCATTATAGTTGACATCAGAAAACTAAATGAAAAAAGTATAGATGACAAATACCATATTCCAAATACTACTACTAATGTTCTAGACAAGTAAGGTAATTATCACTATTTTCCTATACTCGATTTAGCCACCGGACTACATCAGAAACAAATGACAGAGCGTAGAGCATGGGCATTTTGATTTTTTGCATATAGGACCAAAGAACGCACCATCTACGTTCCAACGAGTGATGGACAACGATCTCAGAACAGAATAAATGAATCTTCATTACACGACAGGACGGTACTTACTGAAAACAGAAACGAATACCCGAACCTGAAGAGGACTAAATCCTAAACGAACAACTATTTGTACGGAACCCAGCAGCTAGCAGAAAATAACTGGGCGCAAAGTATACTGAAGATACTACCTATTCATATCCACACGAAAAGAAACCCAGTCCCGTTGCTAAGTCCCGTCTAAAACGAAGTCCTAAAAATCCCAACTTGTTTCAGACTAATTCTACTAACGATACTGCTCCGACTTACTCGCAGACAAAAAGTAACGAATGATTCCTTAGATGGCGGACCAGGACTACTCCCATTCAAATTAGGGCCTGGTAAACATATAGCTCACTACCAATCCTTCCTTAGTTATATATCTATAACTTCACGCTTAATCCCTTACGGGGTAGGTAGAGAGAACCGAGCGCCACATGACTCGATCCTTACAAACCTCACTCGCTTCTTTAGCATTCATTGCTCTTTTTATACACGCTTGCCGGTTTCGAAAGCTCCTGACATCATCTGATAAAACACGATCATTTTGCTCATTGCAGGTAAGTCTAGGCATTCCTCGGCTCCTATATCCTTCTACTTTCATTAGTTATATAAACGTTGATAATATTCGCCGCACCCAAACCGAAGCCGTTAAATCACAGTTACTGTACTCTAGGCCTAAACTAAATAAATATGAACCTCACATAAAGCACCTTAATAGTAATTTAAATAAAATATCAGATCAAATCCATACTTTCGAATGAAATCGTTAAAAAAGAAACCTCGACAATGGCACAATTAAATACGACAACGTCGTTAAAGCCCTACAGGATAAGGTGTTTAAGTTAGAATCGGACCTGATCAAACACATAACTTTTAATAAATGATGGAGCTCTTATAACTCCAAAACCTTAGATAATATTGTAAAAACCCAAAATGAGATCAATGCGGTTTTAAACACAATCATGGAGAGCGATACAGAAATAGAAACGGACTTAGTTAAATATCATAATATCCCTTTCGACACAATTGTTGCTTATATTAGTAGATAATATAAAAGATCTATCTACGGAATTATTTAAGATAGAGTCTACTCTAGCATTTATTTGTGCATCGAGCACATTTCATCCCGTAATTAGTATAGATAAAGTTATTGATATGCTTAGTAAAATAAGAAATATACATTTCATTTAACTTCAGATTTCGGCGGCATTTCATTTTGACGATTTTTTGGGATGATGGTGATTTTGCAAGAGATGGTATTTGAACCATAGGTTCGTGACATCTAAAATATGTTACATTTTCAATGTCAGGAATCACTTGGGTCATCCTAAAAAATCGTCAAAATGAAATGCTGCCAAAATCTGAAGTTAAACTCCATACGAGATGGGCAGCTGAATTTAGGTTCTTGGTGGTCAAAATCGCCAGTATATCAAACCCCATCCTCTGCAACATCACTTTGCCTTGGTTACTCAGGCCGACATTTTTAAAAATTCATAAAAATCAAACCTAATGAGATGGCGGTCAGGAATTATACTGGGGACAATATAATTTGCATATATACCAAGCGCCATCCTCTGCAAGATCACTTTTGTTATAGTAAAAAATCGACAAATTCAAACTTTCATTACACTTAACGTTAAATAGACTATAACTGGCCAATAGCCTTAATCGGTTCTAATTATAGTAATCTAACTTATATCAAAACGCCATTCTCTGCAATATCATTCTCCAATTTTGCTGCGAGCTCCCGAACTAAATGGAATAAAAGATTTTCACAATACTGAACTGGTAAATAAGCGCAGAGGTTGCCGTAAACAGTGAAATATTTTAGGAGAGACGAAGTTTTGAAATAATTACAAACATCTATAAACCGTGAAGTCCGCTTCAATGAAGTTGTTACTTCACCAAACTTATATGGTACCAATCGAACGCTAGGAGCTATATAACAAAACAGTATATTCATTATTACAAAATTTTGAGGAGCCTTAAAACTGTATTCAGTGAAGACCGTATATGCAATATATTGATTGCTGAAGAATTTTCAAATCTGGTTACAAATTTTAATGTTACTGGATATGATATAACTAAATAAATATCCTATTTCGTAGCCAATAATGAAACACAGTTATCGTAGTGGATAAAGTACATATTTCTTGTGACGACGATTACTGATTGTACGGCATGACGTGATGTAACATGTTAATTGAAACTATCACGCCTCTTCCTCACGAGATTTGAAGAAGAATTCACATCTCATAGCACAAGTGTGATAATATTGGAATGCTCGTAATCACAGTTTAGTAATCTTTTTCAACCAATTAACACTTCTACTGTTACTTCATCTTGAGCCTGTTTTCAGGAAGTTCAAGGCAACGCCTGTTTATGATAACGTTTTATTCATTTGAGAATTTATTTTAGTGGGGCATACTGAAAGTTTCTGTAAAAAACTGGAAAATTTGTTAAATTAAATAGGAAAAATAAGCCACCTAAAATAGTATTTATTTCGTAAAGGTGTATCGACAGGCAATCTGGCATAACTAATGAAGTGATTTTCTATGTTTGAGCGGCAGGTACAGCAGGCAGGAAAGCTCAATAATAACATAGCTATAATACACATATGCAGACTCAAAAGTCAAAGAGATTAATCCTTTGCTCAGATTCATGTGGTGGTCGAAACCGTAATATCGAGTTGACTTTATTACTATTTGCAGTTCTCGTAGAAAATGAAAACTTAGAAAAAAATATTTACAATTCATGGTCAATAGGCATAGTTTCTTAGCGAAATGAAAAATATCTTCTTCTTAAAATGATAGCGAGTTTAGTGATATAGAACCAACCTTAAAACCGCACGTATGCCTATATACTGTACAAGACAACATTGATATTATGATGACTAATTGTAGTAGTAGAAAAATATTCTTTGTTAAAATTGTAAAGTTATTAATGGCAATAGTAAACAGAAAAACGAATGACACGCTGTTAAAAGACTATAATATTAAAGAAGTAATCTTTTTTAAAGATAAATCTCATATATCTTTCAATCATTTATGGTAGTGAAGCTCATAAAGTGGATCGTATTATATTCCTATGAAAAAGACAGAAAGCGTGCTATTAAAATTATCAGGCCATTATGAGCTACTTTGGCTAGAAGGAAAACCTATTTCATAGCCAAAGGTTGAGGATATAAAGTTCCCCCTTAATCTCATTTCGTCCGATATCAGACATTATAATTAACATTTCATTGATTCTCATGACTTGAAGATAACGTTCAAGGTTTTAGCGGATCTAACGATTTTGGTACAATCATCTCATTTGAATATTTTTGTATTAAAATATCTGAATTTAATTTTAATTGCATTGAGAATTTTATTTCACCTGAAAGAAATATTAAACAACAATCATGTACCTACTGTAGTATGTTATTGATGAATTAAGCTGAACATAGCTTAAAATATTAAAGAAGCGGAAACATGTCTGTATCTTGAAAAGTATATTAAAATTTAAATTGAAAAAAAATCTCAACTAGTGTAAATTCTAAAATTTAGAGTAAAAATTATGTATTTAACATAAAAATTGTTCACATAGCTTCAGTTTTATTTTTGAATTCATGAAGCTCACTTTCTCTTAAGTGTTGCTTTATAAGTTCGTTTAACGCAGTTCAATTAAATATCACAGTCACCCCACTGCTAGGATACTGATCCCCTTTCGAAAAAGGGTTTAGAGCATATTCTGCCGAACAAAAATTAATCGGTAAGAGTAAAAAAGTAATAGTAAGAGCCAAGTAAAAAATAAATACTAATATTTAAAAGTTAGGAAACTTAGTAGTCGTTGAATTTTTCAATGACAGAACTAACGTTAGAATAGAATAACAGGCTCGTATTGATTGGTACGCAAAGATGTTGCTAAAGCACGGCCGTTCCCGTTCAATTACATAACTCTAGTGATATCTAGTTTCCATTTTTGTCAATTTTACTAAATAGTACATATCACAGCTATAAATGTACTATATAACGTCCATGCTCTGGCAGGTAATAGGGAGATACAAAACATTTAACATTAACATAAGCTGCTTTTATTATGATATGACCTGCTACATCGTCCGGTGTACCAAGGGGAATACTGATTCCCAGTAGCACGCCTACTCATAGCTGAGTCGTTTTGATAGTGTCATGAGGAATGAACAAGCAACCACGGACATTCTAAATGTTTACGACATTATTACAGGTGTGAAACGTATATTTATTGTTTGTAGAAAATAGCAATATTGTGAATTCGTGTTCGATAACTAATACAGGCCAAAAAATACTTCGCGTGGTGATATGTAGTAGTGCTAGATCCCCGCCACAGTTTTAGTAAGAAAAGGATTTGAATATAATGTAAATATAACGGATTTGAATATTATTACCGCGTGAAGCACGTGAGAGATTTGGGTATAAAAATATTAACTAAATTGACATTCCGTAAGCACGTAGCAGACATACGTGGCAAATCCCGCAGGAAGCCTGGGTTTACCGATTCAGTGTAATGATTTTGAGAACACTACAGTCTCATCTCGAAACGAGTGATGTAAACGAAACATTTGGAATCAAGGGAATTTTTCGAATAATTGTTCGACAGAGTGAGATAGCGCGCGACAGCGCGCATTTTAAATATATGACGGTGTATTTTGAAAAATATTCAATACATTTTGGTCTCTATTTATTAATGAATTACCCAAAATTTTCTGTGCCTTCCACGTCTAAATGTCAATTTTCAAATGATAAGGAGCATTTTCAAAACAAGTCTAATACATGCCTGATCGTTAGCAGTTACTGCAGACTTTGATATACTTATAAATATACCTAGTCGGTTCATAAGTTCTGTCAAAACCTTATTATTTTAATTTTAAATGATTTTGATTAAACATAATAGAAGAACTTTATAGTCACTAAACAAACGATTTAATGCAATGGATTCAACAATCAATCCAAAATTGAAAATCAGGCTATTCGCTGCTGGCATTCATAACTTATGAAACAAATCTCGATGATGACAGAATTCGCAAAGACAATTGTAATATTCTGAGTTGGAACTTATCTTTTTTTTTTTCATTACTCTTTACTTACCACACAGTTACACTTTTTACTTCCCCTTAGAAAATGTTGAGCTATGTTATAAGGTTATAACTCGTATAACTCATTATTTGACATAAATTGAACGTATATTAAGCTGATTTAGGTTTTGTTGATTTGCTCTATATTAAACGTACCTATCTTTATAATTCATTAAGATATAACATGTGAGCTTACATCATTAACTAAATGTTGTTGAAGAAATTATAACACCAAAAGTGTATAAAAGCAACGATAAATTTTGTTTAGGGTTATATATAAGAACAGGGCAGCGTGATTACTTTGCGTAAACAGTGAAGGCCATTTATGTGCCAAAGTAAGTAACAAGTGATATCCTTCTTACATTGCTCCCGAATAACAGATAAATCGTACGTTAATTAAATAGATAGTGAAGGAGAAAATTATCCTTTGTAGTTCTGTTATTGCAAACCTAACCCAATTAAATTTTCGTGAGCTCAAGTAACAGCGGCAAGTAACTTCTATAGCAGTTTTATACCCGCAGCACTTAAATATTTTAACAAATAAGATTAACGAAACAAATGAATCAATTTAAGACTAAATTTTAGAGTACGTTGTACGAAAGTTTTATTTAACGAAGAGTTTTTGCACTAAAAGGCCCAGCATGAGACTACTTAAGGTGATAAAAATGAATAATTATCGACATTGTGAATCATATTTCATTACAATGAAAGTTGATGACAATCATCTTCCTTACTCTCTAGACTACAATGAAAATTAATAACACTGGAATAATAAAACTACACACGCGTGAATATATAATAGGAGAAAATGAAAGACAGAACTCTAAAACATGGCAGAGCAGTCGAAGAAGAACAATGAACCACACATTACAATGAATAGCAGACTCTGAACAAACACCAATGAAATGTGTGTAATTTCTTACTAAATAAATACTACTTTATAATATGATTCAACAAGTTTCGGGAATACTGACATAAAATATTTTACAAAAATTCCGTAAGAATAGATCAAGTAATTTATATTTGATCATTCATCATCATCGTCGTCTTCGATTCGTGGTCACCATTTCGGAACCTTTTTGCGCCAACTGCAATGGGTCCTATGAGCTTCATGGTCTCTCACTTTAGGTATTATTTCGATACTAGTTCATAGAACATTCCGTCAACCCCGAGCCAAATGGGTAAGACATGTTATACACCTGCTTTCCTTACATTTCCACGCCATTCACTGCAGATTGATACAACGAAACGTCAGGCTTTGATATTTGTATATTTCTATTCTCTGCGTCATAAAGTTACATACACTCGTTGAGTGTCAAGAATGACTGCTGTTAGCTATACGACAAAAAAATTAAAAATATCGCTGCGAGCGTCAGTTTAAACAAACAAACAAACAAGTAGATGAACGTCGACTATAACAATGTTGACAATGACAATGTAAGTAATTCTTTTAAGTTTCAAATTTCCACTGGAATTTCAAGAACAACTTTGAACAATATATCAAACCAAGTTAGTACTAAAACACATTTCAATGTAATTAAATTCAGCTCTCCGAAAAAAGGGTATCAAAAAATCTATTATATATGTTTGACATGCATTTTAATGAACTGACGACAATAAAATCATTCAGAGCTAAATTATCTGAGGCTATTAGTTGTAATGGAACGGAAAAGACGTTGAGAAAAATAATTCATGACAAGGGATTTAAGTTCACTAAAATGAAAGGTAATCGAAAAGTTCTTATGGAAAAGCACGATGTAAGTCTCAAATGAATTCAATACACATAGATAAAATACGCAAATTTCGCGCGATGGAAAAAATATAATCTACATTGATGAGTTACTGTACTGACATATATCCCACACTAAAGGAAAAACTTGGAAACAGGAAATGATCAACTGGTTAGAAAGATACGAAATTCCATTTGATACAAAATTGACGACCCCAAATATATAATATTATATGTAAGTACAAGAGGAGGTTTACAGAGTTTTCCGTGGACAACGTACTTGCCAAACATGGGCACACTGTGTTGCGATTGCTACCATATCATCCAAATTTTAATCCAATTGAAAATATATGGACTCAACTGAAAGGCTAAGTAGCCGCTAGGAACGTCGATATGAATTTAACTTCAATAAAAAAATTATTGACTGAAAAAGTAACCATAATGGGGGCTGAAGAGTGGAAAAATGTTTGCGATCATGCAATCAAATGTGAGAATGAATATCGAAGAATTCAACACGGTGTAGACGATTACATTGATAGACTAGTGATAAATACGGCTGATAGAGACAGTGATATTGATCTCAATGAGCGCGAAATGGAAGGAATTGAGAATTTTTCTAACTAAAATATAATATAAACATAGTTATTTACACGATTTGCATATTTTATTTTTCCCCAACCTAAAAAGATAAATATTCATTTTAGTTGTACCTATAGCTAATTGTCAAACATAAGAACCTCCTCTTTTTTGGAAGTCAGTTGAAGAAGTATATTATTTTGTTTATATTTTTATTAATTTCCTTGGTATACTTACTACATATACATACTTACATGTTGAAGAGGAGTAATTTATATTTAAAAAGGAAGTAGTTTTACAGCTCTTTATAGTTCACGCGGGAATCAAAACAAAACAACAATAAAGTACATAGTTCTGAATTCAAATTCTGATAAACGATAAATCTAATAATTGATGGACATGGAAATTAGCATTCGTTTGTATTCGGAAATGCGATAATTGCCGAACTGCAATATTTACTGCCGGGCACTGTAAGTACCTAGAGTTCCTTCATGCTTAAAAGATCAAGTCTTAGCTCATAACTGTAGTTGACAATAGCAGTCCTTAAGCATAGTAGGCTTCAGGCTCCCCTGATTTCCAACTATACATAGTTTGAATAGAAATCCAATAGACACTGCAATTTTATTAGCAGAGTTGGCTTTTGCAAAATTAAACGAAGTTTGTTCCATATGTTTTTCTTTCATTAACCTTTATTTTCATGACATTGCCTACATGTAGAGCAGTTTCATTCAAGTAGAAGTTCGTTAACCAGTGTGTAAAAGAAGTTTGTATCAAGCAGGGTACAATATCAGTTGCGCCCATCAATATGAGCTACGTTGACCGAGGTATATTCCAATGCCTATTGGTCTGTCGTTTCATACTTTTTGTGAATATATAATACTGTTCTAAGAAACACTTGATATTTTATTACTATAACAAGTTAGTACCGTAGTAAAAGTGTTTCGTATCGTGAATTGCATCAACGATGTACCTTATAATTTTCCTGTTTTCCATGACATCCTATACACATTGGCGCCTAATATGAAGTAATCGACACAACATAGATACATCTAATCCCCTTTTTATAAGCGCATAAACAGTCATCTGAAAGTCAAATGAAATGATCTCAAACTAATCGTTATACAATTTATTTATCTCAGATTGCATTATGAGGCTAGCTCAGAGTTTACATAGTATTGAGGGTTCCTTTGCTGACGCGAAAGACTACCGGTATAAATGATTGTCTCTGAGGTTACTAATAATCTCAGGTTCCCAACGATCTCCGTTCGTAAGTAACTTTTCTTTATTATATAGAAGCTCCTCCCTAGTCTCGGTAGAGTATTCAAAATTCGGGCCTTCCACAATTGCATCGACGGGACAAGCTTCTTGGCAGTATCCGCAGAAAATGCACTTAGTTAAATCGATATCGTAGCGTGTAGCTCGTCGGGAGCCGTCACTTCTTTCCTCTGCGTCTATCGTTATAGCTTGCGCTGGGCAAATAGCTTCACAAAGCTTGCAAGCAATACAACGCTCCTCCCCCGACGGATATCTCCGTAAGGCGTGCTCGCCCCGGAACCGAGGAGAGAGAGGTCCTTTCTCGAATGGATAATTTATAGTAGCAGGCTCCTTAAATACGTGTCCTAGAGTTACTGCAAATCCTGAAAGTATAAAAATAACTAAGACAAAAATATTAGGGAGGGTTGCTCAGCAAACAAGCTCTCAGCCCGTCTGATTATAAGCAAATACTGTGGCTAACAACAGTAAAAGTGGCTCTCGAGCATTGTAACCAGCTGTTTACGCAGTGCCTCCACATTACGTGGAACTAGTGAACTTATGCACTTGAACACACTGTTGTGATACTAATTCAAAGGAACTTTCTTGCACGAATTGTAGAGTTGTTGAAAGCAGAGGTTTTTGCATGAAACTACAGAAATATGGTTGTTTAAGAAAGGTTTGAACGTCATCTAAAGGCTAGGCAACGGCCGGTAAGGAAAAAAGTACCGTTGGTGTTAAAGCCATTCATGGGAGGCAGGGACTGCTTACCATCAGGCAGGTCATAGTATAAAAACGTACCATGGCATAGATGAAACTAGACGTGGTAGTTAGTAAAATCCAACATATTATATACATATTACATTATATACTATTTGTTATTAATACTATTGTCATACCTACCTACTATTGTTATAATAACAGAACCATCTTTACCATACACCATCTTTTTGTAGTTTTTCTTTTTAAAGTGTCAAACAATTGCAATATGAACACCAAATTGCTATGCTCTTTTTTAGGGTTACGTACCCAAAGGATAAAACCCTATTACTGAGACTCCGCTGTCCGTCCGTCCGTACGTCTGTCACCAGGCTGTATCTCATAAACCGTGATAGTTAGACAGTTGAAATTTACACACATGATGTATTTCTGTTGCTGCTATAACAACAAATACTAAAAAAAATATTAAAATAAATATTTAAGGGGGCTCCATACAACAAACGTGATTTTTTGCTCGATAATGATTAGATAGTACGGAACCCTTCGTGCGCGAGTCCGACTCGCACTTGGCCGGTTTTTTATACCTAGCAAAGCCTGATATCCTTAAAAAGGACAGTTAGTGAGGCGTTCCATCCAAGCAGCGGAGGGGATAAATTTTAAATTTTTTATTTGCCATCAGGCCAACACGAACACGTCTTTTGTTTTAAGTCTGCATCTGGGTTACCGAGCATCGCTCGGCGATTTTTATATTTGCCAAAAATATCTCTGTGTAAATGAACTTAAAAAGCAAAGATTTTATATTTAGATAATAAATATAAAATTAGTGCAAATCATTAGAGTAGACTTACACGATACCTACATATATTTATATGCAAGAACTTTTCGTTTAAAGCAATGTGATACCATATCTTTTTGTAGTTTTTATTTTTTATCCAACGCCGACATACAAGCATACGGCCTGATGTAAAGTGGTTAGCGTAGCCAATGAAAGCTTGTAAGTATCACTCGCGCGATGCCACCTCTGCTGCTAACATAGCTACTCCTCAAGAGCTAACTGGTGACCTCACTCACACACAGGTACACAACAATCCTCCAAGGAGTTGGTTATGTGGCGGCGGTTGCTATGCGGTGGAGGTACTTCCCCAGACGGCCCGATTTGATGCGCCCTACCTCGCTTAAATTTTTATTCTTCTTTTTTTTAATGTACCAGTTTATTGGAAATGCCCATTAGCGAAGTAGAAATGGCGAAAGAAACTTGCCTACATAGTTTTTCAAGTCGGCGATCTGTTAGCTTTGAATCGCTTTTAAGTACATTAGGAGATTAGGCAAATTAAACTTTATATAGAGAAGAAAAGACGAAACATAAAAAAATATAAATAATTTATTCAACAAGTACCTAATAATAGCTCGTCACAAATAAGTATTCGTTACAAATAATTATCATGTATACACGTAGGCATAGTACCTAATTGGCTACGTGACAGTTCTTGGAAAAACATTTTAAAAATTGCAAATGTTTATTTTATACCATTTTACTGTAATTATACGGAGAACAATACACATTATTTCTTCATTTATTTGAAATGCGCTAGAAATTTGTTGGTCACGTGACATTATGAAATGTGACGTCACGTTCCAATAAACTAAATTGTATGCGACACTTTAGGTGCATTCAGGAGGAAAGTTTAAAGATATACATAATTTTTTCATATGAATTGTGTAAATGATAACTTACAAGACTTGTGACAGGTATCGTATTGTTCGTACATTACTGAAGTGTGATGTCACACGATGTTCATGGCCGCGTTTCGCGCCTTGTAATCGACTGATAAAACATTCAAAATTTTAAACATATAAAATATTTTTAATGTATCTCAATGAAAAAAATGTTGCATTATTAGTGTTGACCTATAAGATACCATTACCAACATAATATATAATATTTAATCGTTATATCTGTAAAATATAAAACAGATATACAATGCAAAAGTGGAAAGATGTAGGAGCCGAGGAAGGCCGAGACTAACCTACCATGCCCAAATTGGTCGTGTTTTATCAGAAGGTGATGTCAGAAGCCCCAGGAACCGGCGAGCGTGCATGAAGAGAGCTATGAATGTCACAGAAGCGAGTGAAGTATGCAAGGACCGCGTCTTATGGCGCTCGGTTCTCTCTGCCTACCCCGCAAGGGACTTGGCGTGAACATATACATCTGTAAAATATCCAAATTGTAAAGGTTGACTGGTTCTCCACTCAGCGAAGTGTCGTGACTAACTAAAAGAACATTTTCAATGAAGCCACCGCTCGGAGGCATAATATACATAAGACATACCATAAAATTGTTACAGACTATGAATATAAATGTTACACAAGTTATACAATAGAATGCAAACTAATGTACTATCAGGTATTGAAGTTGAAAACGGTGCACAAGCATTCTGCAATCTTTGAATAATCTGCTCAGTACGGGATAATAAACATTGACTGTATTTTTTTTAAATAATAAAATGTATAATGTATGTATAAATAACAGTGCTTGTGGAAGACTTGGAATTGTATATTGTATTCGCATAATTTACATAACGAAATACAGCCGAAATTTACGTCATCATATCGGTACATTAATATATATATATATATACAAGAATTACTCGTTTAAATATAAATAATACAGATTTTTTATTAAGAGTATTTTTGTTGTACCTTTTCAAGGTTTTGTAGGGAAAGGATAAAAATCTTAAGCGATTTAATCTATTATACATTGGAATACGGTTTACAACTTAAGACCTTCTAGTTTTAGTAAACCGGACCTTCTGGTGGAACATGATCCAGTTTCTAACATGTTTACTGAAGTTTTAAAACGACTATGTTTTTATGAACTGATATTATGTTTTCAATACTGGAAGGTAATAGTGCAAGTTTTATTTCTTGGAATAGTCTGTCGAGTGATTCCAAGGAGCCCACGTTACTATAAAATAAAACGGATTACTTTCTTCAAGTGAAAACAAGCAAGCGATACTCATTGTATTCTCATTGTGTGCAAGCATTCAATGCATTCAAGCATAAGCTAGGGTAATAGTCTTCAGATTGTTTTCCATTCGACGTAGAATTAAAAAAAACCATAGGCCTTTATTGCTTTGTTTACTGATCGGCAGGGCGCACCATGTGCAAAGTGAAGTTGCATCAGCTCAATATTATGGTGTACAATTTACATACTAAAATCTATTTTAAAAAGAAAATGCACCAAATCTGACGGAAACAGAGAGACATATGAACAATAGATCCAAATTAATCCTCAAGGGGATTTCTGGAGAGGATTCTAATGGACGGTCTCGTACCGTGCGGCTTCAAATAGGTTTTCTACGAACTATCAAATGTAGGATCAACTCCCTAAAGGGTTGTTTTCTTGCGAACTACTTGTTCCATCAGTAAGCTATAGAGAAAATGATATGTTAGCAGTGTGGGTTGTAACCAGGTTGTAACACTCATATGCCTTGTGTTTCAAGTGATAATAGACTTTGGTAACCGCTTCTCATCAGGCGGGCTACATGCTCGTTTGGCGCGGAGTGCTACAAGGGCGTTCCGAAGACACTTATTGGCAGAGCTGCGATAGCCAGCGGAGCCACATTACCCTCAAAATTGTCGTTTGGGGTAGACTGATGTCATCCAGCTAGCGTTTAGACGGTAATAGTGAGAAACTCCAAAATCGACACACTAATAGCTAACATATTGTAATTTTGTATCCTTTAATTTGAAATTTAAATGTTCGTTGGTGAGGAAGAACGGTCCAAAATCGTTCCAATTAGAAAAAAAAACATATGGGAAAACGTATGGCCGGCCACTCTGCAGTGCAGAGTCTGCACTGCACTCCCATCAACAGAAAAACTAACAGCACTCGTCGCTAGATGTCGTACAGGGTTCCATATATTTTTAAAAAATTAAAAATAAAATATTTAAATATTTTTTAAATTTAAAAAATATCAGCTCTGCCTACACAGCTTGCTATTATTTACTAGTTTTTATACTACATCGGATAGCAAGCAACGCGGTGATAAGTCAGTTCGAACCCCGGCATGTACCACTAAATTTGTGTTTTCGGATTTATGTACATATTGAACTTATTACTTGCTCGGTGGTGAAGGCAAACGTAGTGAGGAAACCGGCACGTCCAAACATATATTTCGAAAGACATGTGACAGGAACTTCTTCCCGCGCTTTTGACGAGTGACATTGTTTTACTTGAAATTTTTACAATTCAGTATAAAATTAGTTTTGTGTGACAATTTCGATAGTATTTTGTAGCATAAGTGCTAGTGAAAATACAGTAATTAAAAAACTCAAATATAACACGTTTATGCACTTTTTGGAAGACGTGAATAAGTTCATCAAGGAAACCTTGTAAAAATCACTATCGTTTTACGGGTGGTATTTAAATTGGGTTGATTGGGTACCCTACCCAAGTATTTTTTCAGCACAGTTCCTGAAGCTGGAACATAGAATTAAGATTTTCAAATGGTTCTAAACTGAAGACTTATTTTTATACTACATCGGATAGCAAGCAAAGCGGATTATTTTATGCTGTATGGACTAGATCCCTTTGCCTTTTCCCTTGGGTATAAAAAGAACCAAAAAAAAAAGACGTGACATAAGAAAGGTCCGGTTTCTCCTATGGATTGTGGAGGTCTGATGGAAGTCGTTCTATACAAAAATCATTGTTTTCGTCAAATCAATGTCATCTGTCGGTTTCACGTGCGGTAAGCACATATACCTACAGCTAAATTCGAGACGACACATTTTTCGATTCTCTTCGTTCCCTTGCTCAGACCAAAGGATCTGAAGTGAAGATACATAATATATATATATATACTATTTTTTTTAGAACGTCATAATCATAAATTAATATTGTCGGAAATACACAGTGCCATCTATCCCCAAAGTAAGCGATGCTTGTGTTATGGGTACTAGGCAACTGATAAACATCCGTAAATACATTTTCTTTTGTAAATACATACTTAAGATAGAAAACACCCAGATCAAGACAAAAAGTTATGTTAAGGCAAACAAAAGTTTGTCCTGTTTGGGAATCGAACCCATAAGCGTTGAGTCAAAGCAGCTTCTCTAACCACTGCGCCACCAAGGACGTCGGTCGTGGTTAAATAACGTCATGTCAGGCATACAAAATACGGCCCACATGATGTAAAGCGGTTACGTGGGTTGGGTATGAACGATTGCAATACATTAAATATCGCTCGCGCAATGCCATCTCTACTGCTAATATAGCAACTCCTAAGGATCACTGGTAACCTCGCTCACTCGCAGAAATACAAGACCCTCTAGGGAGTTGTTACTTGGTGGAGTGGGTCTATTAGGAGGTATTTCTCCAGATGGGCTGCTTTGATGCGTCCTACCTCTCTTAAAATATCTAGACCAAGACAAGCCGACATGTTCAAGCACACGAATGACTGTCGTGTGTTGTCGGGAATCGAATCCACGAGTCACTCTTTTGAGGACACTCAAGCTCCTCAAAAGTTCCTCAGATTTGAACTCCCCAGAAGCTTATTTTAAACTATTTTATATCACTAAGGTGACAAACAAGCATACAGCCTGCCTGATGGCAAACATTTGCAACACCAGGGGAATCACGCATGTACTGTCGACCTTCTAAATACCTTTTCACGCCTTTCTTGAAGAACCCCATGCTGTTGTAGTTCCTTGGGAAAACCTTGGCAGGAAGTTCATTCCACAACTTGAGAGTTCTCGGAAGAAAACTTCTCTGAAACC
The DNA here is from genome assembly GCA_947507595.1 of Pyralis farinalis. Lineage (NCBI taxonomy): Eukaryota > Metazoa > Arthropoda > Insecta > Lepidoptera > Pyralidae > Pyralis > Pyralis farinalis. The sequence continues at coordinate 20,418,042 of OX382265.1, read as the reverse complement.
GTACTACAGTACTCTAACTCCTCGAAACTGACTGAACATTAATCTAACGTATGTGATATTACGGACTAACCTCGTATTATCTCCGTCCAAAATATAATCTGCGAAGCTCTGTCGAAGAAATCTCTAATTGTTGTTGTTGGAGGCTTATCGTTGACGTAAATGAAATTCACATCATACTTGGTCCTAGGACGAGAGTTATGAGGAGGATACAAGGGTGGAGTTGGAGCACAAGGTGGGGGGTACGTTGGTGGGCATTTAGGATATAGCGGTGGGCTTGGAGACGAAGGCAAACACGGAGCTGAAGAGTTGCACAATTCACTTTTACTACTAGATAGGAATCTGAAGAACGTTCTATACAAATTTTCTTGGCGTGCTAAAAGCATTGCTAATATTTTTATTAATCAAATAAATCGAATGTCAATATGTCAAAAACTTATTATTTTTAAACGCCATCCGCTTATGGTTGAATAGAGGTTGTAGAGGACGTGACAGTTCGATCAATGCTGTCGCGTCATCGGCTGGAAGTGATGTATTTCAGTGTCATTTCTAGTTTCTGAATATGTTAGATCGTACATCGAAGTATACACATACACAAAACGAAGTATATTATAATAAAATGCACTAAATATTTACATTTAACTATATACAGCACTTCAGTGCGGAGCAATTACTTATATTATACAAGTCTCAAGTCATACCGCACATGGAGTACTGTAGTCAGTCGTGGGCGGGCGCACCAGGATACCAGCTAGCACCTTCTGATTCGATTCAAAGACGAGCTATGAGAATTGTTGGTGATCCTATGCTTACAGACGGTATTGAGCCCTATATTTTAAGGCGAGATTTTGCCTCCCTTTGTGTGTTCTACCGATTGTAAAACGGGTTGAGTTCTGAAAAATTGATCGATATGATGTCGACAGCTTCTCTTTTACAACCGCATCGCTTGCCGACGGCGGGGAGTTCACCCTCACACACTGAAACCGCAATGGTTGCGTAATGTGCGTTTTCTTCCGAGAACTCCCAAGTTGTGGAATGAACTACCAGCCGAGGTTTTCCTAAGGGACTACACCATGGGGTTCTTCAAGAAAGGCGTGAAGAGGTTTTTACGGTGTCGGCAACGCTTTGAGTGACACCCAAGGTGTCGTGTGTCCATAGGCTACGGTAACTACTTACAATCAGGCACACCGTACGCTTCATTGTCACCTTAGTGGTTTAAATATACCTATATATAAATTTAAGAAGTTTGCAGTATTCACGCAGTATTCTACGCACTTCTGTAATGAGTAATATTAGAGATAAGCTCGCCTTTGCGAACGAAATAGTTTAAACACTGTATTTATTTAATGTATTTTTTTATAATAAAGGATAATATATAAATCGTAGTGAATTTCGAAACTATTGTATATACAAGTATCGTAAGATAATATGCTGTCTTACTCTAAATGTATGGAACATGCTGAAACAGGAACAATACAGATTCACCTTGTTTGCGATATAGGTATTGCTAAGTGTATAAGGATCGAGTCATGTGGAGCTCGGTTCTCTCTGCCTACACCGCAAGGGTTTTGGCTAGTAGTTATAGATAGATAGATATTACAGCTACGTCTGTGGCGGACTTTACTCTGCTCGGCAGCAAACACAGAGTAATGTTTTAAGATTTTTACATTCTTCTCTCTCACCTCGTACTTCTTGGTACTTTCGAAGCATGATTAGCATCGTAGAATAGGTAAGAAACACAAGACATCCATTTAGATCACGACACATAATTATCCGTTCATTCGCTTCAGCCAAATCCAGAATATCCCTTATGATCTCCCAAAACTTCTCGAACTCCTAGGGATTAGAAGAGCTCACAGGAGCATATGCTGCAATTAAAAAGACTCGCATAATCCACAGTTTTATCTTCCCAGAGAAGCACGACACCCACGTCAGCGCTGGCATAATCGTCCTGGTTCACACCGGACCACAGGGCTATCATGCCACCGGGTAGATGTCCGGTGTCACTTCCCTTTCGCTTGGTCTCTGACACACACAAAGCATCTAGGCATCTCCCGTTCTTATATCTATCAACTCATTCAACTTATCTTATAATCCACCTATCACATTCCATGTACCTATGTGTCCTCGACCCGCCGGATTGAGCGTTGCGTGGTGGGTGGCAGCCCCCACCAGCCACATGCACTTAATCCTACACCGACGAGGGCGGATCGGTGCGCGTCGCCTCCAGGGGACGCCCTAATCCGGGCGTCTGTGCGGTTTGAGTCCGTTATCGGTTTGTAGTCCCTTACACAAATTATTTTCGTATATGTAGGTATACATTTAACATAATGACACGGAAAACTTTGCGCTCCTACTTGCACACAAAACCGTTTGAATTTCAAATATTGTATGTTTTATATACAATACACGTTTATTTTTTATTTATTTTACGGGAGCCTATTACTGAGATTCCGCTGTCCGTCCGTCCGTCCGTCACCAGGCTATACCTATCTCATGAACCGTGATAGTTAGAAAGTTGAAATTTTCACAGGTCATGTATTTCTATTGCCGCTGTAACAACAAATACAAAAAAACTGAATAAAATAAATATTTAAGTGGGCTCCAAATAAAACAAACGTGATTTCTTTGCTCGTTTTTGCTCGATATTGATAACGGCAACAGGTACACTCTTGACATATTCACAGAATATTTAGTATATATTAGTAAATATTTAGTATAATATTCACTTTAAAAATAAATAGTTAAATTAAAATAAAACAAATATTTAAGGGGGCTCCCATACAACAAACGTGTTTTTTTTTGCCGTTTTTATAGATAATGATACTGGAACCCTTCATGCGCGAGTCCTACTCGCACTTGGTCGGTTTTTGTATTGAGTGGGAACCGTTTGACAATCATTTTTTACCGTACATTGAAATTTGTGTGAAAATGGGAATAAATAAGAAGTGTTACTAGTGCGATGTTATTTTTATTTTAAAAGTACTCAGTCTCTTGTAAGTTTATCTTCAAAATGGAAGAAACCGTGGGCCGTTGCTTCGTGGATTTGATCTAAGACGCGTTTCCCTGTATGACGACATTAGTGATAATTCATAATACTGAAAACCAATAGCCGTATTTTCTTATAGTTCGCACGGTCCGCAATATTCTTAAAACTTAGGGGAATGAGTATTTTATCATTAATATAATACTAAACAGATTAAACTTATTCCAGTTCCAGAAGTTCTAGAACGAAACTATGCTGGTAACCATGTTTGCGGAACTTTATACCACTACGCATTCTTTAGTTAGTCGTGCGATCATAACCATTAATTAATTCATAGTTCTATCAAGTTGAAATAGTTACTCGAACATGTTGGTCATATTCTTCAGGGAGATCAGATTGTCTGGTAGAGAACGAATCTCATTCAGTAGAACTTTAAGCCTCTTATACATTAGGGGAAATAATGTACTCGATCTTGCTGCGCAGCACTCACCTGATGCGATACTGCAAAGTTGCTCAGTACCGTCGTGCCGTCGTGCCGTTTGTTTGTTTTACATTATGTATATGGTCGCAACATATTGCTTCATTTGGTACCTAGTATATCTGATGCTCCAAGAAAATTATTCATGTCGCCTAGTTCAAATAGTAACATATTTTAGGGTCGTCAAAAAATACGAAACTTTTTTGGGGGAGAATTCCGGTAGTCTATACGCCATGACAATTCGTACTAGGCACGCTGGATGGGGTTCAAGTCTGAACTTTCTGTAAGACGCCGCCTTACTGTACATGTACCTACAGAGATTGCTCCCATCTGCGTATGTGAAGAAGGTGATTTGCCTCAACACCCGAAACATTGAAATCGAAATTTTAAGGTTGTAGCCGCCACGGAGTTATTCTCCCATTTTATTCAGTCTATTCCTGGCCTTCGATATTGGATGTAGTCGCCTACAGGCGACAGACAGATGTTTGTCATTTACGGGAATCGAATTCACGAGCGTTGGTGTTAAACTTATATTTTCTTTGTTTACACTTTATCTCAAGCCCAAGTGAATAGTGTATAACTGCAATATTTTGGAAGATATTGAAATTTCATTTACTGATCAGTTCCTTCGCGACATTAGATACAATTTTTCGTCAAGCATCTTTTTTCGTGATTGCAGATAAGTACTTAAATTTATGTTGGAAAAGTACACTCTTAAAGATATTTGACAAACTCGGTGGCGTAGTGATTAACGCTACTTTGACAACAACGCTCGTGAATTCGATTCCCGTAAAGGACAAACATTTGTCTATTTGTCTTAGTCTAGATGGGTTTAAGAGAGATCACTCATCAAGCGGTAAGTCCCGGTTGTATTCACTACGGAGCTCGGGGCTCGCTATGATCATGATCCAACATGTGGCGAGTACAGTTATCATATTGGAGCGACTACCATCTGACCTCCGTAACCCTTAAGGGGAACCAGACAAGACAATGAATCATGATCACACATCCAGTAGATATGCATGTGCAGGTTTCGTCACGGTGTTTTGCCTCACAGGGAGTAAGTGGTAGCCGAACGCAAGTAAATTATACCCACTCGTAAAACGAGCAGGCACCCAAGGGGGTTCGAACGCGGAACCTCGCTTGTTAAGCGTGCGGTTATACCGCGGGGCCACTACCGCTCCCCGAATTTAAGAGAGATATGGCGCATCAAAGCAGTGCGTCAGAAAATGCACCTACACCTCGCAGAAAAACCGCAGCTAAGTAACAACTCCCTGGAGGGTAGCTGTGCTCCTCCGTGTGAGTGAAGTCCCCAAGGAGTTGTTGTGTTAGCATCAGAGGTGATATCGCGTAAGTGATACTTAATGTATTATAAGCGTTGATAGGCTACGACGCTGTATAAAAAAGGCAATAATAATAACTAAAGGCAGGCCTAAAAAACTACCTCTCAGTCCAATTATAACTCTCATTACCTACGACAGAAGAACATTACATACATAAAAGTGTAATAACATGTAATTATTAAACATTAAGTTAGTTAGTTCTAAGTTAATTTTGACTTTCACATACATGTAACTCTAACAACAAACTAAAAATACGACTTTAAAGTTAGTAAACGAGAATGAAATAAATAAATTTAGTTGATGTGGTCTTTGTACCCATGATGTTGTCAGTAATTCTTCAATCAATTGTTATTATAAAATTGCGTGAGAAGATCTTTAGCCGATAAATATATCAATCAGTCAATCAGATGTGTCGGTATTACTTTAAAAAAAGATTTAACTTTAGACTCAGCTAAAATAGTAAACTACGATGTATTTTTAACTGTACATCACCTAGATCAGTTCATCATGCTCTCAATTCTGCATGCCGTCGTCAGCTGCTCGTTATGCTAATAGCTTCCACATAGCGTTTCATAATACCCACCCCCATTCCCGTACAAATCGATCCGTAATGCTTTCTTGAACTTATAATATGCCGGTACATGAAGTCAATTTGATTTGGTGTTACATGAAAACAATAAGAAATGCCACCTACACAATTGACGAGCTCGGTGGCGCAGTGGTGAAACGCGTTGTTACACTACTTTGACACCAATGCTCGTGGGTTCGATTCCCACACAGTACAAACATTTGTGTGCATGAACATGTCTGTTTGTCTTGGTCTGGGTATTTTCTATGTATAATAATAAAAAAAAAAATGTATTTACGTATGTCTATCAGTTGTCTAGGACCCATAACACAAGCTTCGCTTACTTTGGGGCTAGATGGCGCTGTGTAATTTGTCAGACAATATTTATTTATTTATTTATTATAATGAATATAATTAATTGATAGGAAGTGTTTGAATTCATAGAATGGATAAATGATGCCAGCATGTCACCCTAGTTTAATGTCAAAATTAGTGTCAAGTAGGCTTGCATGTCTACTCGGGTGTTCATCTTGTATATCGATAGTTGTCTGGATAAAATAAGGTCAATGAATGCAGGATTATCCATGGGTGACCTGACCTAGTGGTGAACTGTCTGCTTTGTGCAGACGATGCCGTATTATTAGCAGAAACACCAGCTGAACAAACACTGGTCACAATAATGAAAGACGATTGTATGGTTACGGTCAATTAAATTAGAAATGGACCGAGGATAATTAAAACGGAAATACAAGAACGACTTATACGAGCTTCTTCAAGACTTCTATGATCATTCGTATCTGTTTGGACATATTGTCACTCGGATTTGTTTTGCAATATCTGATATTGATATGTGTGAATATCATAATTTAACTTTTTACAAATAGCTTGTGTACAATTATAGTAATAATTAATGCCTTTATTTGTTCATACAAGCATTCTTACGAATGTAAAGGTTTATCATTACCACTTAACATAGCTGATTATTAACTCATCTAAAAATGCCTCAACTAGCGCAATCTAGTGTAAATTACGCCACACAGTATTGCACTATTAACTACTATTTTACCACTATTTACCGCTAGATGTCGCTCCGGCAAGAAAAAACCTGTTAATATCGGAATTCTAAATTTATCAAATTACCTAAAAAGTATACAATTCTAACATTCAGTTCTAAAATAATTCTTTAAATAGATTTACATATTGGAACATTCTAGAACTACGGTTTGCGACCTCTATTTGTAAATTGTCATTCAATCACTCACTCGTTCTCGAATTGAATTATATTGACCCGAATCGGATGCTCAAAACGGCGATATAATCGAAGCCGGACTGATTAGAATCTCTATGCTGATAAATAGATACAAGTTAATCTTATAGGCTACCTAGCAGCCGAAACAGTTGTCGCCAGTGCAGTCTAATTGACAACGTCTCCTGATCAAAGTATAACCCCATTTCTACTACTCAAATTTTTTTCAAAAGAATTCAAAAAGGAGAACATTCATATTCGTTAAGTTCTTTTATGTGTTGTTGGACAAATTACACAGCGCCATCTAGCCCCAAAGTAAGCGAAGCTTGTGTTATGGGCACTAGACAACTGATAAACATACGTAAATACATTTTTTTTTGTAAATACATACTTATTATACATAGAAAATACCCAGACCAAGACAAACAGACATGTTCATGCATACAAATGTTTGTCCTGTGTGGGAATCGAACCCACGAGCGTTGGTGTCAAAGTAGCGTAACAGCGCGTTTCACCACTGCGCCACCGTGCTCGAAATAAAGTATGCACCAATATTATGGAAGGAGGTGAACCATTATGGACGGTTTACATTATTTATACTCGAAGTTAGTCCCTGGTGCATAAATTCATTAAACTTGGTGTATATAATTAATTGCAAAGTTTTCTTTAAAAAAAAGTTCTTTTATTGTTTATAATATTTACATTTCATAAGTTTTCCTGTTATATAACTATGACTATGTCTCCAACCAGGTAACTGATCAAGGTCAAGTAAACATTGACAAGACTAAGAAAATGACGAATGTAATTGTTACACCTATACCGGTCACGGTTGGAAACACTAAGCTCGAAGTTGTAGACATATTCATGTCTATCTAGGGCAAGTGCTTTAGTTAGGTAAGCCTAATTTCGACTGAGAGGTCAAGAAATGAATCCAACTTAGCTGGGCAGTGTTGGGATACTTTGACGCATCTTCTCGTCCAAAATACCTCAACGACTGAATAGAAAAGTCTTCGAACAGTGTGTGTTGCCACTGTTGCCAGTGATGACATACGGAACTGAGAGACGCAGACGAACTCTTTCCTTTGCACGCTGAGCGAGCTTGAGCTACCACATATGACCTGTAGTGAAGTAATAATACATGCTTCACTGCGGGTCGTATGGGGAAGCTCAAGCTTGCTCAGCGTGCAAAGGAAAAAGCTATGATCGGAGTTTCTCTGTGCGAGAGGATGAGAAATTACGATATCACAGCTGAACTAAGATATAGCCCAAATGATAAGCAAGCTAAAAGGTCAGTGGGCTAGCAACATAGCTCGTAGAACCGACAACCATTTTATTGTTTTGCCTACAACTCCCTAGAGGGTTGTAGTGTTCCTGTGTATGAGTGAGGTCACCAGTAAGCTCCGAAGAAGTTGCTGTGTTAGCAGCAGAGGAGGCATCGCGCTAGATGCAGGTGGCACAGAATTGAGACAAATGGTTCTCTATAGGAGAGGTCTATGTTCAGCAGTGGACGAATGAAATGTTGAAAATAATGACATAACTATATAAAACCGTTTTAACTATATAAAACAATTTTAAAATGCTGTAGTATACTATAGTATTATACAAAATAGTAGTAATAAAAATACGAACCGCTAAATCATCGTTTAGCATTAAGTGAGGAATTGAGCAAGATAAGCCACAATAAAAATAAGGCACTAACTTTTATTAGCAGAGGTAATAAATACCCCAGTTTCAAAGTCAAACTTGTTTCATTGAGAACATTAACCTTATTATTAATCTATCTAATTTCTTTTACGACATGAAGTCTCTTAAATTATTCGTAACATATCACGTAACTGCACCACACTAACTTAGAGGGAATAATTAAGCAAGGCGATCCACCCTAGTGCAGTAGCTCTTTATGCGGAGCACTAGAAGTGTTTAGAAAGTTAGTACCTAGTTGAGAAGAATTGAATTATATAGTATATTAGCTACCCATCCCGGCTTCGCACAGGTGATTTGATCGCTATTTCACAGGATCACCCGCTGGAATAATCCGAAGATTCCCTGAAAATTTCATCAAAATCTGCCCAGCCGTTTTTGAGTTCATAGAGGACAAACAGATAAACATTCATTTATATATATATAATAAATAATAAATATAAATATTGTCGGACAAATTACACAGCGCCATCCAGCCCCAAAGTAAGCGAAGCTTGTGTTATGGGTAATAGATAACTGATAAACATACGTAAATACATTTTTTTTTTTGTAAATACATACTTATTATACATAGAAAATACCCAGACCAAGACAAACAGACATGTTCATGCACACAAAATGTTTGCCTTGTGTGGGAATTGAACCCACGAGCGTTGGTGTCAAAGTCGCGTCATTCACGACTGTGCCACCGAGCTCGTCATAATATATATAGATTTATTTCGTAGGGCTTATTGTTTTTTATCAACTTCGACAGAACTGGCTGCACGCCGTGTGTGATATGAACCCTTCGGGTCAGATTTGCTAAGGTTTAATAACTTGACGAGCTTTGCTTGTTACCCGTTTGCCGAGCGTATATTTATATCATGTCTGTGTGCAATATCCAATCCATTGTGACTCCTGTGGCTTACAGTATAGCAGTAAACAGTATGACTGATTGTAAACGTGTACTTAGATTTTCCTTTATCTCCGAAGTGTCATGACCTATGCTGCATCAATATAAGCGATCAGTTTAGGTCCGGCCGCCGAATTATGTATATTTTAACACTAGGTCCCTTGCGGTGTAGACAGAGAGACTCAGCGCCATAAGACGCGGTCCTTACATACTTTGTCTGAAAAAGTAAATATATATATAGATGTGTGTGTAGTATTTTAATTACTAGCGAACGTTAGTTGAATTTTAGCAATTTGGCAAGCGACGTATCAAAAGGTAAACACGTTATATACCAGCTTTATTGTATTTTAAAATGGCGCAAGTAGTACTATATCTACGTACAGTCATTTATTATGACACTTTGTTCTAATAAAGAGACAAGTAATAGGGCATACCTCTCGCTAGAAAGAGACGAATATATATATTAAGACATTTATGCTTTGTGCTGAAGTACGTATTAAACGCGACGCGAGAGCGTGGCTAACTGAATTCGAGTAGGGCAATTACCTTACTTGCGTATTGCCATTCTAGAGCGTGTACGACGTATCTATACCTATAAAAACATCTTAGAATCTGGCATTTTAATTTTTAATATATCCGCTTGTTTAATTTCTTGCTGTTTCCACTAAACTAACTGTACCCCGCGAATTCGACCGCGCGTATTCGGGTATCCCGAATGCTTTTTCTTGTACTATCTTTCATTTTCCTCGGCTTCTAAGACGGCCTATAAAATTAAATCCTCAAAAATTAGGCTATTAAAAACCTATTTTTTTCTCTATTTACTTAAGATTTTTACTCAAGCTAACACAGAGATAGTCGACGATATCTCTGACACATCCAAGAAACGAAATAGCGGAAATATAAGAACGATCCGCACTCTAGCCACATGCAAGCTTTTAAAAGTGTAATGTTTTTCGATAAAGCATCATCATTCTGTAAAGGAATTGACAAGCAGGTAGACAGTCAAATTGAAAAAGCTCGCGATTAAAATCTTCCCCCCGCATCTAGATCGCTCCACTACGATACGTTTCAAAACGAATCAACGCCTACCAAGGTGTTGATTCGTTTTGAAACACCCAAACCGTAATGATGTCATAAACACGCCGAGATGAGTCAAATTTGTTTTTCATATCACGGCACCATTCCACCCGGGCCTGCTTCTGAGCAACGGTGAGGTTGTGCGACACCCAGCGTGAAACTATCCTCCTCACGCGAAGATGCAATTGTAGAATCTCGTGAAGGCTTCCCGATCCAATCTGCTGTATGTGCTGAATCTCCTGATACGTAACTCGCCTATAGTCTTAGATTTAATTTTTCACTGTTAGCACGTTTTTTTCTGTAACAGCCGTCAAAGGGCGACCACTACTTTCATCATCCCCCAAAGTTAGTCGACCGCGCTTGAATTCGTTATACCAGCGATACACGGTTGCCTTGGAAGGGCCTTCATCCATGAATGCCATTTGGAGTCTAGTCTAGTCATACGATTTGTCCGGTACTTGAAATTGTAAAAAATCATAGCGCGAAAATGTTCCCGGCGCAGATGCATTTTTCAATGAGACACGATAATTTATATTAGCTCGTAAAAATGAAGAGGATAATTTTGAAATAGGAACGTATCTATTTTTACTTATAAATAATTATATTTTAAAAATAGATTATAACTGGCCAGTCTCTCATACATAAAAACTTTTTTTCGTAATACTTTCTGAGTGCCCAGGTATTATGCAAATCTGTATTATGCAAATAAAGCTCTCTTCTCTTATCTATCATATATGTCAGATTGTCCAATTATTACCAGATGTCAAATTTCATAATGCTACCCAGGGCATTGCAAGTTTCTAATGGACACTTACCTTATTATGTATTCCTCTAGCATCTTTTTAGTATTAAGTGCACATGGCGACAGATGCATACAGTTAACGCTAACAACATTCTACATATTAAAATCACCATCATCACTTGTTGAGGATAGCTTTTATATAACCTTTTTATACTTTTGTAAACTCTATGTTTTTACACTCTGGTATTATTCTTTCTTTTGTTTTTCTGCTGTTATATATATTGTGTCATCGTTCGTCTTTTGGTAAGCATTATTTTATTATAACTCCTATATCCTAAATAAATAGAAAATGCTCTGATATCTGGTCTTTACCTATTTATTACATACAGTCCACCTTTCTTTAAAACCCATTCTTTACATCACTTATAAAAAAGTAAAAAGAATTGGTTCTTTGTTAAAGCTACCGTCACGGAGAATTAAGGCTACTCTTATGCATGGCTCAGCTACAGTGTGATGTTGTGTGGTAAAGACTGAGCACACAGCAATGCTCATTCTTAGAAAAAATGTATACGACAGACAGTTGAATACCTTGGAAAGACTTACCTTTCTGACTGCACTTTAAAAGAATGTAAAGTATTCAAATTCATATATCACGCTAGGGGATATGCCCCGTCACTACGAACAGCCCTATCTGCTCAATTCGAAATCTAATTTAGTACCACACAGCCTCGCCCCCAATTCAATGTCCGTGATAAATTATAACAAAGTGCATTCAAATATTAAGTCAGAAAATAAATCGGTAAATTTACTTAAATAATTAAAAGTGCAATATTTAAAGGAATTTAGTAAAATTACTGAGAAAGTACATTAAATAATACAATCTATCTATAACTTTACGCCAAACCTCTTGCGGGGTAGGCAAAGAGAACCGAACGCCACGTGATACTTACACACCTGACTTCCTACTTTGGCATTAATTGCTCTTCTCATACACGCTCGCCGATTTCTAAGGCTCCTGACATGAACATTCCTTCTGTTACAACACGACCAATTAGGTCATGGTAGGTCAGTCTTGGCCTTCCTCGGCTCCTATATCCTTCCACTTTTGCGTTGTATATCTGTTTCGTCATTTTTTCATCCTGCATTCTTTCCACATGTCCGAACCAACGGAGCATGCCTCTCCTTATTTAAACTTCGACGCTCTCTTTCAGACCTACTCTGTTTCTAACATCATCATTGCAAAATACTATTTAAAAACGTTACGCCAAAAATTTGGCGAAACGCTCGCAATTTGACCGCGTTTATTCTACTTTCATGCTCTCTCTGCCATACCCAGCTCTCGCTTCCATAAGGAAGCATTGGAACCAGCATTGTGTGTGCTGTGCCAAAGTTTTTACTGGCAAGAAGTTTTCCTAACTCTCCATTCACATTATTCCCAGCTCTCATCACTCACTCGTCTTTCAACATCATCACCTTCCATCCCTGTAAGCGCATCCAAGATATACATTGCTTGCTTTTATTGATTGCTTTAGAGTCGGCAACGCAAGAGTGATACACCTGGTGTTGCAAATGTCCATAGACTAAGGTAACTGCTTACCATCAGGCAGGCCGTTTGCTTGTTATCCACCTTAGTGGTATAAAAAAAATACAATCTCATCCACTTGTTCCAACATTTCATCATCAACCGTAATCCTTACATTCGTTCTGGATTCTTCTCTTTCAAATACCATTATCTTTGTTTTCTTCCCATTCAGTAGTAAGCCTTTCTCCATTCATTCATCTTTCATCGTTGTGACCAGTGTTTGCAGTTCAGATGGTGTTTCTGCTAATAGCACGGCATCGTCTGCATACAGCAGACAGTTCACCACTGGGTCACCCATCGGAAGGTATACAAGCATACGGCCCACCTGATGTAAAGTGGTTACCGTAGCCTATGAATGCTTGTACACATTAAGTATCACTCGCGCGATGCCTCCTCTAGGTCTAACACAAAACTCCTTAGGAGCTTGCTGGTGACCTCACTCCCACACAGTCACACAACGCATTGAAGAGTGGTGGGGTGCATCAAAGCAGCCCTCTGGTTAACCACCTCTCAGAAAACCGTAGCCAAATAACAACTTCCTAGCGTAGAGGGTTGTTATGTTCCTGCGTGTGAGTGAGGTCACCAGTAAGCTCCTAAGGAGTTGAGAGAGGAGGAGGCATCACGCGAGTGATACTTAATAACAAGCTAGCGTCTTAATAACAAACAAGCGTTAATAGGCTACGGTAACTGCTTTACATCAGGGGGGCCGTATGCTGGTATGCCTTATATTAAAAAAAAAAACCAATCCATAGTTGTTCCCCAGACGACCCGCTTGGATACGCCCTGCCTCTCTTAGAAAGGTAGTCTATTAGTTTATGCTTGTGCCATGTATTTTAAATGGCTAGTGTCATAAATATACTGCAGCAAATAAATAAATAAATTATATATAATGATAGCTTTAATTTATTCAATTTCTATCTATCTATCTATAACTTCACGCCAAATCCCTTGCGGGGTAGGCAGAGAGAACCGAGCGCCACGTGACTCGATCCTTACATATCTCACTCGCTTCTTTAACATTCATTGCTCTTCTCATGCACGCACGCCGGTTTCTAGGGCTCCTGACATCACCTTCTGATAGAACATGACCAATTTGGTCATGGTAGGTAAGTCTTGGCCTTCCCCGGCTCCTACATCCTTCCACTTTTGCATTGTATATCTGCTTCGTCATTCTTTCATCTTGCATTCTTCTACATGCCCGAACCATCGGAGCATGCCTCTTCTTATTTTAACACCGACGCTCTCTTTCAGACCAACTCTATTTCTAACATCATCATTGCGAATACGGTCTTATTTATTCAATTTATCTTCGATAATTTATTGCACACGGCGCATGGTGGGCATCTCCAACTACTATGCAGAGACGAGTCCGGCGTATCGAGGAGAACTGAGCAGCGTATAGACACATAGAATATTGAAGGTGGATTGTAAGATAGACATACTGAACTAGAGATGTGTTGATGCTTTATACCAATGATATTACCCAGTACCCAGAGGCATGAAGACGCCGTAGTCTGGCGTACACCAGGAAAATTATGCCAGTGCTAGTGTAGGTATTGTACTATCCTCTCGCTTAGTCTCAAGAGTTTATTTTTTATATAACTAGATTGACAAGCAAGCATGTGGCCCGCATTTGATGGTAAGCGGTCACCGCAGCCTATTGATGCTCGCAATACTACTCGAGCACACACATCTTGTGACCTAAGGCTGTTTCGTTATAGTACCCATTAATATCTCTGCCATATCTCACCCTTCAAACAGAAACACAGCGATAAAAATATAGCTGCTTGGCGGTAGAAATAGGTGAGACCGAGGTACCACGCAGACGAATGTTGTACAAAGTCTCCCTCTGGTGAGACTGGTATGGTGAACATAGTACTTTTTGTCGGTTTTCACGTATATTTAGTAGCGCGAACCGTGGTGGATAGAGTATTAAATCTTTCTAGTAAGCTAGCTTGTAGTTTACTCGTTCCTAATCCAACCCATTCAAATCTACACCTATAATCAGTATTTTATTCCCTTCAGCTAAATCAACATACATTCTGTGTACTAAGTATCGGGAATTTGTCAATAAAACAAAAAATACAAATTATTCATCTAAATTTATTTTATCGCCTTCAAAGTAGGCCCCATCGCTTGCAATACAACATCTCCACCGCTTCACCCAGTCTTCCATACATTTTTCATAGGCTATTTGCGGTATGGCCTTTAGCTCATTCAGCGAATTTTCTTTTATGGCTTCTATCGACTCAAAACGTTTTCCTCGAAGTGGTAATTTTAACTTGGGAAATAAAAAAAAGTCAGACGGAGCCATATCAGGTGAATACGGTGCTTGGTCGAGAACTTTTGTTGAATTTTTCGCTAAAAACTCTTTCACTATAATGGCTGTGTGTGATGGTGCATTATCATGGTGCAGCATCCATGAGTTGTGTTGCCACAAATCTGGACGTTTTCGGCGGATACTCTCACGCAAACGCTTCATGACGCCTAAATAATATTCTTTATTCACTGTTTCTCCCTCTGGAAGGAATTCGGAGTGAACCACACCACGGTAGTCAAAAAAAACTGTCAGCATCACCTTGATTTTGGAGCGACTTTGCCGCGGTTTTTTGGGTTTCGGCTCGTTTTCGAGACGCCATTCTGAAGACTGTTGGCTTGTTTGCATGTCGTACTCATAAACCCATGTCTCGTCGCCAGTTATTATACGTTTCATAAAGGTCGGATCCGTAGAAGCTCGGGAAACCATGTCTTCAGCGACATGCTTTCGCTGCGCTTTTTGAACAAAATTGAGCTCTTTTGGAACTAGTCGAGCGGCGACGCGTTTCATGCCTAAAATGTCAATGAGAATGTTGTGGACGGACTTAAAAGATATGTTCACCTCACTAGCCAACTCTCTCAGACTCATACGTCGATTTTCGAGCACTAGCTTCTTGATTCTGTCGATGTTTTCTCTGGTCGTAGCGGTTGAAGGTCTACCAGAACGAGGCAAGTCTACTACTACTTCTCGGCCTTCTTTAAAAGCCTTATACCATTCATAAGCCCTTGTTTTCGATATACACGATTCGCCGTAGGTATTTCGCAACATTTTTAGTGATTCACCACATGAAATATCATTTGAAACACAAAATTTAAGGCACACTCTTTGTTCAACAATATTTTCCATTGTAAAAATCGCCGAGGACTCAAAACTATGACCAACAAAAAGTGTAGTTTAAAACAAATTAAATGACAGATCCCGCTCAAATTTTGCGCGCTAAATCAGTACAGTGCTACCAACATGCAGTAAAAAAATTAGAACGACCTCTTTTACGCGGGTCTTTTTATTGACATATTCCCGATACTTTTTACACAGAGTAGTATATCTACATATCGTCGGTGTCTCTCACTTTCCGCTTTGTCTCTGTCATATACAAAGGTATGTGAATGTGACAGCGATACAGGAAAGGTAATATAGATAGATGATGTAGATGTCTATAGTAAAATTAAGCCAGTTCTGATGTAGATACCTCTCTCGCTATATACTCGAACTTCCGGAGTGAGAGAATACGGCTTGATAGGCACAAGACTTCGTATCAAACACGCGATCATGCGAATTTATCTGGTCGCACTGTCAACCCTGTAGGGGACTTCTCGTGAAGATATAGATAGATTAATAAACATAAACTCAATCAAGACTCAAATCAACTGCTGCCAAAACCAACCAATACACAAAATAAACAACGAACCAAACTCCGAAATAAAACCTAAAACATAATACTTACAATACAAATAAGGCGCGACACAAAAAAATTAAAAATATGAAATACCTGAATGATGATTCTATTAAAGTGTTGTAACTTTAATTTTGTTTTCACCAGAAAGATATACCTAAATCTACATTTAAATAAACAAAAACAAGACAGGTCACCCTTTTCTCCTCTGTTTGTCAACAAATTTTCGTTTAGATATGTTTTGTTAGGTAGCTATTGACGAGCTTTAGTAACATCAATAAAAAATAATCCAAACAATAGAAAAAAAGTACGCATGCTTTAGGGTTCCGTAGTAAACAAGTATAGTTTCGCCATGTCCATCTGTCTGTGTGTCCGTCTCTCCGCAGCCCAGCTCACAGACGCTTGATACTAGAAAGCTGTAGTTTGGCATAGAATATACATAATAACTATGCTGACAAAATCGTAGAATAAAATATTGAAAAAAAAATTTTTGGTGGTGCCTTCCCTACACGTAAAGTGGGGATGATTTTTTTTATGCGCGCCCACCTCATGGTGTGGGGAGTCGTTAGATAGTTTTTTAAAACTTTCAGGGCGTGGGAAGGGTATTTTTAGATATAGTGATCCGTTTGCGACAGGTTTCATACATAATTTTAGTTCTGATATTTTACACTAGGTTAGATATTTACTTAAGGCACAATGTGCTATTATTTTAGGCAATTATCTAATTTTCGCAAGCAAGCAAAGCGAAGCAAATACGGATGCCTGTACTGTGCGTAGCCCGACATGCACTTGGCCGGTTTTTTTCTATTGCTTTGAAGCGTTACACGAACATCCCAGGAAGTTCCCTGTGTGGTGAAGATCAATTTCCCATTCGCATACTACTTATTAAATATTGCTGCACCCTACCATAGTATAATCAAACGTTTGATTATACTATGACCCTACTTATCGATTGTCAGAGTCTTGCTTGTTATATTTGTCACTGCGTGTGTAAATAAATGGCTTAACCAACATTGTTCCACAACCATTTACACCCGAAGCATATTTTCAATCATGATGGAATTATAGTGTTAATTTTGCGTAACATTTCAATGTTTCTAATCGATTCAAACACACATTCCATCGACGGGTGAATCCATTCTCAAATGACATGTATTACTAACAGACACGTACTCCAATGAAGATCACTCGTCACGCACACGATGTCGTCGTCAGCTGCTCGTTATGCTAATAGCTTCACCTAACGCCTCATATTACCCAGTGCTACATAAGCAGACAAATTAATGTCCAAATTAAAGCTAACATTAGCCGAGTTAGAAAATTGCAAGTGTATCTTTGCACATTTGATGATACGTAACTACCTATCTACATAGGTATATCAAGGTATATCAAATCGAAAGACTACTCCCTAATAAACTGATTAATCATGATATCTCAAAATTACTAAAGAATGGCTCATGATTTTATAAAATTAGTAATGCAAGTTCCTGCCAAAAAAGCTTGTTGTTTGAACTTTTTATGGAACTGATTTGCTAAATTAACTGACCATATTGCTTACTAGCTGTGCGCGCGACAGCGTACGCGTGATATTCGGAATAGGAATAATTTATGTTACTAATAGTCCGCGAACCAGCAACAGATTCTCATAACCAAGTTCCTCGTTCCACTCGGCTGAAAACTCGTAATATGCTTCAGAGAGTTGTATCGTGAAGCCTTGTAAACGTCAGCTGTGGTTCCGTGAGTGGGTCGAGCAGCAGTTGGCA
Organism: Pyralis farinalis; assembly: GCA_947507595.1. Classification (NCBI taxonomy): domain Eukaryota; kingdom Metazoa; phylum Arthropoda; class Insecta; order Lepidoptera; family Pyralidae; genus Pyralis; species Pyralis farinalis. The sequence continues at coordinate 20,399,957 of OX382265.1, read as the reverse complement.
GTACCCTCCCACGCACGTAGAAAACAAATATATTTTTTTAATCACTTCCTCCCGGTTGAAAATTTATATGTTGATGGAAAAAAAGTCAGCTGACTATATAAAGTGGTGGATTATACGTCAGCTGATCGCATGAAAACGAAAAAAATATGTATATGTTCAGCGACTTATTCTCAATTGATAATTTGTCAGATGATATTTTATATGATATTTTGCATAAATAAAAACGTCGCCTGGCTGTATCTCGGTGGAAACATTGTCACTTGATGCCTGAAGGGTGTAACCCAGGGGCTAAACCAGAGCACCTATCGTCTATTTAAATGCATCAGCTGACGAGTTTTCCATCATACAACAGTATACTACTAGCTGATTTTTTTTTATTACTTACGGGATAATATTAACAATCAGCATACAAATTTTTATACGAGAGGAAATGACATATCCGAAGTAATTCGACTTTGCACTCCGTGCACTAACTTTTAACAGTCGTTAAGCTAAGTCGGTGGCCCTCGGCTTGAGAACACTGGCCTCCGCCAATCCGCATTTAAGCAGTGTGGTGGAGTATGCTTTAAACCCCTTCGGTTGAAGGGAGACCCGTATCCCTGCAGTGGGATGAGTAAGGGTTGAAGTGTGGTATGAGGTATTAATATAAATTTAATCGAAACATTACAAAAACAATATATCGTTAAATTAGTGCACGGAGTGTGAGTCGAATTACTTCAGATACGACATTTCCTCTCGTATAAAAATTTGTAACGTGTTTGTCAATATTATCCTGTAAGTAATAAAAAAAAAACATGTAGCAGTATGCTCAGGGAAAACTCGTCAGCTGATGCGTTTAAATAGACGATAGATGCTCCAGTTTAACTTCTGGGTTACACCCTTCAGGACATCAACTGACAATCTTTCCACCGAGATACAGCCAGCTAACGTTTTTATCAATATATTAATTCGTGGAGGAAAACCTTTGTTTTTAACGTTTTTAGGAAAATTACGCCGACGATGCAGTGTGAAATTTAGCACAGTTAAATTTTATATGGAGAAGATGTGCCGAAAAATATTTTTTATTTTAAATAATGCTTCAAAAATACATTAAATTAATAAAAAAGACATTACACACACTACCATATCTTTGACACACAAACCCATTTCTACCCAAATGATAGGGGTTACAGTATGAAATTGCCGTTTTATGGTAATAGATACTTTGAATTGATATTAAACCTTTATGATGTGAGATTTTCGAGTGAAACTTTTTCACATGATACCTATGAGGTTTTTCTTTTAAAAAATGTGTAACATTTCATTTTCGAATTTCAACTGTTTTTTTTATTCAGCTTAGACGGGAAAGATGTATACTTCGAAAATCCGAGTAATTTTTGAATACGAGTTCCGAAGCAGAAACGTCTCGCAATATCAATCTTGCGTTTGGAGAGGAGATTGCTAATGGACGCACCGTGCGTTTTTGGTTTAAATGCTTATATATAATAGAATTTCATATAATAAAATTAAGCTTATATATAATAAAATTCTATTATATTATAATAGAAACTTCGACTTGAAAAACGAACCACGTGGAAGACGCTGAATTGAAAGAGATGGTGGAATCCGATCCGAGTACGAGATTTAAGAGTGGTAGAGTGCATCAAAAGCAACCCGTCTGGGGAAGTACCTCCACCTCACAGAAAACCGCAGCCAAATAACTCCCTAGAGGGTTGTTGTATTCCTGCGTGTGAGTGAGGTAACCAGTAGGCTCCTAAGAAGTTGCTGTGTAAACGGCAGAGGAAGCATCACGCGAGTGATGTTTTTTTCATGACGTATTTCTATTACTCTTTCTCTAATAAAAAAAAATCCACTTTGGGACGGATTAGATCATAGTTTTCTCTAGCCGTTTGCAATCTTTTTCGATGTTCATCTTCATTTTCGAGAATTTTGACGTTGTTGTGCCGCTCACGATCAGCTTTAAATCGTGCTTCACATTCACATTCTGAACTATTTTCCAGCTCTCTAGAAGTCCGAGCCCTTTTAGAGCTCAAGCACATTTCTCAGTCAGTTAAGGTCTCAGACTCACGGGATAGTCCATGAGCCTTGCAATCGGCAGTAAGACGTGCTTCCTGTTTTTCAGATGTATCCTGAGACCGAGCACTTGCTGTCCGAACTCTATAAGAGCTCAAGCGAGTTTCCCCGTACGAAAAGGTCTAAGACTCGCGTGATAGTACATGATCCTCACGATAGCCGAATAAACGTGCCTCACGCTGGTCTCTCGAATCCGAGAAGCCATCATTTGAGAACGATATGAACTCAGTCGAGATTCTCTCTAAGCCGAAGATTCTGTAGCATGTAACCTGGCTTGACGTTCCTGTGATGCAATAAGTCTCCTCTAATCTAGTCTAGTCTAATCCTCATGATATTCTTCAGATTCCTGTGATCGAACTTATCTCACCCTTTTTAGCATTTTTGCTGTACTGGGAAAGGTTCGAGGTGTTTTTAATAAAAAGTTATTTTTTTAATTAACTCTTAACCTCACAAAATATATTACAAAAATAATACGCGCGGTCACTGCGAATGACTCAATGGTATAGGCTGCAGCGGCACGCTAGTCGACGCGCTTTAGGAATGTATACCTTCACGCGTAGTGGTGTCCATCCGACGCGTGTCCGACGTAAGCTGAACCCTATGATGATTCATCATCAACAGATCTGACGTCAACTTACATGGGTAGGTTCAAAATCTCCGAAACTGACCATTTTTACCCGCGACGGTCACGGAGGCGGTATATGCGTTTGGGGTAAGAGGTGTTTGTTTGTGTGTCTGTTGTTTGTGTGTTACATTTTTCTCGAAAACTACTGAACCGATATTGATTTTTTTTTTTAACTTTATATGAACTTTCAATCATGAAATGGTCTGCAATATTTACCATAATATATAGTTAACTAAGTTTTTATAGCATTTTCATCGAACGATTGTTTGACGTGATCCTTTAAATTTTGATAAAACTTTTCAGGAATACCGTTCCTATATGAAATCTATATGTTTATCTGTGCGTTTGGCTGTGTGCGCGTTTTTTTAGAATATTCGAATTTTGACTTCAGATTCGGATTCAGCATAAAAAAGTAGAATAGGAATGTTTAGGAACACCGTTCCTATCTCTTAACGAACATGGTCAAAATGGCCAACAAATTAAAAAAATAAAATGTTATATAATTGACGAGCCAGGTGTTCCTCTGGCAATGCAAGCTTACGCATTTTCAACTGGTTATTCATGAACTGATTGAAATAAAGCAATGTTTAGGGGAGCTTATTACAATACATTAGTGAAAACCACACCTAAATCGGTTAAGCCGTTTCTGAGATTGCACAGACAAACTGTCAAAAATTCTAACAATCATTGTTTTGAGTTCCATTACGTTGATAAAGTCCCCCAATAATATTTTTTCTGATATATCTTCAATGTACAGACAGCGACCAGGTACATTTTTATTATATGCATAGGTTGTAGTAGCCCGCGGCAGCTCTAGTAGGTATGTAATTAGATTTTCTTTTTGCTTTTAGTTTATTTAATCATGCGTTACTTGTGTTACTCTATTACTTCTTTTTCCTAACATTATCCCGCTTCATAAACCCTTAGGATTAGCGGAGCTCGATACCAAAGTCTGCGAAGCCGAAGATACTCACTTTAAAATGAAGTGACTGCTAGATCTCCACAAACCAGAAGGGAAAACACGCCATGTCTCTCGAAACATAATTTCTTAAAACGTGCGACGTTTTCCTTCACCGCCGAGCAAGTGATAACTATAAATATATATGTAGTATATACTCGTATATAAATACGAAAACACAAATTTAGTGGTACAAGGCCTACACCAGCATACAATACAAAGTCTCTGTTAATTATTTTATTGAGGATTAAAGAATGATAGATTCAGTACTCCATATATACCTACCGTATATTCTCATTACCGCAGGATATATCCCAAAAATATTCTTATGTGGAATAACTACATGTAACTAGTGAAATTATAAACTCTAAATTTAATATAACACTAAATCCGCTACTGTAGCAGTTCTCCAGCATAGTTAATACTAGTTAGTTAAAATTACTATAACATAATAACTACGTTGTATGTTGCTCTTATAGCAAAACAACTAAACCAATTTTACGCCCGCCGCTGCCTTGATGGGATTCAGGTCTCAAGATTAAGTGATATGAATTTTGTGAAATAAATTATATATAAAAGAATTATTAGGTAAGTAGACTACTACTATGAAATAATGAATTACTTTCGTAAACTCAATATTCTGTTAAAGTAAATCACAATAAGTAAGGAAATTATATTCATGCAAACATAGTTGTCGGTTAATTCTGGTAGAAACTCAATATTCTGTTAAGTTAAATCACAATAAGTGTGGAAATTATGTTAGCTTTCTACATGTCTTTATTTTTATTCATAATCCAATTACGATTTTTTTTATAATTTCCAACGCCTATCATATTTATATGTACAATGATTTGACGATAAACTAAAAACATAAGCCTTAAATAAAACAATATAAATTAAAATAACTCAGCGCCAGTGAAAATCAGATCATTGCCGCCGATAGGCGTCGACTTCGATTGTGTCGGTTTGACTTTTATTATTTAAAATTTTATATCAGTCATAAAAAAACTAATTTGTGAGGCCATATTGCTAAAATGTAGTTCGAAAAAAGATAAATGGTTATTTTAAATCTTTCTTAATGTAGTCGAGGTTTTTGTTTACAGATACAAATTAGTTTCTTGCAATTGCAACTTTTTTCAGCGTAATACTTCTATGGCGAATATATTGTTTACAGATGTCACCAATAGCAAATGGTATGTTCGTGTATTATTAAACTTGGTATGTTAAGTTTAATTACTAAGAATAATTATGTCTGTAATTTTAGATAATCACATGTTTGTGTTATCGTATGTATTTATTTCAGCATTCTAAGATAACGGTATCACTTATTAATTATTGAAGAAACGTCTGTGTCAGCAAGAGCTGTTTAATCTAATACCAGAAGCTGAGTTCCACTAACGTACCAGTAGCCGTAAATCTAATTTCTATCCACATCACCTTCGTGGTTGGCGTTCTGCCACACTACGCTTTTTAGGACATTTTCCGTCACGTACGGTAAAATTGTTAAATCAACTTTCTGTAACAGAAATAATCCTACAAGAGTGTTTCATTGTAGTCAAAGTATCGATGGCGTTAATGTGGCTGATTAGATGATCTGATCACGTACCTTCAGGCTATCTACATGCTTCACTTTGTTAAAGTATCTGTGGAATAATGACATCGCAAGCCAGTACGTGTGGTTCTATGACGGAAGGGAGAGGGTGGGATATGGGAAAACAGTTCTTCAGAGCACTCAACACGGTAAAGGTGGTAAAGTTATTTATATTAATATTTATATTAAGTATATGCTTAGCAAGTCAATGTCCCTACGAAGTCGAGATCGAGAGCATCGAGAACCGTCTCAGAGTTGCGAGCAATACTGCACGCAGGGCCGAACTTGAGTCTTATAAAGCAAACAAAGCTGGTCCGGCGTGAAGAATCAGCGCACACTGTTCTGGACTGCGAGTTTTTTAATTACGGCGACAACATACATCCGAGCGGACAAACAAACAGAGATGAGAAACGAAAATGGAACCGTGAAGCGGGAGAGATTTGCCACGACGGATCAGCTCAGTTTTTCTGACAATGGATAGATAGAATCCACCACTGTTCACACAATATCGCGTCAACAATCCCGCGAGCACTGCTTATATAAACACCAACTGATCCTGAAACGCGATTTACTCATAGGTACGCCATCTAAATAATCCTACTATCCATTTATACCTAAATGCCAAGTCCCCTGTGGTAGGTAGGGAGAACCGAGCGTCACATGACTTGATCTTTATATATCTTACTCGCTTCTATAACATGCATAGATTTTATCATGCAATTTCGTTGTCTTTTCTAATAACACATGACTAATTTAGTCGCGCTAGGTGAGATTTGGTCTTACATTCTGTTACTTTCTCGAATATACATCGCGTTTCATAATTCTTTACACATAACACAAACACATTCTATTTAATAGGTGTTTATGGTGGGTTATTATAAAAATATTTTTACCAAGTTAATGCAATAGACAGAACAAATTGACAATAACAGGTGTACATTGGTACTAAATAATAACATATGTCATAAAACTGTGATCAGAATATTTTCAATAAAACACAAGACTCGCCAAGTCGTCTGAGCTAAAACTCAAACCTTATTACTGAAACTCAAGCGATACCAGAACAGCGCAATTCTTGATCGCATGAAATGGGAAATTTGCCACTTAGTACCGCCGAGAATAGTTTTTTTTTTTTTATACCACAAAGGTGGCAATCAAGCATACGGCCTGCCTGATGTTAAACAGTCACCGTAGCCTATGGATATTTGCAACACCAGGGGCGTCATGCGTTGCCGACCCTCTAAAAACCTCTTCACGCATTTCTTGAAGAACTCCATGCTGTAGTTCCTTGGAAAAACCTCGGCTGGGAGCTCATTCCACAGCTTGAGTGTTCTCGGAAGAAAACTTCTCTGGAACCGCACCGTACGCGACCATAGCGGTTCAAGCGTGTGAGGGTGAACTCCCCGCCGTCGGCGAGCGGTGCGGTTATAAAAAGTAGCCGTCGGCATCATTTCGAACAACTCTTCAGAACACAACCCGTTGTACAATCGGTAGAACACACAAAGGGAGGCAAAGTCTCTCCTTAAACTTAAACTTAAGGGTTCAATAGTGTCGGCCGCTTACAATAGGTTAGTGACAGCTACCTTCAGCATAACGGGTAAAGACTTTAATGCTCTTCCGACTGAACAGAATACATTTTTCACTAAACAAACACGAAATCCGAATTTCAATATCAAAAAATCTAATCTGAATCGTATTCTGCATACGTTATAGGTATTAGGTAAACTAATTGTCTACTCGTAGTAAGTAGCAAATATTCAAACTACACACTTGATTCTATTAGAAGATGAATAAATCATTCAAATGTTGTTAACAGCAGTCTCGCAACGTGCCAGAAATCAGTAACCGCGGGCCACATTAACGAATCCCACACGTCCCTCGCTACGTTTTCAGGAAACTCAAGAAACCTGAATTAGAACGTCTACAATGATAACACAGACCGCAGCAAATAGGATAAGGTTTAGTAAACTTGAGAGAATACCAAATGAAGCCCCACTACACCAATTGTTTTAAGTAAGTAGATATCAAAGTAATTAAAGGCACCTTTCTTGTTCTCGTTTATGACTAAACCATTGACAAAATTACTTCAAAGCCTTGTGAAATATGTGTGCTATATGTTGAAGTGTAAAATACAAGCTTCCAATGTCTCTTGTCTCGTTTTCTGTGCTTGTCTCTTCATCCTTTACACGGTTTGTACCGAAAATTGGAGCTCAACATTTATTAACATTACATGTAATATCACGTAACACCAAAGTCGGCCTTTATCTTTCTTGTCAAAGAAGTAATTCGTCTCCTATAGCTGTTATAAATTAGGTACATATACCTCAAGTCATTGGGTAGTGAATGAGGTGGCCAGTAAGCTCCTTAGGAGTTGTTATTTTAGCAATGATTGTTGCAACGTGGGAGTAATACTCCTTGTATTGCAATCATTCATAGGTTAGCGTAACCACATCCCATCAGTAGGCTGTATACTTGCCTCCCAATGTTGTATAAAATAAGATGTAATAATATCCATTTCTCAGTAATATAGGCAGAGTACAAAAAAAATAGCAATGTCATCACACCAGTCTCCCATCGGACTATGGAATGCAAGGTGCACCGATCCGGACATATCTCTATCGCCTCTTCCGCACCCATCAATAAACAAATTGTTGGAAACTCTTCTATTTCGGAAGCTTTAGTTTTGGCCCTTTTTCAGCACTTGTGTGATATAAACACAAGATACAAACATTATCTCAACATCAATAAAAGTCTCAATATAGTAATTAAATAATGTATGTAAATAACCAAGCTTATTTATTGAAAATGCCTATAATTAAGTAAGTATTATTACATATTAGAGTGATATTACTACGGCTATTTTCCAATGAAAATTATTTCAGTTTAAATCGTAATAGCCAGTAAATCTGCTGATAAAAATCCCGTCAACCAAATGAGTGAACAATTTTTTGCTGTGTCAATTGATTTTAGTGGCACTGAAAGCTAACGTTTGTGAATATATATGCAAAAGCTACCGACCTTTCGATGGTATAGACTTATTTTTGTTATACAGCAGTATGTGACCGGAAAAGTCGAACAAATCCCTGTGGAAATAAATCCAATCACTGAGGGTGACGAGTTATGAAATGCTACAAAATACCAGTCTAGTGCGGGTCGGATTCGTGCACCGAGGGTACTGTAAATGAATTTATAATTGTCTTAGCGTAAAATTGTCTTTGGTAAAGTTTCTTGACATTTTCTTTACCATTGCGAATGTTTTCAGTGAAATTAACCGGGCGTAGATACAAGAACGAACAAGAACGCTCTGTTTTGATTTTTCACCATATTCATTTTACTTCGTTAGTTCACTATGGTTTTGAATTGAAAATGTGGATGATATCTCTCAGTCACTCAATACAAAGTTACATACTATTTATGAAAAATTAATAGTGGGAATTAATATAAGGAATTTGTATTACAAACCTCACTTAAGTGTGGAAGACTGGCAACGTGAATGTTCTTTGAAATATCTAATAATTAGATTTTTCTTTTTAGGTTACGGAAGCCAAACATTAAAAATATATATTTTTACGAGCCAGGTGGTGGAAATGTTAGGAATGATACTTCAACGCTAATGCTTGTTGGTTCGATTCTCATACAGGGCAAACAATTGTGTGCCAGGACATGTCTGTTTACTAGGTATGGATGTAAGAGAGGCACGGCGTATCACAGCCCATCTGGGGAAGTACCTTCACCTCACAGTAAATCGCAGCCAAATAATAACGAATGGCTGAGGTTACGAGTAAGCTTCTAAGAAGTTGTTCTGTTAGCTGTTAGCAGCAGAGGTGGCATCGTGCGATCGATACTTTATACAATAATGTTTTTTTTATACAACTAGTTTGGCAAACAAGCATGCGGCCGGTATGAGATGGTAAGCGGTCACTGCAGCCTATTGAAAAACCACGGGGATGTTACTTGCGCGCTGCCAATCTTGTTTGTTGTCAAGGCTGTTTCGTCACTGTACCCAGTAATTTCTCTGCCGTTTCATCTCAGCCTTATGCCATGCAATTGCTCTGGTATAATGTACAGCAAGTATATACATCAGGCAGACCGTATAGACGTGTGCCTTCTGACATTTTATATAAAAAAATCCGGCCAATTGCGAATAGGACTTGCGCACTGAAGGTTAGTAATCAGATATCATTACTAAAGTTCATAAAATATAAATGCACCGAACATTGCTCTAACGAAAAGATAAACTGCATTGAGAGACAAACATAACTTCGCCGTTGGAAAACTATTGACTCTACACATCGACGTAGGTGGCGATTAATTAAATTTAAATATTTTTCTTAGTGATATAACTACAAATTTACGATTTTCCGATTGTTTCCTTTACTAGTGCTACATGACATTGCTTATTACCAAATTTCATGATTCTAGATCAACGGGAAGTACCCTGTAGGTCTCGATTCCTTTGCGAGTGCCTAAATATGCAGCATAAACGGGGCATAAACAGCCGTATCCTTTGATTGATGCGATTTGATTTACTTAGAAGTTTGTTTTTTTCACTGCTCAAAGGAATAGATAGCTCTACCCGTCCCTGTGTAAAAGGATCTTAACAGACTAACAGATTCCGTTTTCCTTTTAAGGTACGGAACTCTAAAAATATACATGACCAATTTACAAAGCGCCATCTAGCATTAAAATAAGCTAAATTATTGGTAGGTACTAAAATTAATCTACGTAATAAAATACTTTCTGATAAAACATTCATACTTCTAACATATACCCAGATCAATAGACATACTTATATCTCGTTAATGTTAACACTTACCCTAGTACAGATTCCACTTCACAATTTTATTTATTAATTATTTTTACTGACCAGTTTCGCCATTACGGCATTATCAAGGTATTTGTACAATCATCAAATCAAAGGATCAATCAAAGGATAATGTCTATACCACCAAATTTCTCAAGCTTTATCCCAGGGACTCGAGTTATATCAAAGTTATAGTTAGTTGGTTGGTAAGCGTAGCGAGAAGCATTGCCCGCTGTTATAGATATATTACATATAGACTTAGAAGTTTAGCGCCGCGGTTTGATATGTGAAGGTGTAAACAGTGGTAAACCATTGGATGAAGAGCTGGGCTAGTGAACAACGAGTCCTCGGTTCGAATCCTGGCATGTACCGCTAAATTCGTGTTTTTGGATTTATGTAGGTACATATTTGTAATAATGACTTGCTCGGCGGTGAAGAAAAACATCGTGAGGATACCCGCACGTCCAAGAAATTATATTTGGAAAGACGTGTGGATCTTACCTAAGAATGATGTGGTTTTCCCTCTGGATTGTGGTCTGATGGCAGTTGCTCCATGTAAAAATCAATATCTTCGCCAAATCCTTAGGGGTAAGACCCCGACCCCCTAAACCCCGCCAATCCTAGTGGATTAGAAAAACGGGATAACGCTAAGAAAAAGAAGAAGGTTTAATAAGTCAAGATCTCCTATTTTTATTCTTGACTGCGATCAAATTCTTGCGAATTAACTGAAACACTGCTATTTGAATAGAAGAGGATGTTTTTATACCACATCGTGTGGCAAGGCAAGGCATACTTAAGAGAGGTAGGGCGCATCAAAGCCGGGCTGCTTCTGGGGAAGTACCTCCATCTCACAGAAAACCGCAGCCGGATAACACCTCCCTAGAGGGTTGTCGCATTCCGCGTGCGTGTGGGCTAGGTCTCCAGTAAGCTCCCATGGACTTATGATGTGTTAGCAACAGATATGGCATCGCGCGAGTAATACATAATGTATTGCAAGGATTAATAGGCTACGGTTACCGCTTTACTTCAGGTGGGCCGTATGCCGAAAAAAATACTCTTGATATTTTTTATACTATGTTTTTATACTATGTATGAACATGTATGTTTGTCTTGATCGGAGAGTTTTAAGATAGGTAGAGCGTATAAAACCAGCCCGCCTGGGAACTACCTCCATCTCTTGAAAAACTGCAGTCAAAAAAAAATAAGATATAAGCCAAATAAGAACTCGCTGAGAAGTTGTGTTCTTGCGTGTCATCTGTAAGACAGCGATGGCACCGCGCGAGTGACACTTAATCTATTACAAACGTCCATAGGCTATGGCGGGCTGTATGCTTGAATGCCTCCTGACATTGAGATAAAAAAAATTCCTCCACGTAGTTGTATTTTGGCTGTGAGATGAAGTTACGTACCCACCGCTAATATGCCTACATCTCATTAAGTAAATACAATTTTCATTGAAAGTTGCACAATCGTCTCTGTGTGAGTAATAATGCAAATGGTGCATTGCAACAAACAGTACATCCTGTTCTCTGGGAGTGCGGATGAACGTCGGAAGCGTAATGAAATGCTGAAATCCTTGACATGTTACATCTGGTGTAGCATACTATTCAGATTTAGTGACGATCAGAGAATATTGCCAGTTTGAGGATTGTGCAATCTATATTATTGCCGTTAATGTGTTTAAGTATGACACGCAATGAATATCAGTTATTACTTACACACATTATGGAACTTATCACAGCTTCTAGCTCTAGTTCTCTTTTTATGCGATCGATACTTTTTATGTCGTATTACTGTCATTTAGCAAGAAGGAAAATGAATATAGTAAATACAGGACCTACCGCGATTTGTTTTTATATTTTCCCGTTAAATATGTTTACCTATAGATATGGAATAGAAATGGTTTATAACCTTAAGAAACATTCAACAGCATAAACTGTAACATTTCTCACAAGGACATGATCATTAAGCGCAATTATGTCCAATCATGATTCAGATTCAGCGATATATGAAGTGGCAAAATACTTGAATAAAATAACGGAACCGTTAACATAGAAATCCAAATCACACTGTCGTGTGTGTGTGCTTGTGTATGCTTAGCAAGTAATAAAAGAGAAACTAAAGCGTACTTGCTTGCTTTTTGTCCCGTAGATGTATAACAGCCGTTGAAGGCGGTAGCTGCTTAGATAGCATGGACATCAGTTCTGGCGTACTGCAATGGTCTGTGTTGTTCCCGCTGCTATTTCTGTTGAATATCAATGGGGACACTTATTACACATACCGTGCGAATATCCCTCGTTCTCTTGTGGAGAAAAACCGCGATCAACTTGTGTTAAAAATTGAAGGTACCTTGACAATTCAATACTACCATGACACAAGTCTGCTAGTTCACCACTAACATAACCCCAATTACTTAATTATGTAGTCCCCCAAACTGGAGCTGTGGAAATGAAAAGAAACGGCCCCTTGAACAACAGGTCCTCGGTTCGAATCCCTGCATGTACTACTAAATTCGTCTCTTCGGTCTTATATTTCGATAGACGTGTGACGTAACCTAAAAAAGGTCTGGTTTTCCCCCAGGATTGTGGAAATCTGACGGCAGTCGCTTCATTTGAAAATCAGTGCTTCTTCTTAGCGTTAGTCCGCTTCCTAATCCATTAGGATTAGCGGGGTCCGCTACCTAAGCCTAGATTTGGCGAAGATACTGATTTTACATGGAGTGACTGCTATCAAACCTTCACAACCCAGAGGGTTATTGTATTCCTGTGTGAGTGAGGTCACCAGTAAACTCCAAAGGAGTTGCTGTGTAAGCAGCAGAGGAGGCATCGCGCGAGTGATACTTAATATATTACAAATGTTAATAGGCTACGGTAGCTGCTTTACATCAGGTGGGGCGTATGCTTGAATAACTCCCGACGTTGTATAAAAAAAATCTCACTTATTGAAAGCATTACACGTACCTAATATTGACATGAAGGCACAAGTGACTGGCATATTCTTTAATATGAGCCAGGCGTTAGATTTAGTATACTACACTAACTTACTGGATATATGTGAAGGTTATGATACCCGAGGACTAACACCTAATTTCATCAGATAGAAAGCAATGTGTAGAAATAGAAAACTAAACAAGAAAAGAGAAATAATAAAATGCAGATCCACTTACGAGTATCAATACAATTGATCTGGGTTGCCACAAGGAAGTATCTTACGACCATTACTGTTTCTATTATTCGCAGGTATGGTTTGATTCTATGGGGAAGTTCTATACATATCAATACAGTATTCGTAACGCAAAAGAAATACGTTACGGCCATTATAGCTGGTGCTATAATGCAAAATCATACAAAATTGCAATGGACTGCCATTGAAATTTTGTAGGCTTTTGTTTAAAAATTTAAATTAGTAACCTTAACTGATATGTACATTTTCGAATGTGGCCATTTTGTTAAAACTAATTCAGATTTTTTACTCTAAAGCCTGTTCCATTAATCCAAAATTATTAAGACCAAGAGATCCTACGCGATTGTTACTACCAACGTGTTACAGCGTGGTGATTAAAATATACAATAAATTGAACGCTTTAAACTAATGTTGACAAACTGGAAAAATGTTTTCCAATAACGAAATGGTTGCTTTTTGCCTGGGTTTTCTTATGTCTGAGCGGTAGGTCGAATGTCGATCTACCTCACAACGTTCTGCAATTCCGTCCTCACCATCTGGACACGTCCTCCGTGGAAACTACTGACTACTGACCTCCTTGTGCACCCGGCCCCATCTTCCTGAACATTGGTTACATCCATCCTCGCGAATCCTTGAAACCCGTTTGAGCCTGAATTTTTTTTCTGTCCGAAATCATCCCTTTTTTATTAGACGGGCCAATAAAATAGAAAAGCTGGTGATAAAATACTCTATTAAAGCCACATTTATACTAGCCTAGAAGATAGAGGAATGCATAAGGTTACCGAAAAATGTTATCCCATTTTAAAAAATCGTAAATCTATTAAGTTGCCTGTCGTACATTGAACAAACTAAAAAGCCGATGATACAAAGGACCGACGAGCCCATAATTCCAAAAACAAAGAAATTTAGAAATCCGCTGTAGCGAAACATCTTTTGTAAATTGATATCAATTACTGGATTGAGCTGCATAACCCAAAGATACTATCAACTGAACGACGTTTCATACCTCGGCTAGTCCGAGAAGTGATTGAAATAAAGAATCGTAGTTTCAATCGAGAAAATGATTTTAAGTTATCGAGAACGTGATCGAGTTATGCAAACATTATCTGCGGGCTTTGAATATCAATCTTCGACCGGACACTATAGGCGTAGTGTGAAGGCGCTCAGTAATAAAGGACACAGAAAGAGGGTAGACAGATGTGTTTGCCCTTGACGGACGCCCTTGATAAAATGCAAAAACAAATTCCGGTAAGTTCCGTATTTACAATAGTGTTTTGTGAACAAGTGAATATGTGAACAACTGTAAAAATTTAAAAGGATATTAGAAAAATCAAATCTCGAACTTTAACTCTTCTCATTTAAATCTTATTGTGAGTGCCATTTCAATTAGAACATGTGTTTCTTTTTACTACATAAGGTGACAACCAGTCAGATGTGTTGGGATATGATTGCTGTGGCCTATTGACAATAGAAGCTTACGCGCTGTCACCCATGCTGCTATGCGACTATTCACCAGAAGGCTCCTGGAGCAGGAACACAACATTAAAAAGGAATTGTTATTTGACTGTGGTCTTGTGGTGTAGGATGGCGTTCACCCAGTCGGGCTCCGAATTAAATGACGCTGTACTAAATCTTTAAATTCTAATAACCTCTCTAAACTACTCGTAACAAACAATTGCAATACAAACTTCATCTTTTATTATTATTTAGTGGCTTATTTACTATTCGAAAACAGTTTGAATACATAGCGGTCGAGCAATTAAATAAACGTTACCTAAAGCGCGCGTAAACCTAAAGAAATGTTATTTTGATAGCGACCTTTATTATTCATTAAAATGGAAAAAAAGTTAGTGTAAAATGTCGGTCTGAACGTACTTCTTTTCTAAAGTCATCCAGTTTTCCACAGATCGTGAGGCATTGATAATAAATAACATAGATTTAATGAACTAATAAATCGTAAATAAGTCACTATGATTGTTAAAGATTAAGTTTAATCTACAGTTATGTCGTCATTTGGCAGTAAATAAATGTCATTTAATTTTCACTCCAGATTTATTAGCAGTTCTTGGATTGGTTCTCCTTAAGTTAGTGGGCGTGCGTACTTTATATTTTAATACTCTAATCTTTTGATACTTTAGTTGCTGTTCGACAACAGTTTGAATACATTTTGGGCGAGCAAGAAATGTTGACAAGAAGCACGCGTAACTTATCCCTTCACAGGAGATTGGTTAACTATACTCATACAATAACACAGCACTAGAGAACTTTTATTTCGATAGCGATCTCCATTCTTCAGTAAAATGAACAGAAAATGAATGCAAAATGTCGCTCTAAAACTTTTTTTCTTCTAAAGACAACTTTTCATACATCGTGAAGCATTATGAAAACTTAAAGTAGTAAAAAATCGTAGTATTATTTTTTAATTACACTAGAACTTGGTTGTTAAAGATTCAATTTAATCTGAAATTATGTCTTCATTTGTTGGAAAGTATAAAAACAAACGGGTAGGTAAAAAGAGTTAACTTTGATGTCACTCGGTTGAGTAACACGAAATAGTGCCATCTGTTTATTTAGATCCAAAACTACCTACCATTCTCTTTTGTGGGTTAATTTATTTCTTTAGAAATAAGTACCTGAAAGGTGATATGTATTACAGGTGAATAAATCGCCCACTAGTACAGATATATAGAAACAATAACAACTAATTATAAAGCCTAACTTGCACAGGTCACTGCTTTAAAATAGCTCACCATTGTGATATGAGTTGATACTATTACCTCTAAGTAAATCATCCAATTATTTCCGGGTCATAGAGTTCCAACTGAAAACAACCACAGCCCACCACAATTCCGTGATAGGTATCCTATTAGTTGATTAAGTAATTAATAAAATGGCTTTATTTCTCTCTTCTAAAGCAGGTAACTTTGTTAAGATTTCTCGATTAAATAGAGCATATTTTTATAGTATGAGGCATACGGCCCACTCGATTTAAAGTGGTTACCGTAAACTTTATGACATTACACTCCTTGTTAGGTTATACATATATAATTGTTGTTAGGTTATACATATATATATATATATATATATATATATATATATATATATATATATATATATATATATATATATATATATACGCACATACTTACTGGTATTAAAGAAACCTTCGTCTCATGAATAGCTGCAGTTAAATGACAACTACCTGGAGGATGATAGTGTTATTGTTTGTCTCCCAACGTAGCATAAAAAATAACCCTTATACATTTATTTTACCTACAACTAAAAATTATATCTAAGTACAAAAAGGTTTAGACCTTCTTGACTTAGTAACGTTGCGTAAAGGAGCCTCGCGCTTTGCAGGCTTTGTAAAATCCTGTTCACTTCAAATTAAGGAACCTGATGCTGTATCC
This sequence comes from Pyralis farinalis, assembly GCA_947507595.1. Classification (NCBI taxonomy): domain Eukaryota; kingdom Metazoa; phylum Arthropoda; class Insecta; order Lepidoptera; family Pyralidae; genus Pyralis; species Pyralis farinalis. The sequence continues at coordinate 20,383,313 of OX382265.1, read as the reverse complement.
TGTTATGGACACGTCGGCGAGAAATTCATTCCACTGCGTAATGATACGCAGTAGAATGAACTCCTTGACGGCGTATGCTGTAAGGAAACCCCTCTGGAACCGCACAATACCCGACCATTCGGACAGTGTACGAAGATGAATTCCATATACTGTACTATTTTTTATTTAACTATTTTCGGTATATTTTCGTGTCCTGTAAGTTAAAAGCAAAAATATACTCGTAGCTTTTGTAAAATTACTTAGTGTGAAGTATAAAAAAATCAATTTGCATTCATCCATTGCTTAGTTTCAAATAATTTATTCGAAATCACGAACCGGTAAAATTATGTCAGTCCGGGCGTAGGTGTCTTACTTTCCTTCCGGCAGTGATAGCTTCTCGCCCTGGTTGCACGTCTTATGCCGACAATGCCGTATTATTAGTAGAAATACCACCTAAACTACAAATACTAATTATAATGATGAAAGACGATTGTGTAAGAAAAAATCATCCCAATTCTGTACCCAATGAAAGATACGAAAGATTGGTAATTATCAAATTGGTAAAATGGTAGTGAAAACGATATTTGAGAGAGAAATCCAGAGCGAACGCAAAGATTATAATTCTGGTAAAACAAAGATACACGTGAGTGCTCACTATAGTATGAATGGAACGTTAGAAAATCTTACATATTTGCAAGGTCAAGACTCGCCTACCATGACCAAATTGGTCGTGTTCATTCAGAAGGTTGTATCAAATATCGTAGAAAACGGTGAACGTGCACGAAAGGAGCAGTGGTCTTTGTGTACCTATAGTTATAGATATATATATATATATATAATCTATCTATCTATATCGTGTAGTTGTAGATAGATAAATTAATTTTCAAGATAGTAATAAAAGTGAACTGTTGAGCGTTAGCTCGTTATCTGTCATCTTAGTAATTTCTCGCCAGTTTTATGAAGAATGCGGTATCTACTCCCCGGGAAGTAAACAATTTAATTTTTTTCGTTGTAAAAAATAATAACTGTTCATATTATAAATGTCAAATTAACTAAGGACCGCGTACTACGACCCCGTCAGCCCTCAAGAAAATTAACATATCTTCAAATCAATGGATTTGACTGATTTCGGTGAAATTTATCTTTCATTACGAAGCCTTTGTTACTTTCTTTTCATGTTTCACCCTCTATTGATTTTGAATAGACAAAATAAATGAGAGAATTATTCATCTTGTCATCTCTCCGAATTAATAATAGGTAGGTAGATAAGTTATGAAATAAAACAAATTCTGCCAATGAAGATTTTATTTCGGAAATAATTTAGACAGTTATCTAAGTGCGGAATAAATGAGATATTCAAAATAAAGTTGGAAAATATTTATACAAAGTATATTCAAACAATAGATTTAAGCTTCATTTACCCAAAAGCTCGTCAACCGAATCTTGCACGTTAGACAACACCAATAAATTTACAATATCGATATTTTAAAATTTTGACAGTTGACGCAGATATGTTATTTATCACATTATTCAATAGTGATTATTTTCACTTTATTTCAAGCAGCGAAATTTAATACAAATGACTAATATTAAATGAAAAAACTACTACTATGTTTAAAAAATTATAGGGATAATGAGTATTTAATACATTAATTACTCATGAAACTTATACATCTACTTAATTAAAATACCTACTAATATTACCAATGTACTGAAATTAAACAAAATATTTTTGTGCAAATTGTAACTTTTGATGCAGTTGGGTAAGACTTGCTTCGATTTTTATTAATAAATACGGATTTTTTAAAAAGGAGCTATATGTTTAATATTGTATGTTAGCGCAAAAAATTGAATAGAAATGTAATGTGCGTAATTGACATCAAATAAAAATAATTTAGTACTATTTGCACTAAATGACAATTGATAGTAACTTATAAAAACATTAGAATAGAAGCTTGATTTAATTCTAGTTTTTTGTTTATATGAACTCACGGATAAAATTAGCGGAACAAACAACCAAAGGCATTGGGTAATTTTTTATCCGCTTTATAAAAGGTTGCGGACATAAATCAAACTACTTTCAATTAATAAATGGTTGTCGTAGCTATTTAATAAGTTAGATTTTTGCTTAGTACATGTTGTCGCAAAAAAATAAGCTACACTGTGACTTTATAATTTCTTACGAATCCCGAAAAAGGAAGAAAGCGCTTGAAAGGGTACAATATTTGATATTATTATTAAGATTATATTTATACGAATTTAATTTTTGTAATCATTTTTAACTATATTGCAGGTTTTACTTGTAAGGTTCAATATGAACTTCAAATGAAGAACTCACTCATTTATTATAATTTACCAGTGTTCGCCCCAATAATCAAAATTCGTTCATTATTGAAAATTTGAGGCAAACACATACGAATTTGCATATTTGCAACTTTTTATTTTTACCCTCGTCAATAACTACGAAAAAAAAGAAAGCCTATGATAAATAGAGGAAAAGAATTTTACTGAACTTTTCATCTTTGCCTAGTTGTATATATATAATTTATTTTGAGGAAACTATATAAAAAACGTGAAGTACATTTCAAATTACATAACCAATTTAATATAATCTAAGCTTTTTATAGTTGCTCATTTTGCGTTCCGTTATCCATGGATGAAAGTATTTGGGGGCATACATACTTGATTCATAATATTAAACATTGTAGAATGTGCAATATTCTATTCCAATATATTTGTTTGCTGCTAATTTAACCATAGTACTTATAGGTAGAAGGATGTCTAATATATATAGAATCCAACATTTCGACAACGACATATTGTAATACGGTATGTATGCATAAGTAGTATATTTTTATGGTATTTTATTGGTTTTCTTCACAAACACATAAACTACGCTAACAATGCTATTGTACATGTATATGTTTTATTAAACATTTTTACACACGGTATATATGAAGGTTTTATATAGATACCTTTTGTTTACTTTGCCTGTATAAAGAAGTGAATTAGTAATTATGTACATTATTATATCCATCAGTGTTAATGAATAAGCTATTATAAGTATTATTTCTGTAAATTTTTCTGTGAAGTATAGATTTACCCATATATTTATTAATTATAATCATAAAAATATTCACGCAACATTGAACGTAACTTGTAAGATACGTTAATGCGGTTGCGACGCATTTGGTTAGTTACATAGTGTGTCAAGTAATCTGAACACATGACCACGAAACAAATAATAGACATTTATTAAAATGTGTGTAAGTAGGTATAATATTTATATATTACATGCCGATTGCCTATTACTGTCACATGGTGGATGTAAATACACGAACTAGATCATTTAAAATGGACATCACATGGGGTCCGAAAATCTAATCGAACAAGGCCCAGCCTGTGGGTAAAGATAGAGAACAAAATGTTTTTTATTTTGAATCACATCATACAGCCACTCAGCAACATAGTGACGTTTGTGGAGAATGAAAACCGATCGAATGCTATTATAAATAAATGAGTATGCCGAGCGTCAGGTTGGCAGATGTGTGACTATTTTTAATACTACTGCTCATACTGAAAAGCCATGCTATCGATCGCCATCATTTTATAATACGGCTAATGGAAGCCTTGTTCATCCAAAAATATTTTGATGTACCTCATAAATCCTGGCAAATTTGTGTGGTTGTTCAAATCTATTGACCTACCCATCTGAATTTTCAAGACATTTCAGCATAGGCATATGATTCTTGGCTATTTATATAAAACAATTTCAATCGTGTCATCATTCAGTGCATGAAATTGATTTAAAGTTTTGAATATTTATAAAACTAATGGTCTAATCTAGGACCAGATATTTTTGTCGTTACTATGCGTGAAAATGTGCTCTCTGATCTTCAACTGATGAAATCAAGTGATGTATCCTCAATAGATTTTAAATATTGATAGTTATTTAAATATCGATGAATTTATTTAGTCGTGAATATGAAACAATAATGTGTGGCGGCCAACAAAGTAGACAAATTTCCAATAGCCTATTTGTTGTTGATATCTTTGAAAGATCGCATAAGTTAAAACAGATATATGAACACAGAAAATAAATTATTAAACTCACTCCTAGTAATATTAATATTATTGAATGATACATGTTGAGTCACTATTCTAACAATTTTTGTATACATGAAAGATGTTATATATTATCTGTTAAGCACTTATAATAAAAATACATTAATATACATGATAATCTTGGTTCTGATATCTATAATATATAATATTTTATGTTAGAAAGTAAATCTTAATACTGTACATTAGTCCGGAGTCCTGTAGTAATGCATCGTAGTACATTTCTTATTTATAAAATACTAGTATTTTTTTATATGACGAATATATATGTATATATCGGTTTAAATAATTTACGTAGATAATATTAAAGTACGTAATTTCTGTACAACGTTTAGCTTATGTGCTGGGCACTATATATTCTGCTTATTAGAATAAATCGAATAGGACTGATCTGTAGTCTATGAATATAGTGATGAACATAATTCGGTAACTATTACGTAATTTATTAGCAAACAAGATTTGTTTGCATCTACCAGATATTCTAGTATACCAACAAAGACTGCTAATCCTCAAAACATAATATGCACTGAGCCCCGACAAATCCACAGTAGTTTAAGTCCGTCGTCTCTAATGAACGTTATTCAGAACTTGTGCCATACGGTGAAAGTTATAATGTGCCAAGAAACCTTAGCCAAATTTTGTATTTCTGTCAAAACAACAACCATAATTAATAATATATATATATATATATAGCACACTCTTTTATTTTCTAGTCAAACTCTGAGCACTTAGAAATATATTTTTTATACACTTTGTATTTTAGCCGTATGGTATGATACTGTATATCTCATTGTTTCTGGATAGTAGACGACATTAATCCATAACACCTCTGTCTTTTAAACATGCTTTATAATACTTTACATACGTACGGAGAATCTATTTTAGAATAATATTTTAAGTACCTTATTATATTTCATATGATTATTGAAATTCTGAAGCATCCGAGCAAAGTTGACGAAGGTACACGAATATAATAAGACTGATTGTGAATACACGTCAGCGTGGCTGATACAGGTCGTCTTATAAATCTTCGATATTTTAAAGGGGGAGATTCTCAGATTCAGAGATAACCTTGGACAAATCATGGAGTCTTTGCTCTGAACTATTTAAATTATTATGGACTTTTGGTACTAAGTAACCTATTCTAAAACTATTCTATAAACATAAACATATTTTGGAAAATTCAAAGCAATAGTGTGTACATCAGTAAAGTAAAATAACGGATTCAGAACACCAAAAAGTCTCCACGTTTAAAATTTCGAGTAATACATTGTATGTACATATTGTTATCTTACTGCTATGGCTATTGAATAATATTATGTTTAAGTATATTTGATTTTTCTATTACATTTACAAGTATATCTTTCTTATTCTTAATTGGTGTTCTGATCTTACAGTGTGCAATTGCATTTGGACACAATTGCTGAAAACGAAATAAATCCATTATAAACTATAAAAAATGTCTATAGATATGCTTACTATATTAATTATGTATATTTTACAGTCCATTATGGAGTCCGTTATGTTATAAATTTTATATAATGTAGATTAACATGGTAATATAAAAATTTGTAAAATTAGAAGGTATATATGATTTCATGATACGTACTAAATAGTAGAATTGACAACTAACATGTCGTCGTAAAGAAGAAAAAATAAGTAAAATAATAAAATATGTGCAAATAATAATATTTTCATAATTTCGGAACGAGGAAGTAGGTACCTAATCACTTTATTGCATGTTAGATCCGTAAACCATTACAAATAGGAGAAGGGAAATAGTTTGAACGATACCTTACTTTATATTATTATCTTACTTACCTATTATTTATGTATCTACTAAGCTCAATTTTATAAAATACAAACTTATGTAATCACATATTGTATTTACACTGAGTTGCAAAAGTAAGTGCCTATACGTTGCTAAAGATCTTTTTCAAGTTATCTAAATTTATTTATGACCTTTTGTATTAATTACGAAAGGTCATAAATAAATTTATTTAATAATTGAAATAGCTTGTTAATAATTGAAATAGCTTTTATATCTATTGTAATTAGCAATTTTATTTTATGGTCAAGTAAATAAACAATTCAAAGCCATATGAACTTTACGGCATTCATGTTTACTTTTTTGGATATTCTAAGACACTTGAACTCTCATTGCAATTTCAGCTAACTAAAAACATAACTTTCGTGCATTAGGTAGAAACGTAACAGCTGAAATCGTGTACGCTATAATGTTTTACACTACCGAATATGACCATAGCTCAACCGAATAAGCCATAACTTTCTAATACTTGAATATTATGTATGGTGTTTTTTTGTTCTTTCTTATTCTATGTGAAATACTCACGTTTTTCGTAAACCATAGAATCTATAAATGCCAATACTAAATCAATTTCCCTCAAAACTCAAGTAGACTTATCCCGTTGATCGGCTATAGTTAACGCTGCTTAACTTATTATTTCGATTAGACTGACACGTAGCGTAACAACAGCATCGAGTTCCTCAATGTACCATTTCAGATACTAAATGTTAAATTTGTTCAAAAGTTTATATTGATGCGGAAACTTACCATTCACTTCAAACTTTTCATTCTTTTTTCAAATCCGCACATAATGTGGAACACTTCCAGATTATAGTGGTTTGAAACTACATTAAACAGTGAAGTATCGAATGGATATTGTTTGTTTCGATATTAATCCAAGGTCTAGGTAATCTTAAACCAAGAACTAACAAGTGTCATGCAAAATGTTGAACACTAGAAAGACCGACGTCGTCAAATTGACGATTTTGTGAAATGGTAATATTTTCAAAGTTAAGCTTTGTTGCAATATGACATTTTGTGACTTTTAACATTTTGTGGTTTTAAACATCCTGTTGATATATCACGTTGTTATCTTAATTACCTCTGGAATTACAATGAGTAATACCTATAAAGGCCACTATCGTCAAAATGATCCAATACATAGGGCTCGGTTAACTTTGATACTTGAGGGTACTTAGATATATTTTGTTTACATTATCGCTCAATATTTATTATTGTGCTAGCTTATTGTTCGACCAGTGTTGAATATCGTAGTGATGTGTAAAGAGGATATGTATTAATTTTGAATAACATCGATATAAGTGCTCGTATCGATATAAATCTCTCTGACTTTGAAATACAGAGACAATTTCAAAATCTTCGAAATTTGCGTAGCTCAGAGTCTGAATCGGGTGGAGAAGATAGTGCTGATGCAGTTGATATCGCAGATACGGACTACATACCTGTGATCAGAAACCGATTGTTGTCGGATTGTTCAGATTCAAGCGTAAATATGCAATTAGAATTACCTTCCACAAGTGTCGTGGTTCCTAGTCGTCGCAGTATCAAATTGAGATGCAGGCGTAGAGGAGGGCGGGGTAGCCGCGGTGGGAGTTCTTCCAATCGACAATCGGAACTACCTACTCCAGGTGATACTTTGGTCGCAAGTGATGGCACCGAATGGAAGTGTGTAGCACATACCCAGAGCAGAAGCGAGACCGGACGGCGTCAAAACGTGCTTCGGGAAACTCCAGGCCCAACCCCCTACGCAAAACTATTCGTTGAAAATGGTAAGGTGATTACTGCTTGGCGCCTATTCCTTGATGACACAACTCTTCGACTCATAAAGTCGTAGACAGAAACGGTCGTTTTGTTTCCTTTATTTTGAAGACATGTACAAATACTACCCTAACTATTTATCAGGGAAAAACTAATAAAAATGTTATGATTCTCAGCACTGTACACCCTGTTCAAATTGGTGCAGAGGAAAAGAAAATTCCCGAAACTGTGAAATTTTACATTGCAACAAAATTTGATGTCGATATTTTGAACCAAATGGCACGGAAATACACCGTGAGAGCTGGTACTCGTAGATGGCCCATGCACATATTTTATAATATTTTAGATATAGCTGTTATCAACTTGTGGACTATTTACACCAAAATTACTCAAAATAATATTTCTCGGCACAGTTTCATACTCCAACTCGTTTCTGAGTTACGAGCCGAACATATAAAAAGTCGCCCAGGCCCAGCTCGTCTAATGACTGATCCTGAAAATGTAAACATAGATGTAGAAGACACGAGGTCGAATAAAAGACGAACTTGTTAAATAAATATAAACTGTAAAAGAAATAAAACGTCTTACTTTTGTGATACATGCAAGAAACCAGTTTGTGGAAAATGTATAAAACATATTAAAAAAACATAATTTGTACAAAATGTGTCTCTGATTAACAAATTAAAAGCTTATGAAATAATAATTGTGTTTTTCTTCACTACATCTAACAATAATTTGACATTAACATCAATGGGTATGCTAACGTCAATAAGACGATCTTGGTCTTTATAGGTAGGATACTAATGTCGGTCTTTCTAGTGTTAAATCTTAGCGAGCGTGTTGATCAATTTAGTATTTAGATATGTACTTGTACCTTATCCTCCTAAATAGGTACGATTTATGACCACTTTTGATACTAGTTGTAAATACAATTATGTTTTTAGTTGTAGCTACATTTGAGCATTCATGCTCATATTCCAATTATTAAATATATATTATATATGTTAATTAGCATGCAAAAAAGCATACGATAAAAATATTTATTGTACTGAAACTGACAGTAAAATCATTCAAGATACGTCTCCAATATGTCCAAAACGAAACAAAACTATTTGTGTTTTTATTATTTTCCACAACATTTTCATCTCTGTATTAAATTGTTTTTCTAGAACTCTGCTTCGACGACAATTCTTAATTCACCGAACACATTGTATTGTTATTTATTTTACACGTTAACGTCACGAAGCACTGTGATATACGTTGTACTTAATTTGTATTCATTAAATCATATTACAAAATATTATTAAATAAATATAAAATAAGTGACGTTATTGCTTATTTGTCGCCAAGAGTTTTGACGTGTTAACGTAGCACGTTCTTATATGTTCTCGTTCGTGTAATAAAATCGTCGAAAAGAGTTTAATAAATTCAAGGCAAGCCAAATCTTGGATTATATGTACAAGAAGCATTGCTAAAAATTGGCTTATTTTTTCGTACCAGGGAGCTACGTTAATTTGCTATATACATTACGTTGCAGATAAAAAAAAACACAACGTTGTATATTTTTTTTAAGTTATTTTTTGTATTTTTATTAGTTGGATATCTTAAGGAGGTATTCTGCAGCTGATTTCCCTCAACCGACATAATCAAGACACTGCACTATTTAGCATTACTAGAGAACGTGTCAATAAATTATTGAACGTCTGATACTGTACAATTGTTTCTCTTTATTTTATATCAGACAAGTGAAAGCATTAAAAACGAAACCATGAATAAGGATTATATCTATTTTTCTACATATCTGTACGGTATGACCTATATCTATGTCAAATCTTATGATGCGTGAGTATAGAAATATCGAGCTTTTCTAATTATCTGTAGTACAGATCATTTGGAATAAAGATCAAACTTCACTTGTATTATATACCTGTGAAATTACATATTATATAGGTTGATTCACGAAGAGATAAGTTGTGAGAGTGGAAAAATATTTCATAATACGCTTACGTCAATACATGGGTAGTTGCGTGTCATCAGCGTTTTGTTTTTCAAACACGACCTCACGCACTGCCTTAATTACGTTCATATTAATATGTTGTTATTTATAGCGTTTCATTATGATATTTTTGTTGATTTTTGTATGTGTATAGTTTGATTTTGTGATGTCTTTGTTGCAAATTAAATCGTATGAAAGATTTCGTCGGTTTAGACCATACAATCTAGAGCTCAAGTCTGCTACTCAGCTTTAATTTGATTCGACATTAGTCATAAAACTTTGGCATTCATGTACAAAATATTTGGCACTTTGCCTCTTACAAATATGTTACAAATAATACTTATTATATAATTATCATCACACAATATAACTTTAAACTATGTCAATGAGCAAAATATTGAAGCACTATACTTACTCTTAACTATGTAAGTACAGCATTAACTTCGGTATACTTACGGTTTAGAAATACTATAATACTTAAAATCCAACTTCATTTAAGAATGTATGTAGGTATATAGCATTAAAAAAAGTACGAAACATTGATAACTTTACTGAAACGAATCTTGATTTACTTTTTAAAATTAAGTATACAAATATTTGAAAAGTAAAATAATACAAAAAATTAAGTAGCAACACACTTTTGAAAACAATTTATATATTTAATAATTTCCTCAAGAAAATATATATGCATATAAATATGTATAAATAAAATATGTTAGAGTAATAGATATCGGTAAACTGTCTATTGGTTACATTAACATTAACATAGCTTATAATAGTTTACTTACGGTGTAAACAGTCCTGTTGCAGGTTCAGTTTTGATAAACATACTTACATTTTTTTAGCATAGAAAAATACCTCTCAATAAATTAGAAGTCCTTATTTAATTATCATTATTATCAACAATTATACAGTATCTTTTGATTTTCACTTTCTTAATAATTATTACAATAAGTAAACTGTTCATATAGTTGAGTTCTTTGGCTTTAAACTAGATCGTCTTCATATTCGTATCACAAATCATTTGATTCCAATAACGGTGGAGGAATAGAAGGCGGTGGGGCGGAAATGTAGCGGCGACGGGAGGACGAGTCGAATGCAGGTGTCGGAGCAGTGCTAGGATATGGCGGGTCAAGCACCACGCATACGGTACGATGCATCGCGAGCGGCGGCTGTGGCGGCGGCGGAGCCGACGTGGCAGCACGGTGTTAGCTACCTTTTGACACCAGGTGATATGGTGCGTGGATGGTAGCCACGCTACCCAGTTCAGTTCTCCCTAGAAGTTCTTCAGGATGCTCATGCTCATGTTCACGACGTTTCTCTTCATTTGTATAATAGTGAGCAGCACGTCGCCTAGTGCAACACAGAGCCCCGGCGACAGCAGCGAGAACAGCAATGCAAAGAAGCATCAACCCGGCTATTACCGTCATTTGGGCTTCATGTGCACTAGGGCACTGTTCCAACCGATTGAAAGTCATATCAGCGAAACTCACGCCTCGTAGACTTGTCGGAGAATGACATTTGAGTTGTCGTATTGTTCCATTTAGTACAGTAGTTGTCATATAAACGATCATTACACTTGCTGAACACTGATCACATCGCCAAGTGTTCTTCGATAAATTAATCTCACGGATAGCTTCAAGTCTTAGCAGGTCCTGCTCGCTCAGTGTTTGTAATTTATTGTGCGATATATCCAGAACTTGTAAAAACTTCGTCTTCGTAAGTAGTTTGTACGGAAACATACTTAACATATTCCAAGATATGTCTAAAGCCATTAAATGCTCGTTATAAGTGAAAAAATTTGGTGGTATCACTTCTAAGGACAGATTCGCTAGGCCGACAGCATGAATATCCGGTAGAATTTGAAGAACAATAGCAATTTCATTGAGCGGTAAATTATTCCCGCTAAATTTGATGGTTTTTAATGATTCCACTACGGGAGCGAAGGTTTGTAAATGGAACCTGTCAATTTTATTATGACTTATGTCCAAGTGTACGAGGGCGGTTAAATTGGTGAGGGCTGCCGGCGCCAGCAGGGCGAGACGGTTGCGTGCCAGTGATAGCACACGTAATTCGCGGTTTCTACCGAACATGTTGTCGACTATCACGGACAATTGGTTGCCATCTAGTTTTAGTTTTTTTAGCTTCTTTAGACTTATAAACTCATCGGATGTCAAATATTTAAAAAGATTTTCTCCCAAATCTAACTCCTCCAGGTTAGATGTTAAATAATATATTTGAGTATTCACTCTCCTGAGAAGACACCGTCTACATCGAAATACTCTCAAATGTTGAATGTCTTTAAAGACTTCTGGATTTAAATCGGCCAGTGGATTGTCGCTTAAATCAAGATAAAAAAGATTCGCCAACATTCTAAATAATCTGGGTACCAGTGAGGATATTTTATTGTTGGATAAAATTAATGTCTTCAAAGCGGTGAGATGCCTGAACGTTTCACTCGGCATTTGCTCGATATTATTATGATCGAGATGTAGATCTGAGAGATTTATTAGTCCTCTGAAGTTGTCTGCATCAATACTGGTCAAATTGTTATATGTTAAGTTGATCAATCTTAAATTTTCTAATCCCCAAAATGAATATTGACCTATTGATGGTACATTTGAATTAACAATATGTAGTTCTCGTAAGTTAACAAAAGGTTTAGGTTGTGTGAAAATGGGGCCAATGTTGAGAAAGTTAGGCCGTTCTGGTGGGGCAGAGATGACAACAACTTGTGCCCTTCGATCCAGGAACTCGATGGGCACAGCCCGCATATTGCCACGCGTACACGCCACACGTTGCACATAGCCACCCTCCGTAGAAACGGACAAGCGACACGTACACTCATCTGGACAGCTCATTTCAGCCGCATCACTTCCAATTGCCAAAAGGATCGTTGTACACCCCAATAGCCATATCTGGCAACTAGTCCTCCTGTAACAATAGAAATTATACTACATTAATATATTGTTATTAATTAATATAATGATATTTATAAAAATAATATTAGGAAAATTCTGAAGTAAATTTATCTATTAAGAGAAGGTACATTAATTTAATTATTTTAAATACTTTATTTCTTCTAAGAGGTTCTGTCGAGCACGACGGCATAAATCATGGAGAATTAACGCGGCAAAGTGTAAAAAAACTTGCCTAAATCCTGTGAACTAGGAACGAGATTACAGCCTTGTGAAATATGCGCCTCGCTTTGTTCGTGGGATTCAAACCTCTGAAAAATAACGCGCAGATAACAAAGGCTTTTTGACGCGACGAATAAGCGGCATCCATTACGCTAAATTCCGAAATATTCATTTGCACCTTAATCAAAAAAAGATATTTACGCCTTCTTAACTTATTTTACAGAGATTTTATATCGGTTAAAAAATGTAATAATGATTCAGCGCTGAAATTGATACAGTAGCGTTTAACATGTCATAGTACGTTAGCGAATGCTTCACGAAAAGTATTTGTTTGTCAACAATGAATCATTTCAGTTATTTTCTATTAGAGTAATATTTTTTTCATACAAAATGGTAATACAAAATTTATAACATATTTTATGTAAATTAGAAGTAGATAGATACCTCGCCAAAGGATTTGGCGAAAATACTGATTTTACATGAAGTGACTACCGTTAGACTATCCCAACTTTTTTTTACGTAAGGTCACACGTCTTTCCAAATATAATTTCTTGGACATGCGACTTTCCTCAAGAAGTTTTCGTTCACCGCGTAGCAAGTGATACTTACAACTATGTACATACTCGTAAATAGATAAAAAAGTATTTATACCTATATGAAAATATTCTTCAGTACAAGTCTTTTGCGGGGTAGGTAAAGAGGACTGAGAGCCATAGAGCTCGGTTCTTTACTTTTCACGTCTTTTTTCATGATAAAGGTACCACTGTGATTATTACCAGTTACCAGTAATAGTAACAATTAAAAGCATACAAAACAAGTATTTTAAAGAAAGTTGGTACAAATACGCGTGAATAAGTCTTTTTTCGCCTTTTCAATGCCATTAACTTATTATGTGAATATAAAAAATAAATAAATGATTAATATACAGTGGAATAAAATAATTGCGTTACTGGATATGCAAATTTTGTCCAGGTATCATTAAAAAAATTAAAGTTATGATTAATTTCACCTCTGCCGTGAAATCGTGATTTTGCAGTTGGATCATAAAACTTATGATGTGTTAAAGTATGTAATGATAATTTCAGACATAAAGTTTATTGCTTTAATTATTTTTTAACAGGACTCGATATTTGGTTGCGATGTTCTATGAGGTAGCTATACTTTGTTAGCCAGACAAATTTTTAGTTGTATTATAAGAAACTTCTTGTATTATTGTAAACAATACACCTGAAAATTCAAATATTATTTCACTCGTTTCAATTTGAAGCTAAATTTTGAAATAATATTCGAATATCATCTCCTTAGAATTTATAAGCATTGTTCATTTTACAATTATGAATTTTATTACAAACAATTCAATCTCCATAAAACTTGGTGTTGGAAACAATTTAATCTCCATGAAACATCTGTAAAAGTTCAATCAAACAGGATAATAAGTATTTTATACAAGTCAGCGAAGCAAAATATCTACTTCTTCGCAAGTTTTAATTACCTATTATGCAGTCATTGTTCACTTTTGCGTTCTGAAACTTGAATATTTGCGACTGAATTATAATGTTGATGGAATAAAGCTCCAGTGCATCAACATGAAATATTTTACGTTAATGCAGATACGGTTATTATATGCACGTGGAATAATTGAAGCGAAAAGCTATCCAAAGCATCACACCATCAAGAAAAATTGCTTCGTATTTCAAGTCCAAACAAATGCCATTTGTTTGTGGGCCTTTTCAAGAAGTGGAGGCACTGGCGAGTGCGTATTTCTTTCGGAGATCTTGAGAGAATACAAAGTGAAAAATTGGAAGATAAAAGTGTAAGGAGTACGTATGTACGTCTAGTCAGTGAAAGACTTGCGAACGCGAGTCTTCCCGACTTAGATGTAGTCGAATGTTGGAAAGTTCTGAAAGACAGTATGGTGGACAGTTCAAAAAAAGCATGTGGATGCGTAAAGAGACGTAGAACACTGAGAGGAGATGCCTGGTGGAATGCGGAGGTTGAATCCTCCGTAGAAAAAAAGAGGAAAACATGGCTGGATTATCATCTTTGTATCAGTGTGATGGCATGAAAGAGAAGAAGATAGAAATATACCGTCGATGCAAGAATGAAACCAAAGCTTTAGTGAAAGAGAAGCGTGAAAGACTGCTTATGAATGAGGAAGAGAGGCTGACGAGGAACTTCGTGGCAAATATCAAACTCTTCTGGAGAGTGGTAAAGAAATCTCAAAAAGATAAAATGTAAAACTGGTGGTATTCTTGCTAACACTCAGGAAGTGTTAGAAGAGGAGTAAATATTTTAGAGAAATGTATGATTATGTACAGGACGCTGGCACTGTGAATGAGTCTGTGACTGACTCGGCAGTGTCAGCGTATCGTGGATGAGATTGAATGGTCGATACGAAGTTTGAAAAAGGAAAGTCAGCGGGAATCGATATGGTTACAGCTGAGATGATCGAACTAGGTGGCATCTACGTTAGGGACGCTTTCTGATTTTTGAGCAAATTACGCTGGAGAACCGGAAGGGTCCCGACTGAGGGAGACACGCAGTCATCGTGCCCTTATATAAAGGCAAGGGTTCACGTATGAACTGTGCCAACTACATGGCCATCAGTTTGATCAGCTTAGCAGCTAAAGTATATGGAAAATTCGTTGAAAGGAGAATGAGGGTGAAATCCGATGGAATGTTTTGGGAAGCACAAAGTGGATTTCAAAGTAGCAGAGGATAGTTTTTTAGATTTTTAGATCAAGTTTTTTCACTCCGCAACATCGTGGTAAAACATCTGGCTATGGACCAGAAGATTTCCTACGGTTTGTGGACTTTGAGAAAACTCTGGAACATTTTGCCCAGATATAGGGTTGATGGACAGCTCCGTGCTGTGCAATCCATGTATAAAGATTCTACAACATGTGTGCGGGTGGACGGCAGCTTCTCGCTCTGGTTTGATACGAACATTGGTGTCAGACAAGGATGCGTGCTGTCGCCTCGGCTATTCATTATTATATATCTGGACAGTTGTCTTCAGAGAATAGAAAAATATGAATGTGAGTAATGGGTGACTCAGTGGTCAACTGTCTGCTTTATGCAGACGACGCAGTATTAATAGCAGAATCATCATCTGCTCTGCAAACACTAGTTACAGTAATGAAAGATGGTTGTATGAAGAAAGGCTTACAATTGAATGCCAACAAAACCCAGATAATGGTATTTGAAAGAGAGACAACCAGAACGAGAACTGGGATTACGGTTGATAATATAGTGTTGGAGCAAGTGGATGCGATTGTATATCTTGGAAGCGCTATTAGCAGCAATGGAAGGTACATCGCTGATGTGGAGAGACGAGTGATTGCAGGGAATATAATATATACAATAGCGTGAATGGAGCGTTGGGTAAACTTCGAAATCTAAGCCAAAAGGCACAGCTCGCTGTACACAAGTCGGTGCTAATCCCAACGCTAATTTATGGAAGTGAGAGCTAGATATGGCAGAGAGAGTATGAAAGTAGAAGAAATGCCGTCGAGATGAGAGCTTTGCGCAAATTTTATGGCGTAACGCTTGCTGACCACGTTCGTAATGATGACGTAAGAAAGAAAGTTGGTCTGAAAGAGAGTGTTGGTGTAAAGATAAGAAAAGGCATGCTCCGTTGGTTCGGACATATAGAAAAAATGCAGAATGAAAGACCTATTACTAACCTACTATAACCAAATTGCTCGTATTTTATCAGAAGGTGATGTCAAGAGTCCTAGAAACCTGCGGGCGTGCATAAAAAGAGTTATGAATGTTAAAGAAGCGAGTGAAGCGTGTAAGGACCGCGACTTATGGTGCTCGGTTGTCTCTGCCTACCCCGCAAGGGATTTAGCGTGAAGTTATAGATAGATAGACAAACGCCATCAAATTATTATTTCTGAAGGAAGGATACTTTTAAAGAGGAAAACGGAATCCTTATAACTTCCACTTTTATTTGATAAAATTTACAAGGACCGAAGTCTCAAAACATGAATACGGGGAACAATCACCAATTTCTTGTTATATCATAACAAAAAAATATATTTGAAGCTGTTTTCAATACTGTGAACACTTATGTCTCTCGATTAGCAACTAAGCTGTAACCATATTGACGATTGATTGCCTGTAAATCAAGTTGTGGTATTGCGTGTATGAATGTATGTTTGTCACCGGAAATCCAATGTCCTATTTTGGACGAAATTTGCCGGGTAAGTATTTTAGAAACGTGAATTTCAAATGAAGGTACGGAATCTTGAAAACACGTGATACAAAAGTAACGATCTCACTAAGTGACGTATCAATTATGTAACTGTGACTTTTGAACGTATAGAAGATTTAGATTCTACGTATAAATACAAATTGCATTGTAAAGCGTTACATCCTTTTACTGTATGGTATCGTACCCTAAAAGGAAAGGACGGCACGGCCACATGCCATTAGTACGAAAAGCCCTAGAAGCACTTGGTATTGCTATACATTTGTTTGTCGTCTTAGTGGTAATATGTAATTGAAGTTTTTGACTAGCTCGATGGCTCAGTCGTGAACGACTTTGACACCAACGCTTGTGGGTTTGATTCCCACACAAGATAGACATTTGTGTGTGTCTGTTTATCTTGGTCTGGGTGTTTAAAAAGAGGTAGGGCGCATCAAAGCAGCCCGTCTGGGGAAGTACCTCCACCTCACAGAAAATCGCAGCCAAATAACAACTCCCTAGAGGGTTGTAGTGTTCCTGTGTGTGAGTGAGGTCCTAAAGAGTTGCTGTGTAAACAGCAGAGGAGGCATCGCGTAAGTGATACTTCATATATTACAAGTGTTAATAGGCTACGGTACCCGCTTTACATCAGGTGGGCCGTATGCTTGAATGCCTCACGACGTTATATATAAAATAGTAAGCCCCTAAGGAGTTGTTGTGTTAGCAGCACAGGTGACATGGCACGAGTGATACTCGATGTATTACGAGCGTTCATAGGCTACGGTAACCGCTTTACATCAGGTGTGCCGTATGCATCCCGACATTGTGTAAATAAAAAAACTAGAAGTTATTTTCATAACATGATGAACCAAAGCAACAAAAAATATATAGAATAATTCACTTTAAATTCGGCTTACATCAAATGTACACCCTCACAGAGCTACCAACATGGTCCAGGGTCCATGATCAGTGTTTCAAAATTTTACAGGAATATATACGATAATCACTTTATTTATACAAGCACACCGCTCACTTGAAGTAAAGCGGTCACGGTAGCTTACGAATGATTGCAACACGGGAAGTATCACCCGCGCGTTGCCACCCCTGCAAGAAACACAGGAATTTCTTAGAAGCTTACTGATAACATACATATAATCAATAGTACCTTTTATATTTAATAGAATAAAATGGATATAAAATTCCATGCAGGTATCTATTCGATGGATCTTAGTGGACCAAGGGGTAACCCCAATCGCTCCAGGGAATACAACAATCATGGTATGTTCATGTACACAAGTCGTATTTATCTCGCGTGGATACGAACCAGCCTGAGTTTCATAGTAACATTGCTAATTGTTTCACCACCGGCTTCATCAGAATTGTTTTGCATAAAATTGTTGAATATCGGAAATCACTAATTGAATGCAGACACAATTAAAGTTATACCTTGTAGACATACAAATACACCGAGAATTTCCCTGTTGCTTAGATTTATTGCTTGCATAAACAGTATCGTGATATTGCAAACTTTCTAAAAATGCACTCTGCACATTAACAAACTTAACTATCCAAACTACTTCAGCACAAAGAATACTGTATAGGAATTAAGAATACAGCGGTCTGAATAACATAGCATCAATATGGCATCATTGCGCGTGTTTGCTTTAATTAAATACGGAGGTTAAACAACCGCGATGGCGGTCTGTCTATGGATGAGTTCATATATCTCGATCTTCTCTGGGCTTCGGAGGACACATTAGATAGATAGATAGATAGATATAATTTTTATTTGCATCTTCATTCACATACATAAAATGCTTACATTAAAATTATTTTTATTACAATGTGTGTGTGTGTGTACAAGCACATCATGTATGTGCCAAAGTATGACAAAAAGGCTGCAGCTCAGTGTCAATATTGCTCAAGAGCAAACACTGGTTTTCAGCTGTAACCTAGGGTCAGCTACAAGATATACACGCAACAGTTTTACTATTATTAATGCTACATTTCCACATACTAAATTTGCACCGGAATTTCTAGTTTTTTTTTTTTCATGACAAGATAAAGCAACAAATCACACAAATAAAGGCAGCCACCAGAATTACATGTCCTGAATATACCATGATGGTAAATCGAGGCGTTGTTCATCTAATATAAACAATCTATATTTATGTTTGAAGCTTTTTTTACTATTGAGAAGTCGCAGTGGCGGAGGTATGTTGTTCCAACATTTGGTGGCTTGATACCGAAAACTGCCGTTAAAAGCAAATTAACCTGCGGGCAGTTTCGTTTAGCTTAGCCAGTGACCTTCAGGTGACCAGCAATCACTGGTCTCCGCCAAACCACAGTTGAGAGCGTGGTTGAATATACTAAAAGCAGCTTCGGTTGAAGGGAGACTCCTATCCTGGTAGTGGTATTAGTTGATTCGTGGGGAGTGCTGGACTGACTAACATTGTATTATTGTAATCACAATAATATTAATAGTTACCTGAGATTGACCTATTACGAAAAGGAGAGGAAATAACTAGAATAGATATATAGGAACGACATACGAGAGAAAAAAAAAATGTTACCAGCCACAATTAGTCACATGTATAGTATGAGGTCAAGTAGATCATGTCGTACAAAACATGGTTTAACAATAGTTTATGGTCTATGATCATTTTATGATAAAAATCTTATAAGCTTTACTTTTTGACCCGGTCTACGTATATCTAAAGGTTAAATATTTCAGTAATACTTATACAGAGCAACGGCTTTGCGATATTCTAACCAGCGTGAAGTTCATCTTTATTGTTCTGTTGTGTGAAGAGGGGCATTCAACTACTAATTGACTGAAGCAGTGAGCCTACTCTTCATTATCATCATTATCACTAAAGACTTCGAAGAAGAAACTTTCAGTATAATTTTACGCTGCATTAAAAAATGTTTCATATTGCATGGATTTCTTGAATAACATATACCCTATTTTGTTTTAATAGGAAATACTGAAAATGACGATTTAAAACGTAGTTTGTATGATGTGACCCAAATATTTTTTTTTGTAGGTTGACATCACATAGTAATAAAAAAGAAGCAGTGGAACCATACCTATGTGTGACTGGCACGTGGCCGGTTGTACCATAATAAAACGAATGCATTTTTCTACTATTTTTAATTATTTTATAAATTAAAGAATTTAATAAAAGTTGTTAATTCTCAGTGTAGAATAATCTTGTAGTTGACCGTCCTAATTATGTATTAGAAGCAAACAGTTTTCGATAAATTGATAGAGACTCCGATTCTTGACAACGCCTCGTGAATATGGAGCAGGTACTTAAAAGAGCACTGAGGCTTCTACAATCTTGCTTAACAATTCAATAGGTTTCCATGTACAAACGCCATCTTAAATAGAGTATCTAAGCAGTATTTGGATCCAAAAGATGTGTAGTTTACATACAGATAAGATGATTTTGACCGTAGGTAATACTTACAAAACGATCTACTCAAAACATTGATTATCCATCCTGTTCGACTAGTGACACGCGCAACGACATATACGTATAAGCTCTAACCTATGAACGCTTGCTACAAACACAACACAACAACCTACTAGAGGGTAGTTGTGTTCTTGCGGGAGTTGCTATATGTCTGCAGTTTTCTGTGAGGTGGAGGTACTTCCCCAGACGGACTGCTTTGATGCGCCCTGCCTCTAGTAAAAACACCCAGATCAAGATAAACAGACATGTTAATGCACACAAATGTTTATCCTGTGGGATCTGTGTGGGATGGGTCCTATCACACACGAGGGGTACACGAGCGATGATGTCAAAGTAACGTAATAACGAGTTTCACTACTGCGCCACCGAGTTCGTCGCTTTAAGGATTAGTCATATAGCTGTTGTCGCCGTAAGGTGCCTCCAGGTACGTTGCGCAATTGGGCTTCTTATTGAAGATCCCTTTTTATCAGAGCTGGGTTTACATCTCGTAGACATATGGAGGTAAGATTATAGAATGTAATTTTATTCTAATTTTGTAAATATATGTTAATATTTTGTTTGTAAGTATTAAGTATACTAGTATTGGCGGTTTTGTTCGCATGTTATATTTCAATTTCATGCATCGTCGTAATTATCGTAGCTTGTTAAGGAATAAATATTTAAAATTTAGAAAATCTCTTTAATATCACTATCTTAAGGACATATTATAATTAACCAATTTACAAAATATGGAACACGTTTCAAAGTAGACAATTTTAGTCCTCAATATGTAACCTTATTCCTTTGTTCCTTTTTTAAGAACCTCATGTTGTAGTCCCCTGTGAAAAACTCTGCATGGAGCTAAAAGTGTCATGTGACAAAAATTAATAAACCATTTAATGAGCTTTGTTTTTTTTTTTGTAATTTCGCACAAGTGTCACACAAATGATGGAATAACATAAAAATGATAAGTGGAACAGAAAGAGAGTTGAATAATGACTCACAACTGAAACATGGAAATATACATTTCACATTTAAGGCAGTTGAGCAGTGGGTCAAGCATATGCAAAAGTTTTAAGTTATAAGTTATCCAGTGCGATATTTAAACGAAGCTGGTGTAAAATGCGGACGTGGAACTATATTTTAAAAATATATTAAATTCTTAATTTGCAAAAAATCAATAATATAAATACTGGAGCCACAACTCCTAGATTTTTTTCTAAATCTTTCTTTACAATAGCAAGTAGTTCCATTTTTTTTTGTTATTTACTATTGTTGTCCTACTCGAATAGCTTTTTCTATATTTTGGCCAATAATCTACCTCTTCTTCTTCTTAGCGTTATCCCATTTCCTAATCCAATATTATTGGCGGGGTCCGCTACCTAAGCCTATGGATTTGGCGAAGAAACAAATTCTTACATGAAGCGCCTATCATCAGAGCTTTACAAACCAGAGGGAAAACCAGACCATTTTGAGGTTAAGTCACACATCTTTTGAAATATAATTTCTTAGACTTTTGGATAAGATGATTTGGACAAGATCACCACCGAGTGAGTCATAATAAATATGTACATAAATTCGTAAATACAAATGTACATGCCAGGATTCGAACCCAGAGACCGGTTGGTCAATAGGCCGGTTCCTTATCCACTGGGTTATCACTGCTTCTCTGAGTAATCTACCTCAATTTTCCGAAAGTCGATTTAGCTCATTGTAAAATATCTTGGCAACAAGACCAAGGCATTTTACAATACCTAACTTACATTCTTTGTGAAGAAACCTGCGGAGCTCATTTATGAGATATATGTATTACTGTAAAAACCCGAAGTACGGTAAATCCTGATATTTACAGGTAAAACCTAAGATTTACGGACTAATTATAGTAAAAGTCTGAGTAGTTTTAAGTTCTTCGTTTATTTCGAGCCGTTACCTCCATTCACTTGGTAAATCTTAAGATTTACTTCAAATACACGATAAATGTCGATAAACAGATATGTTAGAACGTGTTCGCCACATCGTCTCGAACTCGCGGGTAGTTTGCAACCTTCCGCTTCCCATACCACCCCCTTTACCGTCTCAGCTCGCCTCAGTCGATTGTTGAACACATTTGAACACGCAAGTTAATTCGTTTTCTGTTTGTGATTTTGATATTTTAAAGTAATTTGTAGTTCGAAAGTGAGTTTAATTCGATATTTGATTATATTTTACTGTCTGGGAGTAACTTATAAATCAATATGAGTGTAAAACAAAGATTTTATGAAATATTGGACGAGTTCGTAGCAAACAATAATGATAATAGCTTTAACTCGATAAGGATAAATACTCAAAGTGTTTAGAGGAAGTAAAACTGCAAATAACGTGAAAAAGTAAGAAGCTGTTCATTACAGGCGTATAAATTGCTATGATATTTTAACTATAGGGGGAGAAGAAAATCTTATTGCGCCTATGAAAGAAGAGAATGGAGAAATGAAGTATTACGTTTGTTATGAAGAATTGTTCAACATTCTCGATGAAGTGCATATTGCTGTTGGACACTGTGGAAGGACGAGAATGTTTAAGGAATGAAACCGCAAGTAAATAATATTACAAATGAGGCTATCATGATATATTTTAATCTATGTCAACCTTGTGAAAAGAAACAGAAGACTTTGAAAAGGGCATTGTCATCAAACCTATCATATAAACCTTCATAGTGAAATGAACTCACGCTGTCAAGTAGATCTCATAGACCTACAAACTACCCCTAATGGAAATTATAAATTCATATTCGTTTACCAAGACCATCTTACCAAATTTATGATCCTTCGTGCACTTCAATCTAAATGCGCAGCAGAAGTTGCATACCATCTCCTGGATATTTTCTCCACTTTTGGAGCACCTAAGAATCAGTGGAGCGTGCTAATCAAGACACAGAGAATATGCTTAGCACGTGGATGGATGGAAACCAATCAGTCATCAAAGTGGTCAGAGGGCTTGAAATTCATACAGGCCATGATAAATAGAGCATATCACGAGGGAATTAAATGCTCCCTTTACGAAGCAATATTTGGTAGTCCTATGAAGATGCGTATTGCAACGTCAGCAATTCCGAAAGATATGATTGGATTATTAAGATTAGAAGATGAATTAGAACAATTGTTACATTCACAAAAAAAATACAGAACAAAATATTAACCACGAAATTAAAAAATCATTGAATTTAGAAAATCAAGCTGAAAGATTAAATGCCAAATTGGCTAATAAGTATCCAAATGTGAAAGTTGGTCAAAATGTAAACTTAAAGTACCTGAAATCGACAGAGCTAAAACTGAGTCGAAAATAACTATTGCAGTTGTATAATAGATGTAAAGAAAAGCAACTTTTACCAACTTGTTACCTACCTAAATTAGAGTACTAAAGCAACTTTACACTCGGAACCAATTTACTTCATGCTCTGAAGATTTTATAAAGATAGAACGTCTTCTAGTTGTTAGAGATAAAGAAGTGAGTCTTCGAGAAGTTATCGGAAAGTTGGCGTTGACTAGAGATCAAGGATTCAAAAAATGCAACTGGTTCAAAAATTGCCCGTCGAAGAAATGCGCTTGCAAGTCATCAGGATTACTTTACAATTCTAAATGCCACATTGTATGTAACAAGTAATTTTTATTCACTACATACTAGTTAATGACAATAGATAAATTGTCTTTATTTTTGTTTGTTAAATACTAAATAATAAGAAAAGCAATGATTCAGTTAGATTAACCAAGCCGATTTACATTATGTTTTTTTAAGAAGATAATTTAATTTGTGTTATATTTTTAAGAATAATTTTAAAAATAATATTATTTTAAGAAGACAATTTAATTTTTCTTATTTTAAATAATAATATTTTATAAATTTATTTTTTATTACAAGTTAATAATAATTAATAACTAAAAATACAAACTAAATAAAAATATTTTTATTTAGGCAAGGATTTGACTGATTGGTAATATGATTAATAATTACTTTGTTGATTACCGATAGTTAATTGAAATAAATAAAGAAAAAGTACTTATTGTTTTCTTTCCAAAACGAACATTTACCAACCGCCTCTGGTAAAACCTAGCATGTACCAGTTTCTAATGATGTAAGCCACGAATAAAGTACGTCCGAAAAATTATTCCCCTCTTATTAATGCTTACATTTACCAACTCGTATCGGTTAATCTTAGGATTTGCTGGTAAAGCCTTAGATTTACCGTAGTTCGGGCTTTTACAGTATATATTTCAAAGTTTTTAAAATATGTCGTTTAAAAAGTGATAATAGAGTTTTCATCTTTTTTTATCGTCACAAAGAATTATCTCCTTCCAAATGCACATTTTTGATACGAAGAGCAGCTCCACGATAGTGATCTCGATTTTGGTAACGCTTACGAGAAGTAAGCGGTGGCTTAACGAGCACTCCCGTTACACAGACTGTTAAATACATTTGTGCATATTCATGAAGAGTATATGCATAAGCCATTTTACGACACTCTGTCTAAGTATCAATATCCCGATACCAATAAGGTTTATTCTCTAACGAGAATACCGGGTATGCAAGGATATATAATCTCTCTGCTGCGTCTTCTGCTGACTACACGATGAATATAACATTTTAGTGAATGCGCTCATTGGCTCATCGAATCACTGTCGCAACGGGACCCAAGTGTATTTGTATCTAGTGCAGCCCATTTCGGCCTACCGGATGGCGTCGCTTATTGCACAATGCAGCTTTGTTCCAAACCATGGTACAATCATGCCAGCCCCTGACTCGGGCGCAAGCAATGCTAAATAAAATTATTTTACTAGAAAAGTATATTTTTTATACATAGTGGAAGAAATACTACATAATATTAAAAAAATATATATTTCATAAACTACTATACGAATATTGACTACACGCACAATAAAGTTTAGTTTCCCTCTGGATAATGACCGCTCTCTATCACCATTGGTTCACTACTTACGGGACGCCCCGTTAAGGGATTACTTCCGGAGTGAAAATTTCATAATAGGCATAAAGGTTTTCAACAAAAACAACTTTCATGTATTGGTTTTTCGACTTTATGACCTGACTTTGATTATTCTTTTATGTTATATGGATATTTTATTATATCTATGATTGTGTCACGTAATTTTATTAAACATTTGATGAAGCTTGATTAAGATCCACATAAAGTTCAAAACCCATACGAAGCGACTAGGTATATTTATACCTATACTTTAGGTGAGTCATCAATAAAGATTTTTCATAAAAAGTGTTTTAAATGCCAAGTATGTGCTATGTTTAGCATGATGAGATTAAACTTTTTTCAAATAAACGAATGGATAAATTAGGTTATACAATAACTTATTAAAATTTTATTATATAATTGCATCAAATTTTTCAATTAAACAAACATGAGGAATGAAAAATGGTTATTTATTTTCTATATGTTGTACTACGATAATCTTAGGCGGCAGATATTTATACTTTAATTTAAATATGTCTTGTATGTGCAGCATTAAGTATCTTATGCTTACATAATGTGGAATACTCGTACATGATACATACTCATATGATATAATACTCGCATCATTTCCGTTGGGCAGTTTCCGGTGGCCGGAAGTATTACATGTGAATATTCCAAAATCACCTATCCGGTACGCCATGAGAACGACGTTTGGGAATTCGAAATCGGGTCATATTCGAAATAGCAGGGCTCGCGAATGCGGCTGGAGCAATCTTGTAGTCGAATAATGAAAAAAAAGTGATTATGCTACTTTCTTCTTCAATTAACGATCTAGCGCAATTTCTCTTGATTTTTTACGTCGAGTGACAAGGCTGAAACATACGATCCGCATAATATATGAGCGGTTATCTACGAAGAGTTGCAATATAATAAGTATAGACAGCGTGTTGCCATTCTCGCTGCTAACGCAGTAACCAGAGCCTAATGAAGAATTTTCTTGCTTATCACCGAGATAGAAAATTCATCCAAGGAATTGTTATTTAGTTGTTCAATTTTAGATCAGGTTTGTGAAAGATTTGTATCTGATACAAGCCAGGGTTGAGCCTGGTTTCGATAGCGATAATGACAGAGATGATAAAAGTTATAATGATATTTCTATCCGGCATTGTTCTATGTTATATTTATTATTCTGAGAGTAGTGATAGTCCAGTGGATAAATAACCAGCTATTAACCAACGGTCCCCGGTTGGAATACTGGCGGGTACATGTACTACGGGATGTGAAACGGGATAACGCTGAGAAGGAGAAGATATTTTTATCCAGCACAGATTATAAAAATCATTATAAATCCTACACAAACAAACTACGATATCAAAGAAGCGTACGAACTCCTCTGGAGCTTATTGGTTTAGAAGGCTGCAGTTTTATATAAGGCGGAGATACTTCATCGGTGCATATACTTTGATATATCCTACATGTCTTATAGTAAGAAATCTCAATAGTTTTTAAGAGAGATAAAGCTTTAACATACAATCAAATAAATAGTTGTGGTTGGTTATGGAGTTTTCTAAAATACTCTTAAGAATAGTTGATGCGAATGAGTTTGGGCAATTCAAGAACTTTGTCATTTTGTTAGTGTTCAATCTTTAAGACTAATAAAAAAATCTGTGTGTTTATCTCACTTTAAAATTCGCGGAAGAAGCTACTAGTTAAATATATTTATTATTTTAAAACATTGTCTGTTGTTTGTTTTTTGTGTTGTTGTTTGTGTTTTAAAATAATAAAGTGAAATATATTGCTATATTTTCAATATAAGTAACGTTGTTATTTAAATTCGTGTTTTATAGTTAATACTAAAACAACTACATTTCGTTTGGCAGCGCCACAGTTAACGGTTTTGTAATAAATCATCACTGGACAAACTCAATCACGGGTCTGGATTCATTCCTATACATCAAATTCCTCGAATTCACGCATTGATGCAATAGGCAGCGGTACGTAAATTACTTTCCAGGATAGAATGATTTGTATTCATGAAACATCCACATCAAATATTTCTACAATATGCTACATAAAGCATTACCAGAATGTCACGTTAGCGTTTATTTAGCGTCCCATTTCATTCGATAATCAATAACCACGATATTATCAGAACTATATCGCCGGATGGTAGTAATTTACGGGTCCCTGGGTTCTAATCAGCTGCTTACTTAACTGTCTTACCTATCTGTGTGGGTTTCTCGAACCTTCTCTATTCAATGAGCGTACCATAACTATCTATTGGCCCAGCTATCGCGTCAGTAATGTAAACATTTCACCTAATTCCACTTGACGCAACAGTATGAAATGTATCGATGTACCTTAACGGGCCATTTAACTGTGTATGTGTTTCCGCCAGTGTCGCTAGTAATTAATGGAATATCAAATCTAGAATAGGTGTATATATGTTGTATCTTATCTTCAGTATAATACGCGTATATCCTGTGGAGAATGTGGAAGACGCGAGAGTGCACTCAGTGACACGAATATCTAGTGCCATCAAAGCGGCTTACTTGAACATCCCTTCGTGTAATACAAATTAATACATTATTGAATACCTCTATTAATACGCACGCTTTGATCGTTATATAGACATAAACCTTTTGATATGATGTTTCATCTGAAAAGTACGAATAAGAAAACTTCTCCAGAGGTAACTAATCAACGTCGTTGGATATTTGCAAAGTTTTAGGGATTCCGAGATGGCAATTAATGTTATTTCTCAGTCATTCGCACATTCAAAAGGATTGATAACAAATGAACTTATTTGTTAATGTTAAAACGTTTTGAATTTATTTTTAGTATTAGTCATGAGAATTTATTATGTCTTGATGTGATATCTGAAATGTGTTTTGTGTAGTGTATAATTAACATTCATAGTAGGTCGGTGCGGACTTTCTATTTGGCAAACCTTCGGGCAGCCTGTACGCCTTTCTATTTGGCACTTATCTAGTTTATCATTTGAACAATACAATAAAAGAGAAATAAATACTAATAATGATGGTTCTCGAACCTGTTGGTACTCGGAACTTTGGCCAATTCTTTTTTGTCAATAATATCAACTAGTGCAAGTCGTCGTTACGTTAACAAATGACACTGATACGGGAGGAGGAGTACACACATTACAATGTCTTGGTAATATAGCGGTCCCAAAAACTTTGATCGATTTATTTACTCCAAACTTTTCTCATTACAAACTCACACGGGAGCATTGTTATCTATCATAATATTTTATCTCTTTATGATCATTATACCCACGCATAGCGTTTAGTTGACTCTGAATAATTAAATGTAATAGTGTACCTGTATACATTAATGAAAACCCTTTCAAACTAATAATGAACGAGTTTATTTCGGTTTTAGTTATCAACATAACGCGAGTTTTCCCTAAGCATGCATGTATAGACGCCATTGAAAATAATATCGCATTTACGTTACTTACTTTTATTGATTTAATGCAATATTTATTTTGTGCTCGGTCCAAACTATAAACCGAGCGACTGAATATTTCTCTCAAAATTTAAATTATGTATTATACAAATAACATTCAGGACGTGTTCACTAAACTAATCTCTATATATTATTAATCAAAGGTGTTTTTTGTCGGTATGAAATATCTCTCTTAATACTGTATCAAACTTAATGATACACCATTTTAAAGATTTTTTTTTCTTTATTGAAGTAAAATTAATTTATATAAGTTTCAATTCATTTTCGTTCAAAAATTACATTTTCATAAATGTATTTTAAAAAACATTTAATTTTAAAGAAGAGTCGCCATCTGTTGGCAATTTATATTTTTTAACAGTTAAATGTGTTGTGATGGTGCTGATGTCGTTGAATTTAACAAATTAAAATATACGTATATGTAAACGTATAAACAACATATAAACAACGTGTCAATCGAGTAATCAAGTAAGTATTTTTATTTTACTCATTATTAAGTAGAATTTTGAACATTTCATGCTATTTTTTTTTTCAGTTGTATTTCTATTTTAATTTTTATTACTTTACAGTATTTGTAAAAGCAATTGGAGTACTATTCTTACATCAATAATATTGCGTTTTTCATTTTTAAATAAATATAAAGAATAGTGTGTAAAATATTTATTTCATTTATATTACAACAAATAATAAATTTTTATTACAAAATATTTGTATATTTATACTAAAGTGTTTATTGAGTATTGGATATTTGTTCACTAAGAATTGCTCTCATTTCAATAAAAACTCATAAATGCGTATATAATACTATATATAATGTTAACATAGAACTAATTTTCTTACTATTTTTTTTGAATAAAATATTTAAAATTATTAAATATTTACATTTACTTATTTCTACTTTATTATACTACGTAACTAACCACTATCGGTGCGAAGTATTCGCATGGGTATAGTAACTATATAATTCGTAAACACACAATCCTAATATTTTAAACGCACAATTCTTGTATGTATATTTCGTGAATCTCGGAAACAGTTCTCATGGTTTGTATCAAATTTCGTCAAATATTGTATTCAGGTAATAATGTGCTTTGTTTTGAATTATGTCCGTTTGTCTTTTTTGAAAAAAAAAACGCGATATTACAAAATACTACTACGAGTATTATATTTCTAATATTAGTCTTACTTACACCAGAAAATCTTCTAGTGCATCTTACATATCGACGATTGAGAGTCGTGCATTGGCTATCCTACCTAATATGCTACCTAAATAATTATGGCGAGCACGTTCGATCGGGTGTAGCATCGGAACTTTCTGTCATGTCATGAGTTACCATCGTACAGGCTGCCCGAAGGTTTGTACAAATGGGTAGCCAGCTTCTTGTCCAGCATATGTATTGATGACTGCTGCTATGATAGCTTGAGTATCAATGCTGACGTCCCACAAGGCTTTGCGCTATCCCGGACGTTGTTTCTATTGTATAACAATGATATCTTGTCAACTGATGACATTCATTGTTATGCAGACGATAGCACCGCAGCATAGTCGCCTTGTAGAGGAATGCCGCGTTAAATTGTGCTTTGTTGTATTTTGACAAAGTATCTGACTGAATGCGACCGAAATTTGACCAATTCCACCCAATAAAGATACAAAAACCCGATTTGATGTAGTTCTTGAATTCCTCTTACCATCGCCAAAAGCATTGCCATTCTGTATCAAGATCTTCAGAAATGTTCAGAACAGAAATTTCCGGGGGGAGAAGGTCAAGCTTACATCCAAGACTCTTGCTCTGGTTCTAAAATTCAAATGCTTGGCTCAGTCAAACTACACATGGAGTACTGTAGTGTATACCTTTGGGCACATGGATACTAGATACTTAGGAACTTATGACTCGGTTCGGAGACTAGCTGTGAGAATTGTCGATGTCGATGCTTAAACTTGTTATTGAGCCCTTAAGTTTAAAGAGATAATTTGTCTCCCTTTTTGTATTCTAACTATTGTATAACAGTTTGTATTTGAAGAAATATTCGATATAATGCTGATAAAGCTTTGTTATATAACTGCACCGCTAGGTAAGGCAGGGAATTCATTCTCATATGTTGGAACTCACAAGTCATGCAACGAGCTTTCGAGCGAGGGTTTCCCAATGGACTACAACATGGGGTTCTTCAACAAAGAGGTGAACAGGTTTTTACAGTGCCAGCAACATGTTACAAAGTGTCCACAGACTACGAGAACCATCAGGCAGGTTATACATATGTTAGCTAACTTTGTGGTATGAAAAACATATAATCAACTGTAAAAGGTATGACAGAAGAAAGTTGCGTTCATTGGCCTTCACAATATATTTCACAAAGGTGGTGGCGTAATAAATGTGCGTGTTTTTTCCCGACGTGATGGGATCACGTAGCCGTGCAGCAAGAGGTACTTGCACCGACATCACGTACTTACTCAGACCTTCCACCCATAAAGCAGGAAAATCGCTGCTTACGCTACCTCCTTTCGTCACTTTTATGAGCAACGACATTGAGATACGTAATTATGAGCGAATCTAAAACAGATTTGGTCATTGGCTACCTTACCGTATTCTGACAAATTACGGATGTTAATTAGACTTCATTATATCTTATGCCAGTTTCATGTTTCATTACGAACAATACGACCATGCGCAGTATTACGCGCAATAGTAATCAGAAGATTACAATTTAAGTACAAAACGTGAAATTTGGACTAAAAATAAAATTTTATATTTACACTGTCATGAAAATGTACTTCAACGTTTGAATTTGTTGGTTTAAGTTCGCATTGGTATGGAATATTTATGTTATGAACTTTGCTATCTTTGTTTTTAATGAAATTCAAAACTTGTTTATACACTTAAAATGTGTTTGATAATTTTATCATCAGTTATGCCGCTAGAGCTGTTATCGGTTCGATTTTAATGTACAGGGAAATATATCTATCTAATAGGTACAACAAATTAAAATATGTATTTACAAGCAATAAAGAATGCGGGTTTTCTTTACATTCATATTGTTAATCATTGACAACAGCCGGAAGTATCTACTGTATAAGAAAATAATTTAAAAAAATAGTAATATATTTTCATATAGACAGTTGCATGTTATATATTAAAATGTAGAGTGTTAACGTCATACGGGTTAACGTATGTCTATGATGTCTACTTTTTAACTCATTCTTATTATAGAATTTAATGTACAGTTGAAGATAAAACTATATATAATGTATAATTTGAATAACGTTTTCCCTTAGAGAAATAATCAGTCAATTTATGACATCCGTTGTATGCCTACGTCGAATTTCGACGTTAAGCTATTGACATACACCTAAGCCGTCGCTGGATTGTGAGCTGTCTTTGTCATGACGTGTGCGGATTGATGAGTTTTATTTTCTGTCTAGTTGACAAATAAATAAGTTGCCATGTACGGTAACGTTCTTGTTACCGTGTATTCCGATTATTAAGGACTTGTACATATCATGCTTGACGGCGTCGCTGCTAGTGTCATTTTTTTGTCACTAGCTGATCCCGAAACGCGACATAGGTACGCCAATTCACGGGTGTTTCGCCGGGTGTACGGTGTTAGCCGACCAGCCGGGTACTTACCCTACCACCGGCTGAGAGGCTGTAACGTCAGGAAATCCCTTAGCTTCGTCTCTTACAATGCCCACGGGAAGAGAGATTTTTAGTATTCTTTCTCCGTCCGTTTTACAGGTTTTAAAGCGGATGTCACTTACGAAGTTTCGGCATTTTGGCAGTAATTTGAGATGCATTACAAAGTCTTTTAAAGTGAAATGTTGTATGTATATCTTCAAGCCAAGTACCTTGCGGGGTAGGCAGAGAGAACCGAGCGCCATAAGACGCGGTCCTTGCATACTTCACTCGCTTCTGTGACATTCGTAGCTCTATTCATGCACGCTCACCGGTTCCTGGGGCTCCTGACATCACCTTCTGATAAAACACGACCAATTTGGTCATGGTAGGTTAGTCTCGGCCTTCCTCGGCTTCTACATCCTTCCACTTTTGCATTGTATATCTGTTTTGTCATTCTTTCGTCCCGCATTCTTTCTACATGTCCGAACCAATGGAGCATGCCCTTTCTTATCTTAACACCGACACTCTCTTTTAGACCAACTCTTTCTCTCACGTCTTCATTACGAACACGGTCAGCAAGCGTTATGCCACAAATTTTGCGCAATGCTCTCATCTCGACCGCATTTATTCTACTTTCAAGCTCTCTCTGTCATACCCAGCTCTCACTTCCATAAGTTAGCTTTGGAATTAGCAGCGCATTGTGTACAGCGAGCTGTGCCTTCTGGCTTAGATTTCGGCTACCTAGAAGTTTACCCAACGCTCCATTCACCCTATTTCCGGTACTCACTCGTCTCTCCACATCAGCGGTGTACCTTCCATTGCTGCTAAAATCACTTCCAAGATATACAATCTCATTCACTTGCCCCAACACTACATCATCAACCATAATCCTAGTGTTCGTTCTGATTGTCTCTTTTTCAAATACCATTATCTTGGTTTTCTTCGCATTCAATTGTCACCGTCAACCCATATCTGGGCAAAATGTTCCAGAGATTCTTTCGTACGACTCTATCAAATGCTTTCTCAAAGTCCACAAAACCGCAGAAAACCTTCTGGTCCAAAGCCAGATACTTCTCTACGATGTTGCGTAGTGAAAAAACTAGATATGTACATCCTCTGCCGCTTCGAAATCCACCCTGTGCTTCCCAAAGCATTCCATCGGATTTCATCCTCATTCTGAAATGTTATAGATATCTTTATGGGAAGTGTTAAATATAGTTTTGTATTTGTTTTGGATGGTGTTAGGCATGGTTAAGAAATGGTTTAGGGATATATTTATGGTGGTTTTGTGATATTCTGGGTAAAGTTCTGGTCTGTGTGGTATGTTTTAAATAATAACAGTGCAACCAGTGGTGTGGCGACAATGAAAAATTATTCGGCGTCACACAGATGTGAGTATGTCATGTCCAGTGCCACTGCCAAACATTACGCCCTGGTCGTTAATTGAATCTGACATTTTACAATTTGATAACTTGTTTTTAATTTGAGGAAGTTTTGGAGGATATTGTGATCAAGGAGGAAAATAAAAAGTCCATGAATCCACCGGAAATCGAAGCGAAGATAAAAGGATCTAAGGATGAAAGGAAATGTGGACTATGTGGACTGAAGAGGAAATAAATGCAGTTGAAGGAGAATTTATTCAAGTATACAGGTACGTGACTTTCCATTTTAGGGAAAGTTATTTTATTGCTACAAAATGCTGAGTACTTTGTTGATATTTCTACGTTTTACGTTTCCATTCTGTTTTCCTCTCATGACAGCGTTACTAAGGATACATGGTTTTCAGCGGTGCACTCCCCCACCACCCTGTTCAAAGTTGAGTTCGCTAAGATTCGCGGACTGCACTCAATCATTAATGCCGTCCACCAACACCTTGATGCTCTTCCTGACGGAGACACAGATCCAGCGTTCAGCGGGCATATCCTACATCCAGTGCCCCGGTTACGTGCTTAAGGATAATTTCCTCGCGAAAGCCGGGGTCTGTCTGAGCGGACAAACGCGCTCGGATGTATGTATCGTCATCTGCGCTGCCTAAAGCATTTCTCCTTTCCCGTCCTCTGAGCCTTCAGAACCGTATTTACATGTGCCTATACCGACCCCATACTAGGGACACGGAGGCAACTCGGCTCTTTGAGCACATAAGTCGGTGAACATATAGATGAAGTACAAAAATGGTACCCTACTGAAGAGATGGTGTGTTTGGGGGACATTAACTCTCACCACGACTCCAGGTGAGGATCCTCTACAACTAACCATGCAGGAAGGACCGCCCACGCGTTCGCTCTTTCGCACAGTCTGAAGCAATTGGTAGACCAACCTACCAGAATCGCTGGTCAGAAGCCCTCTCTACTAGATCTACTGCTGACTAGCCACCCTGCTCGCTAACAGGTTGAGGTCAGGGCGCCACTGGGCGCATCTGACTACTGCCTAGTATCCAGGACACTGATCGACAGACTCCTTTATTGAAAGTCGTAAATTAAGCGACAACCAATAGTCCTCCCGAGACACTACCCAAAAAAATACTAGAGCAAGTAGGATCTCAAGATGGTAATCGATCGTATTAATGTTGATTTGAAGTCGGATGTTGCAAAAATCGACGTCGGTTGTTGAAGACCTTTCTGGTTTTTATAGTCAAAGGATAGTTTGAAACTTTTAAAATGAGAGAATTAGTTACACTGATAGCACAAAGCCGCCTACCGCCATAGCGCGCATAACTTATGCGATTTGTTGATGGAAATTGACTTTATAACTTATATACATTTGTAGCACTTGCATTTCCACCGAACCTTGAGTCAGATGTTTAAGAATTTAAGTTACCATGATTAGAAATCTTTATGTTCGGAAAAGACGGCGGAAACTTCATTCTCACACACTGAAACCGCAATGGTTGCGTATTGTGCTGTTCCAGAGAAATTTTCTTCCGTAAACCTCCAAGTTGTGGAATGAAGTTGAGGTTATCCCAAGGGACTAAAGCTTGAGGCTCTCCAAGAAAGGCGTGAAGGGGTTTTAACAGGGTCGCATCTCGCAACGCATGAGTGGCACCCCTGGCGTAGCAAACGTACGGCCTGACTAATGGTAATCAGATATGCTTACCACCACACTTGTTTGCCTCTTTAGTGAAATATAAAGTTGTTTAAATATCTTTACGTCACAAAATACTCGAATTCAAAATTCAAATATCTCGTGAATCTAACCAGTCGAACTATTAACGAGTAATTCGCATGTATTATTAAGTAGGTATAGGAAGTAATAAAGTCTATTTAACGGCATCCGTTTATCGAGAGTCATTAGGTGATAGCCAAACTATGCCATGTCATGCTTTATTTTCAGCTGTTATAATTATATCCTTATTTGTTTAGCATTAACAATGGGTTGGCATAGTACAAAGACGTTGTGTACTTGGGTATACACACGAATTTCGCACAATCGTGACTGTTTGCAAACAGGCTTTTCGCCCGCAGCGTCCTCCGCGGTTTCCAAGTTCGCTCGAGTTCCCCTTTTATCACGTCACTATCTGCTTATCTTATATGAGCTTCTACGTGTGGGCTAGGAAATTCTTTTAAATTTAGTTTCACATTGTAAAAAGCGTCAAAGTGTGAATTGAGTCGTTGAGTATTCCGAACCGTACTATGCACTTCTGACAACTGTAATAATATGTTAATTTATTTACATGATTTAATCGACATGAACTATCATTTAGTTAATAACTTTACATAGACGGGGTCGGTAGCGCAGTCGTTAGTAACACTACTTTAACACCTCGCACTCGTCGCTCGCGGGTTCTATTCCCACATAGGGCAAACAGTTGTGTGCATGAAGATGTCTGTTTGTCTTGGTCTGGGGAAGTACTTCCACCTCACAGAAAACCGCAGCCAAATAACAACTCCCTGGAGGGTTGTTGTGTTCATGCAAGTGAGTCAGCTCTGTTAGCAGCAGAAAAGGCATAGCTGGAGCGTGGCTTGTAGTGTTGCAGGCGTTCATAGGTTAAGGTAAACGTTAGGTGGGTCGTATATCTACCGACGTTGTATAAAGCAAAAATATCAAGATGTAGCATAATCAGATAGGTTTACAATATCTCTGAAATTCCAAACCGTCGTAATGTAGCCAATAATTGTTATTCAATATTCACATCATAACACTTTGACTAGATTATTTTCCGATCAAACCACGATTTGATATTTAACCTCTATGAACCATAATATTGGGTTATAACATAAAGGTTCATTACATGTGCCAATTCCATTACAGTTCTGTAATGGAATTGGCACTGTATTTTTTTCTCTTCAAACGTATCATATTCAAGCTATATTGAATCAGTCGAAACATTAATTTCTCTTACTACTAATACAGGATCCGCAATAGATGTCGACATAAACCGATCAAGTAGCCGAACGAAGCGTATTCTTTATGAAAGGAAATATGTTAACAAATGTAACGTAGATAAGTTGCCTAATAAAGTATGTTTGTAGGTTAGGTTTAATTAAAAAATCAATATGTTTTTCCATAATATATCTTCACCGATCTCGTAACCAAAAAAATTTAACACTAATCGAAAATATAATGCCTGTAAAATATGTAAACATAGGCTTGCTTACCTTTTTCTGTTCAAGGATTTACGGTTGCTAGGTTTAAATAGGTAAATCGAAAATGATTCGATCACCGATCGAGTAACCAAATAAAAATACGTCAAAATGAAGCTTATTTTTTCCCCGATACGATGGTATAAGGTTGCTTGCAAAAAATAAAACATTCAAGAGTCAGTGTTGCAAGGCTTTGGAATAAAAAAATTAAGGCGTATTTAATTTGTTCGAGAGAGGGAGAGTGTATCCATTCCATCCAGTGCAATAGAGGAAGACACTGCAGATCCACATCCCCGGGCACGTCTATCAAATGATCGGGTTTAATACCCATGAGTTCAGGGAAACAATAATAAAAGGGTATCTACGCATTAGATCCATATCTCCACTCACGCCTATCGTGAAATGTCCGGAGCACCCGTGAGTGAGAGAAATAATAATAATAAATAGTCTTAAATACGGCCTTGTGAGCTCTGAGGTCTGTACTATAAATGTTCTGGAGCGTTCTTGAGAAAGATAGTGTCAAATTCTACTGGGGCCGGTCTATTGCCACTGGTAGGACTATTGTCGCTAATAGACCCGATATCACCATTCCCTATGACGAAAACCTCCTGAAGGCTGAGAAAAAGAAACTCTCTAAGTACTTAGACTTGGCTCACGAGGTTACCGCCATGTGATATGTGGACTCAACGATTATTGTTCCGATAGTCGTGACAGCAAACAGTCTTGTAGCGAAAAATCTCGATCGATATCCTCAGAGGCTCTCGCTCAGCTGTTGCTGCTCAGAACCAGATACAGAAGGCGATTCTTCTGGACACGGCCAACATTGTAAGGTTCTTCACGCTGGAGCCCTAACCACCGGTAGCAAGAGTCTTCGCTCCGCTACCGGCGGGTGCCCCTTTTCTATATTTATAAATGTATTTTTGTATTCATTTTAAATTTAAACCAGTTGAGAATGCGCAAGCTTGCATTACAAGAGGAACACCTGGCTCGTCAATTATATAACAATTCAATTTTTTGTTATTTGTCGGCCATTTTGAACGTGTTTCTTAAGAGATAGGAACGGTGTTCCTGAACATTCCTAATCTACTTTTTTATGCGGAATCCGAATCTGAAGTCAAAATTCGAATATTCGAAAAAAGCGGCAGACAAACACACAGACAAACATATAGATTTCATATAGGAACGGTGTTACTGAAAATATAATAAAATAGATGAATAAATAGATAAGATATATAATATATCTTATAATATATGTATATTATTTTATTATTTATATGTATTGTCTTGTTTGTTACCGTTCTAATAGTTGCAATGCTCGTCTTCCTCTATCGCTCTAGATACAGTGGATGAACTCTCTCTCACGCACAATGTCATACGCGTTAATTTTTAAACTTCAAAGCCTTATAACCCTGACAAAGCAATCATCATCGGCAAAATAATTTGCTTCATTTTGATGTATTATTTATTTAGTTACTCGATCGGTGACGGAATTATTTTCGATTTAGCAATTTAAACCTAGCAACCGTAAATCCTTGAACAGAAAAAGGTAAGCAACCCTATTTTTGCATATTCTATAGGTTTTATACTTTCGACTTTTTGAATTCGAGATCGGTGCAGGTTATGATTAATTAAAAATTATAATTTTAAACAGATTTCATTAGGCAAGTTACCTACGTTACATTTGTTTACGTATTTTCTTTCAGGTAAACTACATTTCATTCGGTTACTTGATCGGTGCAGGTCGACATCTATTACGTATCTTAGACTATACGAAACAAGTTATGTATGTAAAACACTACATTTTTGCGAATGAGGGTTATCTTTATGCCATGTCAGGTGGTTTAAATGGTTTGTGTGCACAGTTTGTGTGCACAGCACAGTAAAAAAAACTTCGTCTTTTTGTTCCTTTTGTACAAAGTATAAAATGTTTTGTGTGTAGCTATTGTCGTATTAAGGAAAGAATATCTTGTGCAGAATTTATTTTTTACTTCAATGAAATTGGTAACTTTAACACCGTTTTTATTTTTATTCAGTATGTACACAGAAAAAAAATATTGCCACGTTACAGCTGTATAAGTAATAATACGTTGTTAGCTGAGCTACACTTAAAAAAAATCTTAAAGAAATTGAAGTTATGAAACAGTGCACTTACTTGAATGATGCTAAAGCTCAGTGTATGTGAACAATATTATATCAGCAATAACATTTCACATGTTTCGAGCGAGACAGATAACAAGCAATGTCGCACTAAATCTATGAAACGTGTTCAATTTGTGTTTCAGCATGTTACTTAAATATAGCGAAATGCAACGTTATCTATAGCTCCTTTCATTCTGACCTTCTGATAAAATACGATCAATTTGGTCATGCGAGGCAAGTCTTGACATTAAATCCTTCTACTATCGCATTGTACATTTGTTTCGTAATTCTTTCTACATGCATTCTTTCTACATGTCAGAAGCAAGGAAACATGTATCTTTATGTCATCTCTCTGCCATAAACAGCTCTTTCTTCCATAAGTTAGCATACCTTCAAACTAGCTGCGCCTTCTGGCTCAAGCTTTTACTGCCAAGAAGTTTACCCAATGCTCTGTTCACATTAGTCAAAGCACTCACGCCTCTTTCCATATCGGCGGTGTACTTTCCATCCTGCCGGAAGCACATCCAATGTATACAATCTTATCCACTTGTTCAAACATTTCATCATCAACCGTAATGCTTACATTAGTTCTGGTATTTTCTCTGTCACGTTTCTTCTTTAAAGAATTACGTCTTTGTAGATGAATTTATAATGTAAATACTAAATAGTCGTTTCTGAGGTACACGAAATATATTTATATATATACAAGAATTGCTCTTTTAAATATTTGGGATTAACATTAGAAGAATTTAAGAACATTAAAAATATAACACGTCGAAAATTTTGATGAACATGGCCTTTTCACAATTATACGTACGTGGGTTGTAACACTTTAATAGAAACTTTTTTACTTGATGTACATAGAAGTCCTTGTCTATCAAAATTAACAGAAAAATTAATACTCGACTAGTCCCGGCCGGACTCGAGAGAACTATATATATATATATATATATATATATATCCTACCTCTTTAAGGACTGTACGGCATATTTTTTATTTACTGATATTTGTTTTTTATTTCCAAAGTAAGAGCTTGCATATACTTATTCGCATATATCTTGCTACTTAAATACTTTCTGTTTACTGCGCACTAATCAATACACTGTCTTACCTAATATACGTATTCTTAGCAAACGAAGGATTACTACGCCACTTGTCTTGTGCTTATTTTTTTCCGTGCATTTTATTTTAATATTTAAATAACAATTTTCAATTATTAATTGGAAGGAAAACTGAATATTTACCCGTATCCTTTACTTGATCGGAACTAAGTTTTTCTCCAACTAAAACATACTAATTAACTTTTATTTATATTATTAATTGGATGGAAACTAATTATTTACTCGTTCCTTTGCTTAAACGGAACAAGCTTTTCTCCGACTGAAACATACTAATTAACTAAATAATTCTTATATTTTCTTATTATTCTTACTGGTATTGTTTAATAATGGCTAGACCTATTTCCTACGAACTTCTTAATAAAGCTGAAGTTCAGCATGAAGTACTCGTTCGTTTGAAGGAACCTGCTGATTTTGTAGTTAAATTATAAAAACAATTATCTAGAATAGTTTCTCCTCCTCATCAAATTGCTGATTCTCCTCTGGAAGTCGGTGACTATTTAACTCAAATTTTGTCAACGTTTTCTTACGTACGCACAAATTGAATCCGGCAACCCTACATATTTGCAAAAAAAGAACTTATACTTATTTAAATTTTATAGTTAATTTTGTAGTTATTTAAATTTATAGTCGTTACGTTATATAAGCCCTTATTTTATAACCCCTGAACTTCCACATAACATGATTTTCGTAACTGTATTTTTTTAATAACTACATTTGTATATACACATTCACATAAAGCGGTTGCCATTTGACTCCCACAACCTAGAGGGAAAACCAGACCTTTCTTCGTTTAGGTCACACTTCTTCCGAAATATAATTTATTGGACGTGCCAATTTCCTCACGGTGTTTTCTTTCACCGCCGAGCATTTTGGCAATTTTAATCGAAGCCCTTTATTCCAGGAAGGTAACATTCTCCTTTTGTATTACTATTCTTCTTAATACTTGGAAGACGTCGATACATGTTCGTTCTTTTATCCACTGCGCTGCGTAGCACAGCGGTTCACATTACTTTGATAGTTCGTATTCACCGAAAAAAATATGTCACCTGGCAATTTATGTGCAGTGGATCAAAGTGCAAAGTAAGAAAATAAATAAAAACATATCCGGTTATTTACTTTCTAAATGTAACAAGAAACATACCTGCCGCGGCTTTGATGCAGAATTACAGAAGAGTTTAAACGAATCTAGAATTTTTATTTGTTTCAAAAGATTTAATAATTATGTTTAACTAACTTAGTTATTAAGTTACTCATTGTTACTAATTTAGTTATTAAGTTACTCATTGTTACTAACTCTTACTAAAACATTTTATGGACAATACTTGTACGTCTGAAATAAAGATATTATTATTATTATTAATGATAATTTTGAGCAAACTTTGATACAAACGCTAGATAGCAATTTTTTTAATATTGAATATTTTGAACAATATGTACATTTTAATCCTCCTTCCGCTTGTTTCCCGCAGGACTATTTACTAAAACTTTTCGTTAGTTTCAAAATGTTTGCTACAATTAAGTTTAATAACCGCGAATTCAAACAGTTTATTGTTGCATTAAACATTGTAATTATTAAGTTTTTTCTGACTAACTACACTACTTAAAAATTTATACTTCGGACGAAATTAAACACGCAAAAATGATCGCAGGAGTTTTAATTATTACATAGATAAACAGAAACTATATTTTTATCTAAACAGCCAGCCCTGGCGTTACTATTGGCGTTACTGATGCTGTCAGCTGCAGAGCGATAATAACTCTACACTCACGTAATTAGGTACACTTCAGCATGCAACCATTCTCAATGAGACTGAGTAGGCTATTTATTATCTCTGTAGGTATACAAGATTTTATACCGAGTTATTTATCTGTTACGTAGTAACTATTAAGTAATCTGTGACACTTCTCCCAGCGATGCTCCCATCTCTTTAATCCATCCAAATAGTACTCGACGTTTTTCTCTGCGAAATAATTGTTCTCAAACGTGATTGCCTCCTCATTTGACGAAAATCTCTGTCCTCCGAGCGCAATTTTTAGATGAGGGAATAAAAATATGTCGCTTGGAGCTAGATCTTGTGAGTAAGGCGGACGGTCAAGCAGTTTAAACTGTAATTCGTAGATTTTCGCCATGGCAACCGCTGAGGTGTGAGACGGGACGTTGTCTTGGTGAAACAGGATTTTTTTTCTGCAAATGTGACCGTTTTTCGGCAATTTTTGCATATAGCTTATCAAGGAATGATGCGTAGTATGCTCCTGTAATGGTTTTCCTTTTTGAAGATAATCGATTAAGATAGCTCCATGACTATCCCAAAAAACAGTCGCACACACTTCACATCACAGCCGAAAAAACAGTTTTTGCATTTTTGGAGCCGGTTTCCCCTTTGCAGTACAATGTTTTGACTGTATTTCTGTTTCAGGCGTATAATGGTATATTCAAGTTTCATCTACAGTAATTAATCGGCGCCAAAACTCGGATTTATTGCCCCTAAACTGTTCAACAGAACATTGGAAATGTTCATACCAACACGTTTTTGGTCTAACGTGAGCAAACGCAGCACCCAACTCGCGGACAGCTTTCTCATGCCTAAATCTAGATTTAATATGTGACAAACACGTTCTTTAAACATTTTCATAGCCGCTACAATCTCTCACTTTAATTCGGTGGCCGTCTAGCACCATTTGGTACACTTTAGCGATATTATCGTCAGTAGTTGCATATTTGGACGTCCCGAACATTCATCGTCTTCCAAGCTCTCACTGCCACGTTTAAATTAAACTGCCCCAAAATTTCACTGTGGCAAATGAGGTTCAGAGTCCCCGTACACGGAGTTCAACTCATCCTTGATTTGCGTAGGTATATTGCCTTTCAAAAACAAAAATTTAATGACAATTCGATAATTAATTTTTCCATTTTCACAAAAACACTCACAAAAAATGGCTGAAACTTTGGCGAGTAACTGTCAAAAGATGCACAACAAAATTCACTACTATAGCTTTTATTTACGAGTGCTGCCATCTTCACGTTGAGGTCGGAAACCTTTCAGACCACCCATATACAAATTATATAAATATATAATATATATTATTCAAAGGTGGCGCTAGTTGCGAGCGTTTAAAGTACCTATTAACTATATATATCCTTTTCTCCTCCAGAATACTCGCGCTGGACTGAGATCACATCCACATAGAGTCGGGTTGCTTACCTCCCGTACTAATAAGTTCCGCGACTCATTTCTTTATCGGACTATCAAAATGTGGAATTCGCTTCCGGCGCATGTGTTCCACACTTCCTATAACCCGGGTCGTTTAGACGTGGCGTGAAGAGGCACCTTAGCGGACCGTCAAGGGGGGCGGTAAAAAAAAAACAAGATATGCCATTGAAAAGGGAACGAAATAGAAAGTGATGAAAACAGGCATTAAAAATGTAAAATACTTTTATGACTTGGCACAGTGAGGACCTTGATGGTACCTTTGCCTGACCTTGCAATAATACGGGTCTCTTATAACACCACAAGGAAGTACAGTCCCAATATCAAAAGGGTTATCCAAACGACCACTTTGCAGTTACACTAACTTAAACTAATATGCTAAGGAGATTAATCTTATATATACAAACTAACTAGATTTCCATGCAGGCCATAGCTTCTTTGTACTCAATAAAAATATTTTAAAAGGATATGTATACTTTTAAAATATTTTTATTGCTCATTTTATCGTTGAACCTTCTTAATATTAATATTATGAGTATAAATGCTGTGAAAACAATTCAATATTAAAATAATGCACTCGAAAGTTTAATCCTATTTAAAAATTTACATATCATCACAGGATGCCCGCAATTTCAAAATACAAGGGAGAGAAACTGCAGGTATGTACGAGTACATACACAGGGCAGGCCATTATAAAAACAACATTCTCTTGACTCTCTTATCTTCAACAGAGCAGGTTAAAATGCATATATTTCCTGGTTCCATAACGGATTATTACAGTTATCTAGACACGTTTGCTGCTACGACAAACAATACATATTAATTGAAAATTTGGTCCTTTAAGCCCTTGGAAGGCACCGAATATGGCCCCCATTATGCAGGTAAAGTGTTATGATGCATTATTCATGTTAAAAAACTGTTATCTGATGAATAGATATTCTTAGCATTACGTGTATGTATTCCATAAGGAATGTCTGTATGTGCACTTCCCTGTTACTTTCTATGACAAAGGATTAACATATAACGTAGGAGCAAGCTCCAAGAAATGTTCCTTAAGAGAAAGAATTGATTTAATGTATTTTAATGACAAAACGAGAGCTCGATGGGATCGTTGGGCGTGTTTTTCTAATCTAACACGCAGGTTAAGCAATGTCGACCGCAGCCTGTCTATGATAAATTATGTGTTATATGTTATATGATTTTAGTTGTGTTATATGATAATTATGTGTACTATGTTAAATTATCTTGACTTCTACGTGCTTCCGTGGGTGCGTTAAGCTGTCGGCAACGTGTATGACAGTCATTAAGTCAGTAACTTAGACGCGTCTTGAAAAACACTGAC
This sequence comes from Pyralis farinalis, assembly GCA_947507595.1. NCBI lineage: Eukaryota > Metazoa > Arthropoda > Insecta > Lepidoptera > Pyralidae > Pyralis > Pyralis farinalis. The sequence continues at coordinate 20,338,395 of OX382265.1, read as the reverse complement.
TTCCGTGAATGTGCGGCGTGGCCGAGTATGTCCATTCCATTGTGACGTGTAGCCTAATTGGCTTAACCGATTTTTAAGAGTGAGGTGTCATTAGATTCGTGTTCTTCGCTCGAGTGTTATAGGCTCTATGACGTCAACAAAAAATCAATATGGCGGACGTAAACCGACCCTCTTGGAGTGTGCATAGCACATAACCCATTTAGTTTATTTAATTTAGGACGCAAACATTAAACTGTCAATATAAAAAGAACTAAAAGCATGTACCTAATCCTTTTAGTTCTTTTTTACAATTAGTCGGGATTTTTGGTTTTATAAATGAACTTTTACTTGTTTAATATAGCCTTTTACATTACACTGGTGTTTGCCCAATGGTCAATGAAGAAAATAATATGTTCGCAAGTTTTATATGTAGATAAAATTGCCTACTGACCGCATTTCGATTTTCAACTTCTTAAATGAACCTTAAATATTTCCCGGATTAAAAACTATTAGCCAGTATGTCATGTGAGTACAATGTACAGACGATTTTCTAAATTACTGATTTTGGTTCTATTTAGTCATTACAGTCCATATGCGTCATTATTGCCACTTAGTATACATGAACAAATTCGAAAATGCTACGATTAATTTGTATCTGTTCATATCACCAATTTCAACGTGTACGTGTATTGAAATTAAATGGTATAATTAATCACAAAGGGTGCAAATATGTACCTAGTGACGATACGAGAACCGTGTCGAGGTTATGAAAAAATATATATTTTGTTATACTTGGGTAATATGCTTAATTACGGTCCGTGGTACATTTTAATTTATTCATACTCTTGATGACGAATGAATGTTATGCAAATTAATGTTTATGTTTCCCCCACATACGAAATTCAAAGAGATTAGCGTGAAATATTTAATTTGTTCCGTCAAAAGTCTCTATTTCTTGTTTATGCTCTTCCTCTGGCCACTTTATATCATGGCATGTTTTAATACTGTAGCAATATCACGTAAGAAGCAGGAATGTTCATTTTTTGTACTCCCGCTTTGCCTGTATACATTTTTCTTACGTATTTTTGCAATCATCCTTGCTTAACATTTATATGGAGGTTGTATAAGATCATCAGATGAATGATCTCTGCACTGTATAGAGTGTATTGTAGGAAACTAGCTGACCCGGCAAACGTTGTTCTGCCATATAAATTATTTCTTATTCTAGTACTTCTAATCGTGACCGGCACAGTTGTAAAATGGATATTTGACATGATCTTAGTCTTGTCCATGTTCATCTTGAGACCTACCTGGTTGGAAACACTATTGAGGTCAGCTAAGTTCCTCCAGCGACTTGGCCATGTGAACTATATTATCGGCAAATCGAAAGCGTATTCGCCACTGATGTTTATAACGTATCCTTTCCAGTCTAAGAGCTTGCATACATCTTCCAAAGCCGCGGTGAAGAGTTTCGGGGATATAACATCGCCCTGTCTTATACATTTTTCCACTCAGATCGGTTTCGTACTCTAGTCCTGCACTGGGATATACATCGTTGTCTTACTGCACAAGCACTTCAACGCTTCGATGTACCGATAGTCAATTGGGCATCGCTGGAGAGACTGTAGCACCGCCCATGTCTCAACGGAATCAAAGGCTTTTTCGTAGTCCACATACGCGCCAAACACAAGGGCAGATTACACTCCGCAGTCTTCTGTATAATCTGACGGAGAGTATGTATGTGGTCTACGGTGCTAGTCTTTTCGGAATCAGGCTTGTTCGGAAGGTTGGAATTCTTCAAGTCTGCGTGCGCGACGGTTTGTGATGACGGTCGTTATTAGCACTATTGTTCGGCTGTAGCAACTATGTGTACAGCTGTCCATAGAACTTCTCTATCTCACTCAGAATCTCAGTCTTCGTAGAAATAATGGTGCCGGTGTTGGTATTTAGCTTCGTTAGTCGACTTTCCCCAACAGACAGATCTTTGGCGATGACTTTGGAGCCTTGGTTCCGCTCTGTCGGCTCTTTAATACGAATTGTATTAGATTGGCGTATGTCTCGCCGTATGCCTTTGGAGATCTGCCTGTTCAGCCCAGCGTCTGTACTCCAGCCTGCGAGTTGAATACTGTAACCGGAACTCACATCTAACCTGCATGAGATTGTTGCCTGTATGTTAGTCGAGAGCTTTTGGGTTCTTTTTGGGCGATGCTGGAGAAATTTAGCTCCCACTGCATAGACAGTTTCCACGAGCCTACTGTTGATATCGTCCGGTGTTATACAATCATCTAGGCACTGAAAACGATTATGAAGTCCGAGTTGAAAGTTTTCGGGGTTTTAGATCAGGACACGAGATGGACGGAGCGTAGACTTCACTAGGCAAGACCTTTCCAGCTTTATGTTAAGATTCAAGATGCCTTTTACCATCCGGTAATCGCTTCCGGTTTTCACCCTGTTGATGACAAAGACAACATTGAACAAACGCCGGTTGGTCGTCAATATGAAGTCTGTCTCGTTTTTTGTCGAACTGTCCGGGCTACTCCAGGTCCACTTGCGCTGCGGATGCTTCTTGAAGAAGGAGTTCATCATAAAGAGTTCCTCCTTCTCCATGAACTCGACCAGCAATTGGCCGCTTTGGTTTCGTTACCCGATAACAAATTGCCCCACTCTCAACTCATCACGTATTTCTGAGTATAAGGTACACAATCCTCACCGACACAGTCTCGATCTTTAGTACATTGCTGATGAAGGGCTTACGGACGATAAACCCGACACCACCTTGGGATGGGACAGATGTTCGCCAATGTTCGAAAAGCAACTTGCCGGATTTAAAGATCACCGTGTCCTCCACTGCCTTCCTGCCAGCTCCACTATCTTCTCGTCGATCCTCATTGTACGCGTATTGTATATTGCCAGGTCCAGTCCGTTGTGTTGGATGCCGAGTATTCTTAGCACCCCCTATCACGGCAATACTCTGACCGCTATCGGAGTCAGGATCAGCGGGGCTGCCGGTGACTGGGGGCTGTCTTATTTTAGTACTCATGTAGAGCGGGTTTTTGCCATAGTTGCCACGCTTGGCAGGCGGGTTGGCAATCGCAGTAAGTACGCAGGGGACGCTGCAGCCCGTTTCCTGGATATTTCCCTTAGTCGCCTTTTACGACTCCACGGGTTAATATGGGGTGGCCTATTCTTATGCCGAAGTCACACGGTAAATCGTCATCATCATAAGGTATAAAAAACCAAAGATGCGTTCGATCAGCCTAATATTAACCAGTTACCACAGTCAATAGATCCTTGCTGCATTAGGCAAATAAACATTACTCTAAAAGGAGTGTATTGTTTCAAGATTAATGCATATAAGTATGTTTGTAAATGATTGAAATAATTTCAAAATTTCAATATGAGATGTCGTAATCATCTTACGGTGGCAATGTCAGAATAATTATTAACTAATGAAAAATGTGTCTCTTTTTTATTTATCGTTTCTTCACCTTTAAGTTCACGTTTAGATATCGCATGCATGTATTTATTTATTTATTATATGTTACTCAGAGGTATTGTCTTTTTGGAAGGTGGGCAACACGCCAGTTGTCTCTAGTGTTGCAAATTATCCATAGACTATAGGGTAACAAGCACCATAACACACTATAACAATTAAGCAGGCCGTAGGTTTAATTACAACTATATACAAACATCGAAAATGTGGAGTGCATTTCGTGTGCCGGTGTGATGGCGAAAGAAACTCGTCTCACGTTGTCAAGTTTTCGGAACACTAAATGAAATTGTTTTTTTTTATAATAAGCTGAACAGTATGGTGTCGACTACAATTTGATCAAAGATAATAGCAATGAGCCGTAAAACCTAGTCATCTTTTTACGAGCTTGACCAACCATGAAAAATGCATTGCAAGATTTACGACCATTTTATGCTCAGATTCCGGAACAGCCCGGCAAAAATGTAATTTGTGTAGGCGGCTCTCGGATCTGTGAACGAATCTGCAGCACCGGCCGAGTTAGTAAAGGCCCCGATACTTGTAGCTCGGGGCCAACTTGCAAGAATGTCTAGTTTGGCCTTATAGCTACGACGCGCGACGAGGCGAAACGAAAGAGCAGCCTGGGCCGGAAGATGGACCTGATATAAACTTTTTCAATTATAGGGAATATTTGAAAATAAACTTTAAAACGATATTTGCATCAATCATTTCACTAATGGTGACTAAAGGAAAAATGACACCAGACTGACGTCACTTTTTATACATGTAGAAAAATATGAAGAATAGATTCAAATCACTTGAGGTATGTATAATTTTTATTATTTATTTTAAATGTAATTTAAGCTGAAACGAATACAAATTACTAACTTATATACGTAATCGTTTAAAGTAATAAATAAAGATTGAAGTACAAAGTTAAATAAATCATTTCATTTGTAGATTTTATGGTTAATACAGAAAATTTATATCCTACGCATAAAGTTATGATCTGCACACAGTGTATATTAACTTTTCAGTCTCACATTTCTAGTGCTGCACTCTGGTGAGCATACTGTGACCTGTATATGTGTATTTAAAATTTTATTTTTTAAGTAAATACGGATACAAATTAAATAGACAAAGCGAATAAAAATAAACATAAACATCAAACAATGACGTTGCCAACAAATACATCGGAAGAAAAGGAATACGAATTCGTTTCTCACACAAAACTCAGACAAAAATAAGGCGGATTTAGATTAACAGCTGTAAACCCCTTTATAGCTTATCTAATGTCAAAAGTACTGACGTACAAATTTTATAGACTTTTATGATTTTATATTAAATAAAAACGTATCAATATCTAGTTATCAAACACGGAGATTACTATTATAGACAATGCACACACACTTCCTGTATTACAAACGTCTATACACTACTGTAACTGGTATGTCCACTTATGATATTTGAAGTGTCGTACGAATTGCCAATAATAATTATCCCCGATTCCACCTGACATGATTTATAAAAGAAACCATCAAAAGTCTCGACCTTCCGCACGAACCAAGTCTGGACGTCGTATCGGGCAACGAAGACCCCAGCTCTGAGCGCACGAATGGGGCGCCCAATTCGATTCCACGGAGTAACAAAGGCTTATCGATAGTCTTTTAGTGCGCGGCGCGAACACAATGAGATAAGGCGTTATATAAAGAATCTTCTTCGTGGGTCAAATCGAGGGCTTTATCGTTATTATTTATCTCAGAAGCACATTTGTAGGAGCTTCTCTGTATATCCCTTTATTTTACATGGAGTCGGCGCGGTACAAATTGATTTTCCGAGCTCTCCCAAGACGATGGCAGGGCAGTACATGATATTGTTTTTTACGATCGTCTTGGGCAGGTATATTAAACATTTAAAAAATGTATCTATCAACTTAAATACAGTTCTATATCTCTTTAATAATATAGGTAGTATTGAACTTATGTTACACTGCAACATTAATATAATAATAATAATATTTTATTATACTCCTGTGTTGCTAACACATCGACTCCTTAGGAGCTTACTGGTGACCTCACTCACACGCAGGAACATAACAATTCTTTTTTTTTTTATACCACTAAGGTGGAATCAAGCATACGGCCTGCCTGATGTTAAACAGTCACCGTAGCCTATGGACATTTGCAACACCAGAGGCGTCACTCATGCGTTGCCGACCCTCTAAAAACCTCTTCACGCATTTCTTGAAGAACTCCATGCAGTAGTCCCTTGGAAAAACCTCGGCTGGGAACTCATTCCACAGCTTGAGTGTTCTCGGAAGAAAACTTCTCTGGAACCGCACCGTACGCGACCATTGCGGTTCAAGCGTGTGAGGGTGAACTCCCCGCCGTCGGATTTATTATTATTATTTATTATTCTCTATGGAGTTGTTATTTGCCTGCGGATTACTGTGAGGTGGAGCTACTTCCCTACACGGGCTGCTTTGATGCGCCCTACCTCTCTCAATCTAGACCAATAGACATGTTCTTGCACACAAATGTTTGTCTTGTGTGGTAATCGAACCCACGAGCGTTGGCGTCCTAGTCAATTCATTCACGACTGCGCCACCGAGCTCGTCAAAACTCGTACTAGCAGTTCTCAAAATGCATGCGCCATACCCACTATGATCACCTGAGTGACCCCAATTAATCTTCCTTTGATCACCCGTCCCAACATTTCAACATTTTGTAATTACTTTTAAATGTACATTCCTTAAAGGGTTTTTTTTTTTCAAATTAGTATCAAATCAAATCATCCCACTGCAGGGATATGTGTCTCTGCTCTGCTCAATTGCAGATTGGCGACGGCCAGTGTTTTCAAGCCGCCAAAGGCCACTGACTTGGCTTAACGACTATCATCTATTGACAACAGTCAGGACCGACGGCTTGTAGGACCATTCGAAGCACGGATAAACTCGAAATAGATAAACTTATCCATAGACAGGCTACGGTTGATGCTGGTTAAGCGGCGTGTTCGGTTAGAATGTACGCGCAACGACGCCATCGCTTTACAAATGAGTAAAAATGCATAAATAGGCTATAATATAAACAATATTTATTCGTAGTAAACAGGTCATAAAAGATCGAAAAAACAAAATAAGTAGGTTTGGTAATTTGATGGGAGTGAATACTCAAATGATAATAATTTGATGTCGACTTTGAACACCTAGGTGATTAAATTAACGGGTGTTAAAGGGTTGACACACCACCATACATATCATCCAGGTATTCAATGTATCGTAGACCAATATTATCTGTTTACTGCAAACCTAGAAATAATTTTGTAACTTTTAAGACTTTTTTCATACAAATATTTTAAAATAATTGCAAAATCCATGGGCATTGAAACTATTTAAGAATATAAGGTTGTATAATATAACTTGACACTATACTACTGTACCGTAGCGGACGGCGTATTTTAAATTAAAGTAATTTTGTTTAGTTTTGTATATTTGAATATTAAGAAATGTACATATATTAAGTGGTTCACCAAGATATTAATATATTGGTAACCTGTTTTGATTTTATATTCAGTTTATTTCTCGTCGTGATATCAGCCAAGATATTTCAATGCGTAGTTTGTCGTACATGTAAAATCTATCTGTAATATGGAGCTAAGACGAATTTCAAACAAGATAGACAACGCCGGCTGACACCCTTTTGATTCTTTTGTGTATAGTCCAATTCATTTTGTATAGGGTCACTTTTGTTAAAAACCAAAGCTGAATGCGTTTCAAAATGAGCTGACGTCAACTTTTGTTGCGTCGCTTAAAGCGCTACAATACACGTCTGTGAATAGACAGCCGAAAGTAGTCCCCTTTGTGTACAAACGGGACCTACAGTAGGGGAGCTCAACCCCACGACTTTAAGTAATCTTCCTATACATACTCGTATAACTATATTAAAGTAATGCTCAAAATAATCACATTTTTATCTCTGTGCGACACCCATTTTTTCTTAATAATTAAATAATATTTAAGTACCTTATAAATAAAGGTTTCAAATTTTGGCACAACAATTATAAAGGAGAATTTTCTCTTTAAAATTAGTACAGACAACGGAGACTATAGTATTAATGCATAAGTTTAAGTAACGTCTACCGAGTAAAAAAATTATTGTATTCATAAATGAAATAAAAATCGGCCAAGTGCGAGTGGGACTCGCGCACGAAGGGTTCCGTACCATTATCTATAAAAAAGGCAAAAAAAATCACGTTTGTTGTATGGGAGCCCCCTTAAATATTTATTTTATTCTATTTTTTAGTATTTGTTGTTATAGCGGCAACAGAAATACATCATCTGTGAAAATTTCAACTGTCTAACTATCACGGTTCATGAGATACACCCTGGTGACAGACGGACGGACGGACGGACGGACGGACGGACGGACGGACGGACAGCGGAGCCTCAGTAATAGGGTTCCGTTTTACCCTTTGGGTACGGAACCCTAAAAAGGAACTAATAATTTTCTATTCTACGTAAGAAGCTACTAAACCAATTATGATGTAAATTTACTCAGAGATAGATTACGTCAAGATGTACAAACGGTAATCTTAATTTCCGCAACTTTAGGATAATATTGGGGCAAGTTAGTTTAGACACCATAGGTGAATGTTACGCATGTACCTACCTACCTACTTTATATACATAAGCACACATTAGCTCAAGCTCGTACTATCAAAAATGGTATACAAAGAGTCAGGTGGTCTTAAAACGGGAAAATGTAACCAATTTTCAATTTCATCAATTACTAATATCTTAAAATTTAAAGCCAATAATTAATCACATCGAATAAAGTTTGAAGTTAAATTTCAAATTTGAAATTAATTACGATATTTACTGGGTCAATGTAATTTCAATTTAAATAACTTTAATATAAGTCCTGTTTATTGATAGTCACAAAAGTAATCAGGAATATCAGCATTTCACCAATAATTAGCTCTTATTTGAGAGAAAACTCCCAATGGATTGATTGTGTTAAAACATTTAAAATGAAGCTATTTATTATTTAAATGGGACTACAGTAAATGTTAATTGTCGTCGACCTGTATTATTAGCACCTTATAGTAGCAATTTATGGAATAGCTATTATCTAAAAATATCAGCTCTATACTATCAATACGTTAAGTATCGAATTTTATATATGTAGGTAGTATCGTGTATTGGCCAAAACCATCCAATACAATGATTTTTTTATACAATATCGAGAGTCAAACATGCATACGGCTCACCTGATGTAAAATTGTTACTGTAGATTATGAACATTTGTAACATAGGAAATATCCCTTGCGCGTTGCTAGCCCTGCTGCTAATATAGCTACTCCTTAGGTGCTTACTAGTAACCTTACTCACTCGCAGTAATACAACAACCTTCCAGGGAGTTGTTATTTTGTGGTACGTTCCCAGTGGAGGTTACACAGTGAGGCTTCTTTGGTGCCTCTATTCAAAAACATTCAGACCAAGACAAACAGACGTAATCATGAACACATGCTTCTTGTGTGAGAATCGAACCCATTAACGCTGGTGTTAAAGTGCATGAACTAAACATCAAACATGGTCTTTCTATCTCCTACTGCTGTACACGAGAAGGGTATGTAATATGATACTTTTAATATATTAAATTGTAACATTTTGTACCATTAGGGAATGCAACAAATATTGAATTGAATGAAATTGATGAAAGCAGCCACCGTAGCCACTCCACAGCGCACATTTCACAGAATTATATATTGAATAGAAACTAGATAAGAATATTGACCAATGTTATCGACTAAAAATTCTCAAATGCACTATGATCAACTATAGAAATATGTTTAGCAGGTAACCTAACGTCGTGTTAAGCCTAACGTATATCCAAGCAATAATATAATGTATACCTATCTGTAACTTCACGTCAAATCCCTCGCGGGGTAGGCAGACCGGAATAGGTACGAGTAGTATATGTATATCGATACGTATTAATCTTTTGAGAAAACTCAACGACCGCATTACAAGCGTTTAGTACCCAAAAGCAAAATGAGAGGTTAAAGGTCTACGAGGGAGCCAAAACAACTTTTCTCAATTTAGATTAAAATTAATTAACGTGATGCTGTGTACCTTGAAAACGGTCTAAAAGCTACGTCCAATATAGCATAAACAACGAGATTAGCTTTTTTATGCAACTTCGGTACGCATCCAAGCATACGGCAACCTGGCGTAAAGCGGATCCCGTAGCCTATGAACGCTTGCAATATATTAAACATTACTCACGTGATACCACCTCCGCTGATAACACAGCGCCTCCTTAGCTTACTGGTGAACTCACTCACACGCAGGAACACAATAACCTTCTAGTTGTTATTTGGCTGCGGTTTTCTGTGAGGTGGAGGTACTTACCCAGACGCGCTCTACCTCTCTTAAAAACATCCAGACTAAGACAAACAGACATGTTCATGCGCACAAATGTTTGTCTTGTGTGGGAATTGAACCCAAGAGCATTGGTGTCAAAGTCGCATTATTAACCGCGGCGACAGCTGGTGACGCATCTCCATCCAGCCTCCGTGCGCTACCCATTAAGTCTTTTGTCTAATGGAAAAAAATCCCGCAAGTGACTTCATTCCACAACATAAACGGTCACTTAAAGATTGATCTCTGGAAATATAGTACGCGACCTTCTCGGTTCCAACATAAGAGGTTAATTTCATCATCATCATTATGATATCAGCCGAAAGACGTCGACTGCTGATCATAGACCTCCCCGTTAGACTTCCACAGTAATCGATCTTGTGCTGCTTGCATCCAACGGCTCCTGGCGATCTTTACAAGATCGTCTGTCTATCGCGTGGGAGGCCGTTAATTTACCCCTGGCAAACTGTATTTAGCAATAGATCAGTGATATTCTAGTGGATAAATACGGGTGTAACCAGTATCAGGGGGCTCAAGAAAATAAAAGTGCATAAAATGGAAAGACCAATATTCATATGTGAAAAAAAAACATGAATGAAATAGAAGGTTATTTCATTCTTTAATGCAAACACATTAGAGAATTAAAGTTCCGTTTTTCTTTTTAAATATGTCTATTACTTCATCCCCATCAATTTCTGCTCCATAATGATTATTCATGAGAGGCAAACCGTTCAGTCTGCTTTCACTCATTGTGTTCCGCTAGTTGCTTTTCAGTCGCAATTATAGTAGCCAAAATTTGTAGCAATGTGTAAATGTTTGGTTATAGTATTTGATCGCACTTATCTAGGCATTTCAAAGCAGGTTTTGGAGTACTGATGGATGCTTGTCACTGCTTTACACACTTCAAGTTCTGCTTTAACACAGATGTCCTTCTTTCGGGAAGTCTTTCTGACGAGTACATACAAACTGTCTCTTTAATACCAGAACTAGCCGCGATATTTAAAAGTAACAAGAAGTGCCAATACTTAACGGTGCTTAGTAAACCTTTCAATCAATCGTTGAATTGTGTTCAAGGAACAGAAATGTTTGAGCTGCTCAACAGCCTTCCAACAATACGTGGCATCTGCAGTATACCATAATTTTCTTCAAGCAGACCTTTTGCTTCATCTTAGAGATGCGTGTACTCGTCGGCAAGTAATTCAACATATTACAAGAACAGTGAGACTTCTTGCCAGTGTGCCACGTCGTTTCGTCAGCTAGAATAGCAAATAACTGGAATTTCTTCACTTCGTCGATCATATTATCTTGAATTATTTCACTACAAATGTCTATTATTTCGTTTTGGATCTGAGGACTTGTGTAAAGGGTATTCTTCAGAAAAGTCTTTATCCTCAGACTCAGCAACTTACTACAAGTGAATATTGAATTTATATTATGTCATATTTTAAACTTTTGGGTCTTGAATCCCCACAACCCCCACCCTGGCTACGCCCAATTGTATTATAAACCAGCCTGTTAACCGGCAAAATTCGGGTTTTCGAATTTACTCGTATCTACACATTCGTAATTATCACTTGCTCAGCGGTGAATAAAAACGTCGTGAGTTTATCACGATGCTCCACCAAAAACATATTTCAAAATACGTGTGACTTAAATGAATAGCAGTAAAGTTCTGGTTGTGGAAGCCAGTCGCTTTATGTCGAAATCAGTATCAAATTAGGAAACAGGATAGTAAACGGTATTAATATTGAAAGAGGCCATGGGCATCATAAATAACAATCAATTCCCGAAAGGATAATTTAGTGAAAGCACTTCTATTTACAAAACAGATATACAGCGCGAAAGTAGAAGAATGTAGGCGCCGTGGAAGATCAAGACTAACCTACCATGACCAAATTGGTCGTGTTTTATCAGAAGTCCTAAACCGGCGAGCGTGCATGAAAAGAGCTATGAATGTTATTGAAGCGAGTGAAGTGTATAGGGGCCGCCGCGTCTTATGGCCCCTGGCGGGGTAGGCAGAGAGAACTCTCTCTGCCTACCCCGCCAGGGGCCTGAAATGAAGATATAGATACATACATTCTTCTGTTTCAAGCACATGTCTTTCATGATTTACCTCCATGTTAGACCAAGTGATGCCAGCTTGGCATGAATGATAAGTGCCCCGTGTACGCGCAGTACTTACAATGCCTACATAGTAATTGAATCCATCAATTAACAACAAGTAATTTATATGCACCAGAAATGGCGTCGTCGACAAGTAACTTTGTGGAACACCAACATTATTGTCCTCGCTATCACAACACCTATTATCGAAACGGGCTTTTAGGTATCTGCTGAACAAAAAGTTACTACGTATACCATATGAAGGTAACATTATCAGATAAACGTCATAGAACGCAAATGTATATTACCTTGACTCTGAGATCGCGTATCCCGTGCGAAAACCGCATTGACGGTCACTGATCAAGTCATTTATATTATCTAGAAAAGACGTGTTAGAAGATATACTGCCACCTGCGTACCATTTGCTGACTGACAAAAAGATATTTTTATTTCTTGTTTTGAAGTGTCTTCTGTTTATATACTTGAGCCGACTTCAAACCTAAGTAAACTGACATAAAACTGTATTTATTAAAGATTCAGTTCTTCTAATAAACGTTTCTCTGTGGAAGTCAATGATAATGGTGGTAACGGCAAAAAAATATATTTTTTTATGATATCACCTGGTGTGTTAGCAAACCAAATTACACTCCTCAAGCTGACATGATTATGGAGAGCAGAGGTTAGAACTAGATATGAAATAAAATTTTATGCATTTCAATCACTTCCAAAAATTGTATTGTCATAAAAGCGTTAATTTGCCATGTTCAGAGGATACTACTTTAATAAAATATCATCGATCACATGAAAAACCAGTAGTCGCCACTTTGCTGTATATCTGTCTGACTGCTAATTTCTTAAACCAGGTAATGAAACCTGTATAATATAGAATACCGCATAATATATAATACAGTTGATATCTCTAGGATTAGAAATATGCCAAGACGCACGTTTTAATAGCGCAAGTACAGGCAGAAAACTGTAAATTTATTTTAAAATCGCCATTTTACCGTCTTGACACTGGGAGATCACCCTCTGACACCCTGTCGCTAACACCTCTTATCCTGTATTATCGACACCATTGCCACTGATAACATCGTCAGGCCAGTGCCTTTAATGGAAAAGTAACCGATATTCCTCTTCCCACCGCCGTCAATCCTCCACAAACGTGAAGCGCTTCCAACTGGCCTCTAACTCAGCTCTGGCAACAATTTTCGACGACTCACAACACGATTTACAGCTATTGTTATCATTTTTTCCGTGTATAGATTTATACATCCTACTTAATAAACACAGTTAATATTTACAAAAATATTTTTGATCTTATATACTCTTTACGAGCCAGCAGCAGTTTAACACCGATTGGTTCACGCGCCCTGCATACAAACAGCTTGCAAACGAAAGGATCCAACAACTTTACGGCGTTAATAAGTGAACGTATCTAATGTAACTAGCTGCACCATACAACTTCGTTTGCGCGTACGCCGGTATCCCGTGCGAACCGCTTCTTCTTACTTTCTTATTCTCGGCTTCTAAGCGTTGTATGGTAGTGTTAAACATCCTATAACCTACCTGAAGACTATCAAATGTAAAAAGGATTTAAAAAATCAATAGGTAGTTTCAGAGATTAGTGCTTCAAACAAACCATATAATTATAATTAGTCGTTTAACATTATCTCAGTGAGACAAAGTTAGATGTGCATGATAATGTATATATTTGTACGCTTACTGTGTTCTTCAATGATATTCACTACATTGCTCTAATAGGTTGCTAAACTAGTTATTAAATGTAGTTGTCAGCTGTTACTTTACAATATATACCTACTAAAAAAACGAAATCTCAGTCGTACGAGACGAGTCGGTGCTGGTTGGCTGCCAGATTGATAACTGAGCGACGTCTTGAATGAATAAATGGATAATGATTGTTCCTTTTACTCAGATTTGCCTTATAAAGACAATGTGAAACTGTGAGCGTTGATATGAACATACATTGAGTACGACGTTCTAGCATATCCTTTGATCATATTCTTTGAGACGTAACGTTTGTACTTTTATATTATGGCGCTTATATACAGACATTTAATGAATGCATAATCAAAGAATGAAATAAGTATTTAATCTGACATAACTTTTGGGATGCTAAACGTTTTATTTTGACTTTATTTAGGTGCATAACCATATATGTACTGATGTACTGATTGTAAAATTAATGGTTTACACCCAAGAATTTGTACTACTTTTGATAAAATTCACTTGACTTACATGTACATATGTTATATATGTGCCAGCGGGAACCTCATGGAATATAGTGATACTTACGGACACGTGTGTATTTACACACGTAAGTTACATTAGGTCGTAGAATAAACTCTGTGGCAAGGTTTCCCCTAGAGACTGCAACATAAGCTTCTACAAAAGAGTGTAAAGAGTTTCTAATAGTGTAGGCAATGCTCGACTGATGTTCCTGATATTGCAATTGGCCCAATACTAAGGTAAGTATTTACTAACAGGTAGAAAGTTGTATGTCTTAGTGATATTAAAAAGCACACACCTTTTCGTTTGTCCTTCAAAGGCAAAATTAGTATAAGCATATTTAACATCAAGTCTCGTATGGATTGAATACATGTTCATATACGCAAATATTTGACTAACATGGGCAATATAAACATTTGTAAGTACATTCATGTTTATTCATTTTGATCTGAATAGTTTTAACTCACGTAGGGCGCAACAAAGCAGCCCAAATAACAACTCCATGGAGGGTTGTTGTATACCTGTTAGTGACTAGGTTACCAGCGTGAGTTGACGGGGCAATGCATGAGCTGGGTCGTACGAGTGTCCTTGTATGATGCCTCCTGACAGTGTATAAATAATGCATGGACATAGATTGTGTGATTTTGCTGCTTGTGGCTTGCCTTATCGTAATTAGAGCCAAGCTAACTGTACACTACTAATCAAAAATGAGGCTCTGAAGAAAAAAATGTAGGAGATAACAAAGTTTAATAAAAAGAACTATTTCGTACTTCATTACACATAGTTAGTTTATCTTCACCGGCCTCGAATACGACGATGTCGGTTTCACATTATTTTGTATTTCTAATTTGTAACTTTTTAATTTATCATGAAATTCACATGAAACTTTAACAAATCTACATGGAAATAGCAAAGGCGTACAATCACGATAAACATAAATAAAAAGTCAGCGTTTGAAAGTTTTTAAATAACTTTTTAATTATTCATTAAATAAATGTTTATATGGATCCGAGCTCGCGTTCACCTTACCTTTAATAGATCAGAATTTGAATTAAACAAATGCTTGAGCAATTCTCGGGGGATTTGGTATACTCGTACCTAAATAAGAAACCTACGCGATAAACATAAAGCTTCTATTTAATTGGATAAAATGAGTTTATCTGGGGACGTACTCACACTATACTGACAATCGCAAATAAGCAACAACTCGGTGGAGAGTTGATTTGTTGCTACTAGTTATTGGGACCACTAGGAAGCTCCTGAGTATTTGCTGAGTTAGCAACAAAGTTGTGAGAGAGATAACGTTGGTTGGAAAACAAGCATACGTCTGGCCTTCTGAGCAAATGAAGCCAGATGAATGCTTGTTTTCCAACTAATGTGTTTGTAAAGAAATTGTTCGCGAAGAGGAACAACGTATTAATGTTTCTGCAGAATTATATTCATATCCAAAGTTGTATCAAAATCGATCCAATAGTTTTTTACGATCGCCGAGTTAAAACTAGCTGCCGGAACTTTGCTAATAAAGCAACCGATGTCGTAAAAAACTATATGATATCTAGGAGAAAAACCAACAAAAAGTTTTATAAGATACAAAGGCAATAAAAATGTTGAAAAATTGCAAACATCTTCAAAAATGCTTAAAATTTTTGGATAATGATATCGTAGGTAACTTTTGAAAAGATCCACCCGATGCGACGCGTTTGCCGTAGTCCATAAAAGTGCGCAACATAAAGAACTATTTAAGTTGTGACCCCCGCTACTAACGCAGCAACTGGTTACTAGTATACATACATCAGATGTATATTTAACTTTTGCTTTTAATGTGTATGCCTAAAAATTGTTTTTTTTTTATTACTATCTCTGTTCAATTTCTGTGTTCCCTTCTAATTTTTTACTTCATTTGTGACTGACACACCCTTCACTCCCATTCCCTTCGCCTCCTTTGATTGACGAATTACCACATCTTACTCAATTTTCTCTTAAAGAACTCTCCTGCATAAAAGTAATTTTATTTCTGCAATGATGAAAATTTATAATCATGTCTTAATGACTAATTAAATACTAACTAAACGGCGAGGTGGTATTTTGCATGAAAAATCATTATCGATGAAGACTTCCTACTCTAACATGTAAAATATTTTTCTTAAATGGCTAAAATGTCACTGGTTGAATTAAGTACAAAATCTAATGAAGTTAATAACGAATCAAGTTAGAAGAGAGTTTCGGAAGAAAATAGAACTCAAATTATTGTTTACGTACCCGTGGACATATTCACACAATTACAGCCATCTACTAAAATATCATATAAAATATCTGAGAAAGCCTTAAAACATAAACATATTAATAAAATTTTAATACGAGTATATTGATCTTTGAATAAATACAATAACTTCCTCTATAACAGAATGTTAGCAAGTCTCAAAGGCAGCCTTAGTAGCAAATAAAAATTCCCATAGCGTTCCACCTACCATAAGAAATTAATATTACTATTATAAAAATTCGAAACTGTAAATAGCACAAATAAAATCTTCTTATGGAGCAACATCTAATACAGAAAACATGTATTCTCTCTCCAACAAACACGTAGAAAAGTTGATATTGATTTCTCCGTGCAACTTTTAGAATACAAATACATACGAGTAAGATAATGCATCGGATGGAGTCGTAAAAGCCTTTGTGGTTTTATGCGCTGCTACTTTTATTTAATTTATATTCGATATCATACTGAACAGCAAGGATGCCGTGGCGAGGACATAAATTGGCATAATGGAGAAATCGATGAAAATAATTATTACTTCGTTATATTCTTAACGCATCGAAAGGTTAGTTCAGTTGAACCTTAAATGAATCCATTGACGAAGCCTTACATTCTCGTAGGCAGGATGCGTGTTGCAGAGAACTGCTTCCTTAGCTCTAAAAGAATTTGAGCCAGCCTAAGGCTACCACAAGAGGGTAGTTGACTATCAATGTCCCGATAGTTAAACCTATATTATGTGAAAGTAGACTTAGGTATGGTAAGGTAAAATGCGATCCCTTATCAATATGACGAACGACTTACATCAAGTTTCCCTTCATTTATTCGATCTATGAGACGTTTTTTCCAGAAATGCTTTGAAATGTTTCAAAGACCTGCATGCACGTCTACGTATAATCATAACCAACGCGTTTCGTATGCTTTAAGGTGCAAGTTCGCACCAAGCTGCCAACTGCAACTGCCGACAGCACTTGCAGTTGCAGCATGTAGCCGGAATTATTGAGAGTGGTGGCATATGCATGCAGCCACTTCATATACCTTAATACAAAATAGTCGTGCAGCTGCGATCGTCTTCTAAGCATAACGTCTATCATCGTAGCCGGGATCGACGGCTTAACGTGAGATAGATACCCTTCCATAGACTGGCTGATTTTGTTTAACCTGCGTATTCGATCAAAGAGACACGTGCAACGACTCCAACGAGCTTCTCATCGTCAAAACTCACTTCATGGTTATTGTCGTGGACTTCAGCACCAAGAAGAGAGTATAACGAAGCAAATCAGTGATTGTACGATTTAGTTTGTTTGACCCAACATAAGCTAATAAAAACATGGCAATAAAAAAGTATTCCGGAACCCAAATAGAACGAGACCCGAATACCAACGCGTAATTGACCGGATTTATTTATTAACTACCTTAATGAAGGGAGTTGTATGTACTTATGAATAGTAATAACTTTTAGATACTATGGGACCAAGAGTGCTCTGAACCAATCTGAATAAATTAGTTGTTCCGTGTATTGAATAATATTGGTATCTTAAACTTTTTTTTATGAAACCGAAGTATTTTTCCCTCTGTTATTACTTAAGACTACATACGGAATCTGGTTCTTTGGTCCCATTTTAATATCCCGAACCCTTTTAAAGTATATGCAAACAAAATCGTTTAATTGAATAAGATTTCAAAAGGTTAGTAATTTTAGATTTTCTTAAAGATCTTAAGATTGTATGAAACTTGAAGACTATTTCTCATAGTCCCCAACTGTTTTTTTGTTTTGGTCTCTTTATGACTCAAGTACACTTAAGTCTTAAATCTCGAAAACAAATTAACAGCATTTAGAGGTGATTAATTGATAGAACATTTTTTTGACGCAGTCTTTTTAAACCGTTTTAAAGACTCAACAGTTCCATAAGATTTAAAAGAGTCAAGAGAGGTAAAGCGCATCAAAGCAGCCCAAGGTGTACTTTTATTTCACAAAAAAATCTCAGTCAAATAACAACTCCCTATAGGTTTGTTGTGTTACTACGACTGAGTGAGGTTACCAGCAAACTCCTGAGGAGTTACTGTATTATAGTACGAGTGGTACTTTCTCTATTGCTAGTATTCATAGACTCGAAACACTTTATAACAGATGGGCCTCAAACTTGTATGTCTCCCGATGTTGTATCAAAGATATATTTTAGTTGATGCTGTTATGGTAGAACTACACTTCCATGTTATTTGAGAATGTCTGTACTGCCAGCGTCATCTGTTAAGAAGAAGATGAATTCATCAAGATGTATTATTTTGTCACAACTTCCTGATAGATTTTAGGTTAAAATTAGGTGGCGCTCTTTCTTTCTCTTATCTATTGTCTTTGAAATAAACTTCATTATTAACTTTCTGGTTTTTGGCCTGCAAAACTACTCGAACCCACCACGCTCTCCGCTCTACCCAGACATACGCATAAGTGTTACAATGCTTTAATATAAAGATTAACTAGTATCGGAAGTAAATGCCCCTTTACGAGACTAGGACTCGCGGCCTTCAAAAACGAAAATCTAGGCTAACAGCCTGAGGAGTTATTGAGGCCACAAGTTAATTTTGACTTGTCCAATTCTGATCTTCAAAGGTTAGCCTTCTTATTAAAAAACGCTTTGGAATCACCGTCTTTCAAGACGTACCGCAAACTATATTGTAATACGTGCTCAATAAACCCGTGAACTACCTACGTATTTGTATGAAGCTATTGATATTCAAAACGAGATTTTAAATAGAATAAAAGTTGGTATTGATGGGAGTGTGCGAGCGGACGGAGCGCAGGTCGATGCGGTTATAAGAATACCGTTGAGGTAATAGGGTAGGATTTGGTTCATAGAGAAAAGATTACGCACCCGACCGGGACCCTTTCGTTTCCCAACGGCCTCCAAATACTTCCTCTTGTATATACGTATATTCTTCAAGTATAAACAATTCACCCAAATTACAACTTAGACAAATTGAATCCTCGAACAACAAATGAATGCAATGAAAACACATTAGAATAACAAAATGGCGCACAGTTAAAAAAGGGTATCGAAGTAACATTCAGTAAATCAACAGTCAAATTAATTGTTTTTAAACGACCCACGCGCAAAAAAGTTGGTATCAATAAAAAACGTTCATTTGTACCACTAGATTCCCGATTGATAAATAAAAACGGATCATAAATAAATTTATTGCGTTGAAATACGTGACACATTTATGTGTTAAGTTAGTCCGGCAATTCATGTTTCTGTTGGCGTTTGATATACGAGGATGTTATGTCATAATGTTATACCGTTAACATAAATACCACGGTTATACTGTTACGGGTATACTATTAAATGTTCACACCCAAAGCAAAAATAGGTGCGAACCTGTACTATCTACACGTATTTTTTACGTGGGGTGTTTTTCAGTTTAATCTTTAATGTAAATAGTTGATAGATTAACCGCTATTTTGCGAAAGTGAAACTTACAAGCAATTTGGTTTAAACTATTTTGTGTGCTTCCGCTACCGATTAGTTCACGCGAAGTAGTGCCGGCGAACGAGACATCCTCGTCGATCTTAGTCGTTAGAATAAATTCGTGTTATGTCACTCCAACGACTAACATCTAAAGCGTTTGAGGATGGAAAGGCTAAAGACGTATCACAGAGACAATCGGAGCCGCCAGTGCAGCAATGGTGCCAGATGCATGCGGTTTATGTTTCAGATGGCTGACATTTGTAGGGAGGACCGGAGCAGCCGATACTAGTGGGATGATTGCGGCCGATACTAGTTCGCATGAACGAATCGATAGCAGCAACGCACAAAGTAGTAAAAGTCAAGTTACCTTTAATATAAAACCAACCTGCTCGTGTTGCATTTCCTTCTAGCAAACGATTTGTGCTCAGTATTTCAGTGTTTTTGTTTCGCTCACAACTAAACTGCTGAAAGGGTCGTACCGAGCATCATAATGAAACTGGTACAGGAATATTAATGGGTCACCACTCATACCCACCACTGTGTCTCCTGTGTAGCCAAAATTGACAGCGGCGACCACCAAAAAGGCAATGAACAGTGAAGTTCATTGCTGTCTCGGGGGTTACTACAGCTGCTTTGGAAGTCACAACGAATTTTATCAGAAGAAATTTTTAGGAGTAGGAAGTTTTGGAATTGACTTCCCCTCTTAACAAAGTGAGAGACAGCAATATGACAAATAAGGCATTTAAAAACCTCAAAGAGATGGCTAGTCAAGTGAAGCTCAAATGCCGTGCACCACGGTTTATCAAATATCTAACACTATTGGAAGCTAAACTGTGAGTTGTTACCTAAGACATCGATTTCAATAATATAGATTGCAGACCCGCCTAAACGCCTGGTTCTCCCTTGTTGCCACTAAATCAGAATAGTATATATACTACCCAGGATGTGACACGCAAGGAATTTAACATATCGTCCCACTCCCGACGCCAGAGATCGCGCTCCCAGAGAACATGATGTGCTGTTTGCTCGAATTCATGATTTATCATAGAACACTCACGTAAAGGCGATGACACAAGTTTGAACGAAAAGAGCTTCGCCCTAAAGTTTCCATGCCCTGTTAAAAATTTCGCAACAGGTGATCCACTTCTAACCACTCTTTCCTTAATCTGTCTCGCACTGATTGAAAGAACAGATACAAGTGGCGTCCTTTAGTATAAGTTTCCCATCTTTCTTTCCATTCAGACAGCAAAGTTTCAAGTACCTAGTCAAATGGTTTGTACAGTCGAAGCATTTCATTATGATCGCGGTGTTTTAGAAAATCAGGGTGCATGTTTTGACAGGGGACATTGTTTTAGAGGTGTAGCATATTGAAGCGCGTCGTTGTATGTCCATGTCAACTGGTAACACGCCTGCCAGCACTGGTAGTGCCTCGGTGCCCACGTTTCTATACTATTTACATAAAAATATTAAAGAGAGACGCTGACTTTGCAGTAACTTACATAATACTCCTGTAGTATTATGGAACCTTGGCAAAGATGGGCTTCATTTTATACGAAATCAGGAGGCAAATAAGCGTTCGCTCCACTTGGTGTGGTTACTGTAGCCGATGAATATAATGAGTGTCACTCGCGCGTTGTATCTGTCACTGTTACCTCAGTATCTCTCAATAGATGACATAATTTCACTCACTCGCGGAAATACTTCTTACTACGTACTGCGTAGTAACGTACTGCGATAACAATTCCCAACACAAATAAGCCGCGGGCAGAAGCTAATTGAGAAAATGGCATTATGTTCTTCAAAAAAGGTAACATAATGCACTTACTACAACTACGTTATAATGTGCTAGAAACAAAGACGGAAAGTTCACACAAAAATAAAATGAGTTGAATTGTTCGCGCTCACGCACGTACATACAAAGCACTCTTGATGTAAATAAATACAGGTATGTTTTGACAATTGAACTGTAGATATGTTATGTCTCTTTCAATACATGTTTAGAGATAGATCACATATCTAATCATATATCATCACATCTTATATGTTTATATCATATCATTGAAATTATATCATTGAAACAAACATCACATATCTACTGCTATAGAAATTAAGGTGCCATTCGCGAGACAGGTGCTGTTCTGATTTCTCACTCCGTATTCATAATTATTTGCTTGCAATACCTACAACCCATTGTCGTTCGCTTACGTTGCTTCAAAGCTATCCAAATTATTTCTACGTATGTACAACGATACGTGTTTTCAGGCTATAAAAGTGGAGGTCACAGAATTCCAGCAGAGACGGCCTGCCTTATTTTTTCCACGCATTTAAACCGAGTCCGTTAATTAATCAGAACTAATCAAGGCCTTACACAATACCTATTGCGCGTAAGTGAAATAATGTCTTCAGAAAGAGAATTTAATCTAGCATAGGAATATGAGAGATTATATTTTATACGCTTTATCAGGCCAGAACCGTAGCAGCTATGATATAGACGATTCATATTTCTTTGTTTTCAGTACAATATAAAACTACGGTTTAGTTCAATGTCATTGTAGTATTCGCCTTCCTTTACGCCAGTACAAAACGTGTGGTCTCAAGGAATGCTAAAGCTGAAGCATACGAACGAAAACTGATGGATATTATAATAAACCAAAAAATCGAGTGTACATATCTATTTACTAAACCAGTAGAGTCTGTATGTGCCTTATAGTAACAGTAAACAAGAAAACCTTGTTATTATCAACACTTCAAATGGATCATTACGAATAACATTTTTTTTTTAAACGTCGGGAGACACGCAAGTATACGACGCACCTGATAGAAAGCGGTTACCTTACCCTATGAACGCTCGCAACACTGCTAGCATTATTCGCGCGATGCCGCCTCTGCTGCTAAAACAACTACTTAGGAGCATACAGGTGACCTCACTCAGAGCTATCTGGTGACGTGCGAGTGAACACAACAATCCTCCAGAGATTTGTTAGTTAGCTACGGTTTTCTATGCTGTGGGGGTACTTTCCCGGACGGACTGATTTGATGCACCTTTCCTGTCTTAAAAACACCCAGACCAAGACAAACATGTTTATTTGCCCAAAAGTTAGCTCCATGTGGGAATCGAATCCACAAGAATTGGTGTCAAAGTAATGTAACAGCGTCTTACACCACTGTGCCACCGAGCTCGTCAAAAGTTAATGCAGGACTAGTTTGCCATCGAAATGTGCTCCACGCTTTTTACCTTAAATTGTTCTATATACAGCAAATATAGTTTTCTGCGCGATGGGGGTACTTACCCAGTCGGACTGATTTGATGCACCCTACTTCTCTTAAAAACACCCAGAGGAATACAAACAGGCATGTTCATGCACACAAATGTTTGCCCCGTGTGGAAATCGAACCCACAAGCGTTGACGTCAAAGAAGTGTTACTGCGTAAACCAGTGCGCCACCGAGTTCATTCATTCGTTCATTGTCCACTATATAGCTTAACGAGCCTGAAAATACTATTATAACTTCCATAAGATAAAAATTACGCCCGTAAATCTAAATCGGTCGAAAATTATACCTAAATTCTACCATCGAAACTCACGTGAAATTGACGACGTACAGTAGTTCGGAAAAGGATTCCCGCGATCATTTTCCTTTTGTTACAATACAGGTTCATAATACTCGTACGTGCTGCGAACATTTCCTTTTTTCGCTGCGCCCGAAATAAATTCGCGTGTCGGCCGAAGGTGCCGTTCGTAAATTATAAAAGATAAAAAGTCTACAAACAAAACAATCTCGATTCATTCATCGAAGTTACTGAAATTCAATGTGTTGAAGTTATATTGTTTATATGTACCTCACTGTGAGAACTGCGTGCAGAAGTGAGATTTTGTCGTTAAACTTTATTTAAAAGAGTCCACCTCCTCCTCACGGAAAACCGCAGCCAAATAACAACTCCCTGGAGGGTTGTTGAGTTTCTGCGTGTGAGTGAGATCACTGGTGCGCTCCTAAGGAGTTGCTGTGTTTCCAGCAGAGGCAGCTGACTACTTAATATATTGCAAGTAACCGCTTTATATCAGGTGGGTTACAATACAGGTTCATAATACTCGTACGTGCTGCGAACATTTCCTTTTTTCGCTGCGCCCGAAATAAATTCGCGTGTCGGCCGAAGGTGCCGTTCGTAAATTATAAAAGATAAAAAGTCTACAAACAAAACAATCTCGATTCATTCATCGAAGTTACTGAAATTCAATGTGTTGAAGTTATATTGTTTATATGTACCTCACTGTGAGAACTGCGTGCAGAAGTGAGATTTTGTCGTTAAACTTTATTTAAAAGAGTCCACCTCCTCCTCACGGAAAACCGCAGCCAAATAACAACTCCCTGGAGGGTTGTTGAGTTCCTGCGTGTGAGTGAGATCACTGGTGCGCTCCTAAGGAGTTGCTGTGTTTCCAGCAGAGGCAGCTGACTACTTAATATATTGCAAGTAACCGCTTTATATCAGGTGGGTCGTGTGCTTGTGTGTCTCTCACGTTGTATAAAAAAAATAATGAAAAAAAAACATTCACGAAGTAAAACTATTTGCTATACAGAAGTATCATTACCACTGTTCAGTACATCAATGTCACGTCATGTATCAGTATTATTTATTTATTTAGGTACACCAGCATAATTACTAGGTTACATAATTACTTCAATATAATGTATTCAATCTAGGCCCAGAATGCAGCCCAATTACGGGGTGAACATAAAAATTAGCAGAAACAACAGACAATTAAAGCAAACATACTATAATATATACTATGTATACTATACAATAATATGCAATATATAAATTCACTTATTGATGTATCCTGCGATCTAACTTCAATAGCATTTAATTAGCAATTGTTTATCACATATATCTCAACCGTTATCAGCGTACGTGCCAAAAACGGTAGTGATTGTTAGATGTTTTATTTACTAAAAGCTATCAATGTATTTTTTTAATTTAATAAGGCAAATTCCATACGCATATGTAATTTTGTAATATCTTATAAATTGTCGAAACAATGGGCTGGACGTACTAAGCATGTCTTTAATAGGCGTTGTTGATAAGCTATTGTTATTGATATTATTGGGTTCAATTTATTTATCGGTATTTTGATGGTCAGAACTACATCGGCGATACATAAAAATCTTCCATAGAATAAGGTGAATATCCATTTTTAACGTGAACAATTTATATATAAGTATTTTCAACTACATAATGCACGTTACATTTATGCTCTAGCTTGAAGTTAGTTGAGAGACATCTCGGCCGCTGGCACGCAGCCAAAAAGTTTTGGAGAAATACTACTATATCGTGTACAGAACGGCATCAAGTGTGACAATAAATAAAGGACGTCAGATACCTATTACTGACCGTTTCAGCCTCACATGTATGAAAGTCACGGGCCAAGGGTTGCAGTTTCGCTCGCTTCTCACATATCGTGAGTGTCTTATGACCTAAAGGCCCCGTTAACCATACCATTCAATTTAAATGCATAGTTCCACATTTATCTGACTCGGACTAGTACTTTAAATTATATCACTCTTAACTACTTATATATGACATATTATCTTAATATCTGCGCTTGGTCCGGTCCGTTAGACCGGCTTTACTAAAATGACATTTTATCGGAAAGGCTTTACTAAAATGTCATTTTATCTTCTGGACTGAATGAAGATACCATGAAGTATTAAGGTAGGTCAGTTAAAATAGGAGTCGGCTGAACAAACATATATAAACAAAGGTTATGCACAGTAAATGCAACTAGTGGAGTGTATAATAACCCTTCACCTGTAAAAACCACAAAGAAGGGCTTACTTTATTGCCGCCAGTGAAACACAGCATTTTAGTATTGACATTAAATATATATATCTCTAGTTAACACTTCTGTGTAATCGCTTACTATAAGTGCTCGTAATCTATTTTAACGCCCGAAAGTTCAGAAACGTAACTTATCGTATGTACCGTATATGTATCAAGCTTCTTCAGGATTATGCTACCTAGATACCCAATTTTATCAAAATCAGTTTAGCGCTTTAATCGCATTTTTCGCATTTATAATCTTTATAAATGCGAAAACATTTAACCTTAGTCAGGTTTAAAGAGGAAAATGGCGAAAAAGAAAAAATAAGTCGAAAACGAGTAGAAAAAAATGCAGGCTGCTTTTCGGTGCGAATCCGTTCAACCGATCCGATTGAGTTAATACTTATATAGGTTACGTCCAACACTTTACCGGAAAGTTCTAGGTAAAAATAAGAAAATACATCCACGATGCAGCGAGAATTTAGTAAATAACAATTGTTAAGGTTCCGTAAAGGCAAAATGAAACCTTCAGGTTTGTATTTCTTTTTATACAACGTCGGAAGGCATACAAGCATACGGCCCAGCCTATGTAAAACGGTTAGCGTGGCCTATGAAGCTTGTAATACATTATTATTAATATTCAATTAATATTATTAAATAATAATAATAATGTATTACAAGCCCGAGACTACGCCACCGAGCTCGTCATAATAAACGTATTTGGGTCTGTCTGTCTTTATACCTGTTTGTTTTTAAAGAAATCACATATCAAAATCTAAAAGTATTTACAATTGATTCGGGATCAAAGCCATTATGATTTATCTATCTGTATGCATATGTGTTTTTATCGATCTGTTATTTTTTTCAAGAAATCAGTAATCATATCTGGGAAGGTTGAACTTTTTTCTACATATGGGTGTGAGTTAATCTGATGCCCTAATTTAATGAAATGTGGTGTGTTAGTTTTCTTACTATAACGTAAATTTTACATGGGGTTATGAAACTTTTCGGTGAAAATCGAGGTCGAACGATTTTCACAATAATATAGTCATAAACCCCTCGAAACATAGGAAGAACTTTGAAATCGACTATCTACGAGTACTACTATTGTCATATTTGTACAATAAAGAGATTACAACAACAATAATCAGTTATTTTACGTTTCCATTTATCTACCTGTTTTAAATAATTATAAGCTTATAAATGTAGGCCAATATTTAATATTAGTAAGCAATAATTTGACCTACTGCTAATTATGCTAGGGATTTCATTTTCTTGAGTCGTTTTGAGAAGTATGCTTAATACAGCAAATGTAATTTCGTTTTATTGCTAACTTAATAAGATTTGCATTTTCTTTTTAATATAATCTAATATCCCAACTGGAAACACCAGTTACAATAATGAAAGATTATATTATGAAATAAGGCTTACAATTGAATGCGAAGAAAACCATGATAATGGTATTTGTTTAAAGAAAGACAGAACCACCAGAACCCACCCACCAGACCAGAACGAACACTAGGATTACGGTTGATGATGTAGTGTTGGATTAAGTGGATGAAATTGTATATCTTGAAAGCGCTTTTAGCAGCAATGGAACGTACCTACACCGCTGATGTGGAGAGACGAGTGCGTGCAGGGAATAGCGTGAATGGAGCATTGGGCAAACTTCTAAACAGCTGAAATCTAAGCCACAGTGGCCACAGCTCGCTGTACACAACGCGGTGCTAATCCCAATGCTAAGTTATGGAAGAATTATGGCCGGGTAAGGCAGAGAGAACATGAAAGTAGAATCAATGCGGTCGAGATGAGAGCATTGTGCAAAATTTGTGGCATAACGCTTGCTTGAACCGAGTTCGTAATGACGACGTAACGTGTCGGTGTTATGATAAGAAAAGGCATGCTCCGTTGGTTCGGACATGTAGAAAGAATGCAGTATGAAAGAATGACGGAACAGATAATGCAAAAGTGGAAGGAAGACCGAGGCTAATCTACCATGACCAAATTGGCCGTGTTTTATCAGAAGGTGATGTCTGGAGCCCCAGGAACCGGCGAGTGTGCATGAAAAGAGCTATGAATGTTGGAGAAGAGAGTGTGAGACTGCGTCTTATGGCGCTCGGCGCTCTCTGCTTACCCCGCAAAGAACCTGGCGTGAAGGTAGACATACATACATAATCTAATATCCATAAAGTTGCACAAGAACTAAATGTTGAATTGGTCATCGGGTACCCGCTTGCATATTCTAATCACCATTCGAAATACGCAAATATATAAAATTAAAAAAAAATGCAATATAAATATTATTCTTGTAACGTGAGCAGATTCGCGGTCAGTAGCTAGTAAATTTATATGCATAGAATTTATTTTTATTAATACACAGTGTAGTCGATCTTGAGCTCAACCGCAGTCCAGCAATCCGATCTGGACATTACGTAAGTTCTTTATATCTGTACTCGGTGCACCTTGATATCCGTCTCTTAAGTGGCACCACTTGAGACCTCTGTTCCTCCATTATATTTAGAGATCAAAGGGCCACATCTTAACTAACCCATAATAATGTGTTCAATTGGAACCGAATAAATTACTTACTTGTAAGTACCTAGTAATAAATATCAATAGAGCAAGGACGTAATTGTTCTATTGGTTCACGAATCATAAACGGAATGACCCAATAGAGGTTCCGAAATAATTTAACGTTATCAAATTCAAACATAGTTAAAGGGTTGAATCAATTAACTAGTACTGCTACTACCATATTTCCTAGCAGAGTAGGCAGAGAACCGAACTACACATGACTCGGTTTTTTCACAGCTGACTCGTTAGTTTTACATTTATATATTATACATAAATACCATATCGAAATATTACCTATATTATTATTATAAATGATTTATTTATTCCATAGATATGTAACATTTACTTTTTTAAATATACAATCATTAGAATAGATTTAAATATACCAAAAATAGTGGTCACCGGTAGCGAAGCCCCAAACTACCAGAGGTCAGGGTTGTAGAGTAAGAAACTTCCGCACAAAGGAATCCTGTTTTGAAAAACCTCCTACATCTGTCACTTAACTCCAATACCCCTGAACTCTCTGACGGTGAGCCTCTCAAGGTAACGACCGAGATTATATGTTGTAAGTCGTTCATTGTCATCGAAATTATTCCGTATACATTGAATTAAAGATTTTTTTTTAACGGAAAAATCGCGTATTTTATTTATTTTGTTGAATCTGATGTTTCGAACGCTTTGCAGCGTCCGTGGTCGCAGGAAGACTCCGTATACTAAACAAGATCTGTTGAGTCCAGATGCCATGATGAGTCAAGTATATTTAGAAATCTTCTATTTATTATGAAGAATTGTCTTTAGCACCACATTTTAAATTTGGTTGACATTTCATGAACTCAGCATTATATACCTACTGGAAATTTTAAACAAGTTAGTACGTTTGCTCTACGCGACCACTTCCAAAAGAGCAGAATATTGAATCGCGAGTGCATAGTAATTATGCTTATTCTGAGTACAATTCACATTTTTTCGCAAATTTTTAATATAGAAATCATAGAAATATGTACGCATAACTCGGTTTCATTTTTGGTCCTTGAAAAGTACACCAGATCATTGTGGGTGGGAGTTATAGTTTGTAAGACTACAAGTAAAACGTGTTACACGTGTACACGTAAAAATGAATTTAAAATAATAAAAAATTGGAAATCTCGCGCACCTGTTGTCCACTGCACTGCACTGTCCATTCGCCCGTCCGTTTCTCCCAGCCGACGTGTATTCACACTGTTGCAAAATTGATGAGATGACCATAGGAGTAGTATGTAACAATAGTCTGTGATATACCAGTGAAATGAGTATTTTGTGGTTATGAACATTATTATGCCAAACTTTACTATTACAGGTTCGACTTTCACGCTAGCGCAGAATGAGGTAGCTGTAACCTGTGACCCGCCTCAGCTATACACTGGTCATATAAATACCGACTTACTTTGCCTTGGGCAAGTTCAGAGACAAAGCAGAGACAACTGATTGTATTGAGTAAAGACAGAGTATTAGTGGCAAGGTTATAAGTATTAGAGACACAGGTTAATTAATGAGACTGTAAGGTATACATGATCCCAAAAGGCCAGAGCTCCACCAAGTGCTATAACCCAGAGGGCACTTTTAGATATTAGGCTATTTAGTGAAACCGTATCGCATTTATTCTATGCTTGAAAATGTTGACGGCATTTTCTTAAAAATACTAACTAAAAATAATTTACTAACTACTAGTATGAAAAAAAACTCAAAGAAAAATCTAAAACAATTTATTGCAATAGTTTTGACAACATTTAGGTACAATTCCGTAAGTTATTTCTTATTTACATTGGTAGGTATATCAAATTATTGCAATTAAAAATCCATTCCAATGCAATAAATGAAATTACACAGAAGCAAATTAACATTGATTTTAAAGTAATCTGCATTAACTGAGTATTCCGGTAGACAATAAATTTAAAATGTTTCAAAATGAAATTACTTTAGATGTAAAGAAAATATATCTAAACATTATGAATGAACAACTTCCCAGGTCCCTTCTGGGATAGGCAGAGACGCCTAGCGCCGTAAGACGCAGTTCTTACACACCGTCCTTACTTATTTAACAATCACAGTTCTATTTACGCTGATTCCTAGGGCTCACTACATCACCTTTTGAAAAAATACGACAGATTTTTACGGGGAACCCAAATCTTTGATGAAAACAAATAAGATCGACGAAGAAAATTCCATAATAATTAAATAAAGTGATAAATAAAACAAATATAGAATATTGGGATTGTCAGGACAAAATACAGGATTACTGTTATTATAAGTCAAGAAAGTATAATCAAGAGACGGTCGAAACCGTCTTCATCGCATACACAGTTAAAGTCTATCAATCGTTTTAGGAATTTAAGAGATTTGGTTTGATTTGAAAGGAGTTAAAAATAAATTGTAAAAAAAGAAATAAAAATTAATAAACGTATCTTTAGTTATTAGTATCTGATCTTATGAACAGTAATTAGTATATTATTATAAAATATCTGTTCAGAAATTACAAAAAATAAGCAGTTCGTTAATGGTATAAAATATGTAATACCAGGATAAGTGATGGACGTAATTACAAAGACGTGATGTCAAAAAAATATATTTTTTCATTATATTTCATACAATATATCTGTAGCAGCTACACATAATCCCGCACGTAGATTACACTAATTGAGCAGCGGTAGTTGTTTGATGAGGAATATCTTTAATTAGTTTGTTTAATTGAGTAAGATAACGGTAACTATAGAACGTATCGGTATTGATTAATCTAATCATTAGTATGCTACTCATAATTATGCGGTATTGGGTTACCTGAAACTTATCCATTTACCTAATTATGTACTGTCTGAATATAGTAAAGTCTATGGAATAAGAATGTACGAGCTCATGTTACAACGTGTCAAACTCAAGTAAATGTAAGAAATTACTTAATAAGTAGTACTTAAATTCCCCGAGATATAAATACGAGTACTATATCTTCGCTTGTTCACAAAACATAAAAATATTCTAAAGAAATTTTGTCTATACATATTAATGTGACTTTCGGATAACTTTCTGATAAGTATCCAGTCAAATAAGATTTCTTAAAGATTCCTGAAATTGAAAATTAGAAAAATAACTTATTCATGTGCATAATTTGTTTCTATGTTTTTGTCCTGTAAGCTGGTGTCGAGTCAATGATCTCGAAAGGTCACGGGTCAACCTCACTAGGTTTTATGTTTGGCTAGAGTGGCAAACATATTTATCGTCTTTTACACTATGGGATGTTAGTGGCGCACTATGTGCATCGCAAAACGTGATTCTTGCCAAAAGATAGTTGAAGTGCGCAGCGCAGCGAATTGGAATATAATATCACCTTACAGATGACCGCAGCCACATAACAACTCCCTGAACCTGCTGTGTTCCTGCGAGTGACAGACATAACTAGTAAGTTCTTGAGTAGTTGTTGTACATTAGTTGCGTTACATGAAATAGTGCGAGTGATACTCCTTATATTGCAGGAGGCGTAAGGTATGGTAACAATTTCATATCAGGTGGGTCACATAATGTTATTTGTCTCCCAATTTTGTATAAAAATATTGTTTATTGTTAATGTGGAATCTTGAAATAAATAATGTTATATGAAATTGATAATCTGAACTTGAAAATTTGGTATCAGAAGAATGCCTGTCGCGATTCTTTCAATTCAGGGATCTTGATTGTAATTCTAGACCAAAATAAAGCCGCTGTGTCTCTTGTATTCGACGAGCACAGATGCACACTGAGGTGGGGATCACAACCCACCAAGTATCTTCTGGTGTAAGTTAACAGTTTGGTAGGTCCAAAAGTTCTCTTGAAAGTTAGAATAAGGTTAAGGATCATACAAGCAAGTCGATTTATTAGCATTTTTAAAAAGCACTTTCATATATCTTGTAAGAGTATGAAGTGAAAAATTGGAAGATGAAAGTGAAAGGATGTATGTACGTTTAACCAGTGAAATAATTGTGAATTTCTAACTCAGTACTCTCGATTCATGGAAATTTTTGAAAGAAAATACGATACCCACTGTAGTAGAAACACGCACTAATAGACTTAGCTGATGTTTGGTGAAATATAGAACAAAAAACAAGAAAGCGTGGTTGAATTGTAATCATTTTTGCACCTGAGTGATAGTAAAGAGAGAAAAAGAAAGAAAGATACCGTCGATGTAAGAATTAATGAAACCAAGACTTCAGTGAAAGTGAAGCATGAAAGAATAACTCCGAATGAGGAGGCGGCTGACGAAAACCATTGTGACTTAATAGTCAAGGTAATCCAAAACTTCTGGAAAGTAGTATGAATATCTCAAAGTGGTATTGCGTAGGTATCTAGAATGAATAAAATAAAGTACAAAGCTAGTTACATTCTTGCTAACACTCAATAAGAGCTATAGCGGTGGTGTGAATATTTGGAGAAAATGTATGATTATGTCTAGGATGCTGATACTGTAAATGAGTCTGTTACTTGTTTATCACCATGAGTATCATTATAATATCACCGATGATATCGTGCGAGTTATCTGCTTTATGCAGACGCGACAGTATTGTTAGTAGAGTCACAATCCGGTTTGCAAACACAATAGTCACGGTGGTGAAAGGTTATTGTATGCAGAAAGACTCACACTTAAATGCAAGTAAACGCAAGATAATAGTATTTTAAAGAAAGAAAACTACAACGATCGCCACCTAATATTAAGGTTAATGATTTAGTGTAGCAACATATAAGTGAGAGCGTATATCTTGGTAGTACTTTTAGCAGAGATGGATGTAACACCGTTGATGTGGAGAGACGAGTGAGAGCAGAGAACAATGTGAATGGAGTGTTGGGAAAACTCACGAAAGCGTAAGAAAGGGACTTGGTCTAAAAGATAGTGTCGGACACATCGACTGATTAGAAAAGGAATACTCCGGTGATACCAATAATGCCGGAAGAAAGAATGATGAACGATGAATCAACACGAAAATGAAAGGACGTACGAGCTGAGGAAGGCTATAATTCACCTACTACGACCAATCTGGTCATATTTTATTAAAGAGAGGTGTCAGAGGCATTAGGAATCAATCTATCTATCTATAACTTCACGCCAAATCCCTTACGGGATAGGCAGAGAGGACCGAGTGCCACGTGACTCGATCCTTACATATCTCACTCGCTTCTTTTACATTCATTAATTCATTCTTAGGAATCAACGTTTTTTTTTATAAAAAAAAAATAAAAAATGATCAACGTGTATGAAAAGAGCGCTATTATGATTATTAAAGAAGATACTTCATTAGAAAATGTAAATGTTTAGTTTAATTCGATTTGACTTTTTTCCACAACAAATGATTGTAAAATACTTTAAAATATATATTATTTTTAATACTACGTCAGGAGGCATTCAAGCATACGGCTCAGCAGATGTAAAGCGGGTACCGTATACAATTGGTAATATGCAACAGCGGGTATGCATAAAAAAATAATCAAATGTTGATTTTTAATCAATACAGAGAACGTAGCCACGTACGTTTAAATACAATGTTCTTAAGCTGGTTTAGAATTTCACAAGGCGCCCTCTACACTATACGCAAACTTTATCACGATGTGTTTCTCTGTAATAATATAAGCGGATTGGGATGGGTCCTCGGACGGAATCTCGAGGGTCCGAAGGACAACGCTCCGCAGCGAACATTATTTACTGTTTTACATTTAAACAAAAGCGAAAATAAACGTAAATTAACAAGCACTTAACTGAATGCTTTTATTAACATTATATAAGTAAAGGTTCTAGCTAGTTCATCATCATTGTTAAAAGGTCAACTTCGTACGTACGTGGCGCACCCTGCCGATTGGCAAGCAGATTCTGGTAAATGAGATAGTTGAGAGAAATTAATACACGGTACAGCCTCACTGGGGAATACCTTCCCTTTTAGAAAACAATGACCATTAAAAAAAGTTATCACTCGCTTTAATTGTCAGCTAATAAAAATATATCCAGTTAGTTTAACCGACAACATATTCTTAATGGACTAGACTATACAATGAAAATGAAACATACAAATGTTTTGGTCTGGAATATTATAGACGCGGACGTTTCATAAAGACGTCTTATGAGAAACAATATTTAAAAATATTGCCGCCTACGGCGTAGGTGTACATGCTCAATGACTATAAAAGATAGGTATGATTTTCAACAGTACGCTCCATAAACGAGCTGTCTAACGATGCTGAGAGAGAACGATCATAGTACTAGCATCAGGCGAATGGAATAGTAAATTGTATTACACGACGATAAAGTAATATTCCTGGCGAGGAGCGCTTTTTCGAATCCAGAGCCAACGAAGAATTTTGCGAGGTTTTAAAGTAGTACCCTGAATGCAGCCAGATATTTAAAATACTCGTCAACTGGCAAGTGATACGTTCTATTTTGCATAGCCGTATATATAAAATCTACTACACGAATTGGTCTCTTGTTTGAATGCAGGACATTATTTAAACTACATGTCTATGGCAATAATAATAATACCTATCTTATGACGCTCGGTTCTCTCTGCCTACCCCGCAAGGGACTTGGCGTAAAGATATACATACATACATACATACATACCTGTCTATGGTGTCATTATCAGATTATCACTTAAGTCTAATAAAGGATAGAGAAAGAGAGCTGAGCTTCACATAACTCGGTCTTTATACACTTTACTTACTACATTATTTTTTTCATTGCTCTCTTTAATGCACTCTCGCCAGTTTATTGACTCCCGAACTGATAAATTCACGACCAATTTTATGTGTGTACTACCCGCTGTGCTTAGTCTTAAATTTCAGATATCTGCCTAAAATCTAAGCTTTCGCAGTACAAATATTATAGTAGACAATGTTCATGAATGAGCATGTTCTTAAGGCGTAGATGTTTATGTTCTAAATATGACTTGTCAACCTGCGAATAAATAATTATTTATTCATAGTTGTCAACATAGAAAATTCTCATTGTCGATAGGTAATTAGAAATTTCTAATGACACCGTATTTCTCGGAATTACAATAGACTTCTAGTTGCAATGAGCACCAAATTAACAAATTAACCAGTAAGCACAGTTTCACCGAATTCTGTTAGGAGAACCAGTCAATAGATAATAGATCTCCCTATTTCAGCTACTTACAATACATTATATTATATTGTTGTAGGGAAAAGCGGCTGATAATGAATCATTTTTAACTCACAAATAAGACCATCACTGTTACCTCTCTATATATTTATGAAAATGTATGCTTTTAAATATACCTATAAAGTTGCTTACGGAATTCATTGAAAATCTTAGAAGCAAAAATAATCATCAAATCATCATCATCATCAAATCACCCCGATTGGGGAAGTACCACCACCTCACGGCATACCGCAGCAAAATAACCACTTCCTGAAGGACAGTTGTGTTCCTGTGAGTAAGTGAAGGTCACCAGTAAGCTTCTATAGAGATACTGTTTTGGCAGCAGTAGAGGCATCTTGCGAGTCATACTTAATGTATTGCAAGCGTTCGTAAGCAACGGTAACTGCTTTACATCAGGTAGGCCGCATGCTTGTATGCCTCTCGGCGTTATATATGAAAGGGAAACTATATTGTATTATTTCAGCATTCTTAATGAATAAAAATGTAGAAATCGATAGAATACAATTATATTTTATTTACAAAGTGTAAATCGTATTTAACTACCTCCAATGGTCAAAAGGCAAAAAAAGAACTTTTAGCTTGGCTATAACTTTTATTCATACAGTTATTTAATTAAACACTCATATCATAATTGATCTCTATCAAAAGTCAGAAAAGAAAGTCAGTCAGAGAAGAAACATACTTTGATGACACTTATTGAAGAAGCAATCACCGTTATTCGAATAGATGGGATGAAAAGCAATTTACTGTGTCTACTCGATTATCCAGCCATTTTCAGCGTGAAACAAACCACTTTAACATGATGTAAGATGGTTTTTAGAACACCTTTTATATTATTATCTTATATCGTGTTACCTACGTAAGCAGTGCTTACTCTTTGTGTAGTTGGCCGCTCGGCGAGCATTAACACGACGTGGGATACGGAACGGTTCTTTTATTCCCCTATTTCTTTACAAATGGGAAATCGTACCCACATTATTACATGACTACGGCTGTAGGGACATACACAAGCTAGGTAGATACAAACATAACATTTCGTAGACTGGTATGTAAGAAGCAATGATTATAAATATGAATGAATTTATGGGCGGTAAATAAGTAATTCTGATGGTTGGCAAGTACCACCTGCTTGGGATCCAGTCCTAAAAATAATCAAGTCACAAATCCAAAGATCTACTAAAAAATGTTCGGACACTGTGAGCGATTTTTGTGTGAATCGGAACATATATAATTAATCCATCCATGTCGGTAGATGTAATAATTGAATAACTAATGTAAGACAAATACCACCTTAGTCTTTCCTGCGACCACGGACGCTGCAAAGCGTTCGAAACGTCAGGTTTCAACAAAATAAATAAAACACGCGATACTTCCGTTAAAAATAGTTTAATTTCAAAGTAATTCTGAACAAGGCCGTATAAAGCCCGATCGGATAGAGGCGATGTAATGTCACGATTTCACATCGCACGCATCGTCAGTGTTATATGTGATGTTTTTTATCATACTTTAAACAAAAAATAGTAAAAATCATGTTACATTTTTCAGGAACACCGTTCCTACATGAAATCTATATGTTTGTCTGTCGCTTTTTTCGAATATTCGAATTTTGACTTCAGATTCGGCTTCAGCATAAAAAAGTAGAATAGGAATGTTCAGGAACACCGATCCTATCTCTTAAGGAACATGGCCATAATGGCCGTCAACTTAAAAAAAAAAAAATTTTGGTATATAATTGACGAGGCAGGTGTTCCTCTGGCAATGCAAGCTTGCGCATTCTCAACTGGTTTAAATTGCAATATGATTAATTAAGATCAATAGTTACAACAAAAGATAGCCTATATGGAATGGTGAATGGTGTTACATTCTCTTATTCCTTATTTGTACTTCCACTAATTAAGTATATATATAATCAAATATATATAATCATTATAAATAAATATATAGAATAAATATATATAAGCAAATTATGATAAAAATATATATATTTATCATAATTTCATTCGTTATATTTATTTTAATAAACTACATGGTATACTCACATTTATCTCTGAAAGTGAAAAATACATTTAAAATACATGTAGAATAGCTTTTTATACACACGAGTGTGCGTTTCAAAACCGTGTGGTTGCAGAGTTTTTCAATATGCCACATGGGCCTAATAATACGGCGTAATATTCCACAAGTAAAAGTACCTTCCTCTGTACATAGCTGTCTTGCGGCTATGATATTATATAACGGTAACAAATAAAGTAAGTAAAAAAATTTGTAGAAAAAAAAGGAGATCATATAATATGTGAAAAATTTAAATTGAAATCTGCTTAGATTTCAATTTGAGCGACAAATTGTGTGTACGAAACTTGATGTCACAGCCAATAGAATATTTTAAGTCACGAAAAGATAATAAAAAATACGTGCTTTTATAACAATTGAGTACAAAATGTGTACCTAATATGATAGCACGTAAGTATAGTACAATGTGTACTATTATAACGTTGAGAGCAGTCTTTCATAGTCATAGTGGATAAAGAAACGGCCTATTGACCAACTGGCCGCCGGTTCGAATCCTAGCATATACCGCTAAATTCGTGTTTTCGGACTACATATATTTCTAATTATCACTTGCTCGGCGGTGAAGGAAAACATCATGAGATAAAAATATATGTCAATAGATTTATGTGGACATTGTAGCAGCGGTAGCCCAGTGGGTGAGGAACCGATCAACTGATCAACTGGCCCCCGGTTCGGTTCGAATCCTAGCGGAGGCATGTGCCACTAAATTGGTATTTTCAGATTTATGTACATATTTATCACTTGATCGAAGGTGAAGGAAAAACATCGTGAAGAAACCCATACGTCCAAGAAATTATATTTCGAAAGACATGTGACGTATGAAAGATCTGATTTTCCCTCTGGGTTATGGAAATGTTATGGCAGTCGGTATTTTCGCCAAATCCTTAGGCTTAGGTAGCGGACCCCGCCATTCGTAATGAATTAGGAAATGAGATAACGCTAATAAGAAGAATGTACTATGATAACCTGGCTATGATAGAAATATCCCTCCACGTTGCAACTTACCAGTTATTTCATAGAAAACTAAATGTATAATATGAAATTGTTATTTAAAAAATATATGTACATAATTGATGTAGGTAACATTAAGTTAGTTATTAGTTTTAAAAAACAAATAGCTCCGACATTGACACGGTAGGTAAGAATGTAGGTCACTGGAAGGACATTCTTTCAGTAAGAGGTACTTATTCTTATTATAGGGTCGTTGTATCTACCAAAGGTAACGTTGTACTACATTTTTATCAGAGGGAGGCTTTGTACAAAAGCCGTCTGCGTGGGTACCTCTGTCTCACCTATTTCTACCGCCAAGCAGCTATATTCATATAGCCGTATTCCGGTTTGAAGGGTGAGATATGGTAGAGAAATTACTGGATACTACGACGAAACATCCTTAGGTCACAAGATTGGTAGCACGCTAGTGGTGTTGCGAGCGTCAAAAGGCTGCGGTGACCCCTTACCATCTAATGCGGGCCGCATGCTTGTTTGCCAATCTAGTTATATAAAAAAAAATCTAACAATCATAAAAGCGCAGACTTGTTCATACATCTTATTCATAATTTGAATGTTTTATTGTGTCTTTTTTGGCGTTCTAAACATAGTGGAAAGCCTTGCACATACATAGTGAAGGATTCATTAGGTGGCAATTTTTTTGCACATTATTCGATCAGTTTTTTTTATCTTATTATAAACTCTGATCTTATAGTTGGTTTTTAGGGTTCCGTACCCAAAGGGTAAAACGGAACCCTATTACTGAGGCTCCGCTGTCCGTCCGTCCGTCCGTCTGTCACCAGGCTGTGTCTCATGAACCGTGATAGTTAGACAGTTGAAATTTTCACAGATGATGTATTTCTGTTGCCGCTGTAACAACAAATACTAAAAAATTGAATAGAATAAATATTTAAGGGGGCTCCCATACAACAAACGTGATTTTTTTGCTTATTCTTGCTGGATATTGATAACGGCAATAGGTAAACGCTTGAAATATTCACAGAATATTTAGTTACATATTCACTTTAAGAATAAATAATTACATTAAAATAAAACAAATATTTAAGGGGGGCTCCCATACAACAAACGTGTTTTTTTTGCCATTTTTATAGATAATGGTACGGAACCCTTCGTGCGCGAGTCCGACTCGCACTTGACCGATTTTTTTTGTTACGATTGAATAACAATAGTTCGACGCTTCCAGATATTATTTCAGGTACAAGACGGTCGTGTTGAGTCTATAAGTGCTAATACAATATTTACTTTTTTGGCTTCTTATCTATAGTGCTGTATAATTTATCTATTTATATTTATAGAATCGTAACAAGGTTGAACTTGTACAACTTTTAGCGTACTTTTACATTTCGTGGCAAAAAATATTACAGACACAGATGCTTAGTTTAAGCTGATACCTGTTGTAGATATTCTACAGCTGTGATACTCGTACATATTACATATTCCTAGGGCAAGAACAGAGCTTTTTAAGCAAGCCCCGTTGTCACTGGCGTTAAATTTACTAAACGCTGTCACTCACCAGTATCCAGAGATAGACATTTTTCATTGCACATTGCATCAGTTTAGCAGAACGGCAACAAAATGGTTAGAATTACTCATTAATTTTATTTTAATTGTATTGAATTTAATTATGTATGATTGTAATATTATATTGGTTGTGTTCGTTTTTATTGTGTAATGTATGTGTTGATAATTATTAAATGCGTATTATATGCCTAAGTGAGCAAATTAGGCAACTGTCAAGCTCATTTAGCATTATGGTGAATTAAATAAATATAATAAATAAATATGTCAGCGCTTAACTAAAGCCCTTAGCCTGGTTCTAGTGATAATATAATATTGTACTCGTACGGAATAGTTCACAAAAGTAGTGAATTTAATTACAAACTGATGTAATCTTAAGTAGTTATACGTTTTGGCAAAAGCTAAAATATTGGAAAACTAAATAGTTGTCTTGTGTCGTGTGTGCGTTTGCATGTTCGCGGGCGCGTGTGTGTGGATGTGTATATGTATATGCGTGCATGTATATGAAAGAATGAAAAGTTGGTTTGTATACGGTGATAGATTATTACCGGATTAATTCAAAAATAAAATAGTAATTCAACGGGAACAGTTTGTGCCCTCCGCTACACATTTCCTATATAAGGCGGATATCATAATATTCGAAAACTAGCCATGCAAAGGAAATTGCGGGAATTCGCTAGTCTTTTATAATTTACATATAGCCACTTACGAAACTGTGAGAAGTTATTTGGTATAACTATAACTTTACTGTCCTAACTATATTACTGAGGGATTTTGGGTTTATGGATAATCAAATTCAGACGGTAAAATTAGCATCGGCTGAAATGTATAGAAAATCGTAGAAGAGGCTTGTCCCTTGGAATATTTTAGAGGTAACAAAGCTATGAATGTAGGAGCCAAAAGAGTTTTGCAATTTTTGTGCATTAATGACGCTAACACCACTAAAAGGAAATTTGATGATTTTTATACTAAATTGACCTTTAAGCTTCTTTTTTTAGTAATATTTAGTGCGGCTACGTAAACATTAAAGAAACAAATTGCACGCGGGTGATGCAGGGAGCGATAATTAGTGAATCGAAACCCAACCCGTGTACTAATGACGTAAGGTAAACATACGTAAGGTACATAATGGAAACTACACAATATGCCGAATACTAAAGACCTCCTAACTACAAGTACTTTAACACACTAAACTATTTAGTATTGAATGCCGACGATAGTTAGGTACTGCTGAGTCGTGAGAAATCGAGTGTCGCGTGTCGAGAAGCTTCTAAGATGAATCTGGATTAGATTCGCTAGCAGTGCATTTACTTGTTAAAAGCCGAGATGGCGTGCAATCTTATCAAATTTTTATTCAACAATCAAAAACTAGTATGTATGTATATGTTGATTTCTTATGGTGTACTTTAAACCAAATTATGTAAGTAAGCGATGTACATTGCTACTTACATACGGTAAGCATGTCGCAAAGACCCGCAATACACATGTACATACTCGTAGAAATTTTGTTGATTACGGAATATTGTGCCACGGAAGAAATAAGATAGATTTTCAAAAACGACGCATTTGCGAATGTAATTTTAAAGTTGTTTATTTGAATGGATACGTTATAAATTAATATGTTCGTGAAATTAGTGAAATAAGTTAAGATTAATTTATATTTATTTTATTAACTAGGGTTGAAAATACTACTATTTTTTACTACCGTCAATAATTGAAACCATTGCAGACTAAACTTGTGCATTTAAAAAAAAGTTACTAATTTTTATATAAAAAAATTAATACCGCGCCTGAACGGAATTACGAGTATAATCTAAAAAGGTGATGTAACCAAGTTATACCACGCTAATGTATGGTGCTAGAAACCTGCTATGGAAAATATATGCATGGTAATCGATTGGCAAATTGTGTCCTTTAACGTGACGTGCCTTGAAAAGTTGCCACTGAGCCGGTGCAAGGATCCACCGTATCTCAGGTTATTGACTTCTAAGCTACGAGTACATGTGCAATTGCGAGGAGCATAGACAAGCACTTTTTTGTCGTTATTTCTCACATTTGTAATGGAATAAATTCCATGTAATAATTGCGAGGAACAAATTCTCTTTATAATATAAAATAATATTATTTAAATCGAAAAAAGTAAAAGATTACAATAGTAACATAAATATAAACAAAAGGCGGTCTTATCGCACAGCGATCTCTACCAGATAACCTAGAGGCTTGAGAGGTCTAACAATCTAGTGCTAGAATAAATAAAAAATATATAACAGTAGGTGGGCAGCACGATAAACTACTAATGGCTACTTACTTAAATATACGGGAAAAAGAAAAAGACTTTTAATTATTTACTGTTAGATAATGTAAAAGGCTTACTTACTGCATAGTTGGCAACTGACGCAAGAAATTGTTGTGCGTATAGCTAGATATATGTTGATTGAATGTTTGATACTGGTAGATTTACATACCGTTCAGCATAATCCTATAATAATATTCCGATATTCATGTCATCGATTTATGTTCCCGATATTAACCAACTAATTAGCCAGCAGCCGGTGAAAGCTACAAAGTGAACTGAAGTCCAGGTACATCCATTTCTTAATTAAGGTTGTACAAATTCATCCCTTTCCCCCTATTTAGGTAGCGTCCCCTGCGGGTAAAACGCAGAAGCGTGCAGACCGCGGTTTAACGTTTGAGTATTTTTCTTTTTTACGGAAACCACTGCCAGCGGCCACAAGAAAATATTTCCGAAAAGGTTTACGGCGATACTAATGAGCGATTCGCGATTGTTGGTTAACGATCGCCACTCAATCAAATCGAATGGCTAAAGTTGGATTAATTTCGTATTCGTCGACCATCGAAATTGAAGTTGGTCAGCGGGGACCTAGAGTTCGTCCAGTGTATAGCTCTATACATACCGACACAGATAATGGGAGCCGAAAGGTTAGGGTTTACTGCTGTTGACAAAATATCGCCGGTTTTGTTGTTTGTTGCGGAGGCTTTATACTACGCAAGTAACCGTGTATTACCACATTAAAGGACGTTTGATGACCCATTATGGTGTTTGCTGAGATATCTAGGTACATTTTATGTGTTGTTGATCAAACTGATAGTATTAGGGTACCGAAAATATTTAATGTACATGATTAACTAATTACATTGTGTTTCCGCCGACTAGTGCCTTTCGTTTTACGGTCTTTGGTCTTTGTTTTTGCGATTTATAGTTTTTATATTAAGATTTAAAACGCACACGATCTTATACACCAGCAGTAGTAAGTTTTCATCCAAGTGCATTGAAAATATGATGTATTAGAGATACAAGCAGTAGTCATGCGAGCTTACATAGGTACAGCTAATAGCAGGCCGTTAACAGTATTGAAGCTCCAATTCAAAATCTATTTAAAACAAAATTACAAGAAC
The DNA here is from genome assembly GCA_947507595.1 of Pyralis farinalis. NCBI lineage: Eukaryota > Metazoa > Arthropoda > Insecta > Lepidoptera > Pyralidae > Pyralis > Pyralis farinalis. Next base: position 20,294,880 of record OX382265.1, on the reverse strand, counting down.
GCAAAAACTCCTGTCTGAGGGAACCTTTAGAAATATTAACTCCCAATTCGTTTGTATAAAATTACATCGTCGGACGGGTTGAATTGTGCCCGGTCATTAAATCACTTCTGTGCCTACGTTGCAAATGACGCCAAAACTGGCACGATCGTGCTGACTTTGAACTGTGGATAGGTACAACCTCCCTTCTGCCATCCAGGCAGGTGGACTACTTAAGTTTATAACTGCCGCTATGGTAGTGCAACGTTAGTAATATATTTAATATGCATGTACATATATATATATATATATATATATATATATATACTAATAACTAATAGTATGTATATAGGTAGAAAAAAGGGATAGGTGAACAAACATACAGACACATGACTAATATATTCGTATACACTTTTTCCGAAACCTCGTAAAACTGTACAACTATAGACATATTATCTTTCAGTCTATTCCCAACATATTTAGTACCTACATACAAAAATCAGAAATGTGCCTTTCTGATCAAACAAGTTTGATATTTGCGCTTTAGTTACACACACGCTGGTGAACATATGCACTTTAGTTATACACACGCTGGTGAACATATGCACTTTAGTTATACACACGCTGGTGGGCATGTGCGCTTTAATTACACACACGCTGGTGGACATGTGCGTTTTAGTTACACACACGCTGGTGGACCCGTGCATTTTAGTTACACACACGCTGGTGGACATGTGCGTTTTAGTTACACACACGCTGGTGGACCCGTGCATTTTAGTTACACACACGCTGGTGGACATGTGCGTTTTAGTTACACACACGCTGGTGGACCCGTGCATTTTAGTTACACACACGCTGGTGGACATGTGCGTTTTAGTTACACACACGCTGGTGGACATGCGCACTTTAGTTACACACACGCTGGTGGACCCGTGCGTTTTACTTACACACACGCTGGTGGACATGTGCACTTTAGGTACACACACGCTGGTGGACATGTGCGCTTTAGTTACACACACGCTGTTGGACATGTGCGTTTTAGTTACACACGCGCTGGTGGATACGTGCGCTTTAGGTTACACACATGCAGGTGGACATGTGCGCGTTAGTTACACACACGCTGGTGGACATGTGCATTTTAGTTACACACACGCTGGTGGACATTTGGGTTTTGGTTGTGTATAGGGCATATTCCTTTAATTCTCCTTAAAATTCATCGATCACCTAGATGACATACATGACAACTTTAACAAATAAATACAAGTGACATGACGTTGAAATATTATTTGTTTTGACTGCGTTCCATTTTATACAGTCTTTCTTATTACTATTATGAGATTGATACAAACTAAAATATATAATTCATTTTATTGGGATAATCATGAGACTTATTGAAATAACAATATACTGAATATTAATTTTTTGAACAAATTATGTTCTCTTTTAAAAATCGTCAAGGCAACCTCAATTGAGCCAAATTCGACATGTTCTTTTTTGTACGAAAACTTTCGAAATACATTATGTAGTTAGGTAGCCTTTTTGACAGAACCGCTACCAAAGCGGGTTTCACAATAACCCAGTTTAAGGAAGATTTCAAGAAAATAGAAACAGCTAACACGTGCTCAAGTAATAAAGAAGACGAAACACGTATACAACATAGTATAGGTATAGGAGCCTGGAAATCCAAGACTACTACACTACGACCAAATTGGTCACTTATTATCAGAAATTGGTAACAGGAGCCGTAGAAATCGGCGAGCGTGTATGAAAAGAGCTATGAACACAACAGCAGCGAACAAGCACCCCTACCACGCACGGAATCAGGCATGAAGATATATGTAGCAAAGTAGTAAAGTGCATAATAGTATGAATATCATATTACGTACCAAAAATCCCGATTAATTTTCGTTTAGATGGGCTCCGTAACTCCCTTAATTAAGAGAGGCTGTACGGCCGCCAGAAATAGACATTTCACATCCCAATTCCCGAATCTGTAGTCGATATCTTCGGTCTTTGACGAAATCAAATGATATATAATTCATGATTATTTGTGAAATCTGGTCTTTTACGTTCGAGGCAAAGTATACTCTACTTACACCCTTGTGTCATTTGGCAGAATTCAAAAGTTCTAAGAATGGGTCGCTGTAAGTAATATCTAGGGTAGATTATTTTTTGTTCAAATTTCAAGATATTCTTATACCGAAAGTTTTTATTAATGGCGTTAGTAATGTATAGGTACTTGATGTTCTCATATTTGACAAGCTCGATGGTCGAGTGGCAAAGGCTTCTTTACAATAAGAAGTGTAGGTTCAGTTCCTGCACAAGACAACCATGTATGTGCATTTGTTTTGATCTAGGTATTTTCTAAGTATCACAATTATGTACATAAAAAAATGTATTCACGTAGGCTTATCATGTAGCCCAATATCCATGGCACAAATATGAATTAATTAGACTAGAAAAATAGAATAGGAATACGTAATTTTATTTCTATTCTTTTTCTCTATGTAGACTATTAATTTAATTTAAAATTATAAATTTGTAATATGTAAAGAGCTATTTATTCATATATTTATAAATAAATAAAATTTTGTTAACTTGAAATTCAAACGCTGTAATTCAGTCACTACCGGGTTTAGAATCAAATCCAATCTCACCTACACATAATGCTCCTCTTCGATTATGACCGAAACCTATAGATGCTTGTAAGACTCCTGGCTTACAAGCGCAACGCATGCTTATTTGACTCCGGAAGTTGTATAAAAAAAGATGTTCTAATTTTCCTTGAGCAAGAGTCACATTGGCACGCACCTTGTAGGCTATCTTTCAATCGATGTGACGTAGGGTTTCTCCTCTGGGAAAACTGAGAGTATTTTATTATTTTACCAGCTTTTCCTTACATCGTTAATCGTATTTTGGCGTTGAACATTTCAAAAAACTATCCAATACCTAGCGTCATAGTTCACGTAGTTAGTTCAATTTACCAGACAATCACGGTTATAGCTTGTATACTATCAACTCGTCATACTTTGAATGGTACCAATGACAAGTTGACCGCATTCCACAACCTGTCATACTTTCCATACAAATGCTCCTACCTAGTACCTAACATATTTGAATGCGTACGAGATAGTTTTATGTTGTGTTCGATGTAATTAGGGTACTTTGTACTGTTATTCAGATGTTTTGGACTAATAGAAATACTGCGGAGTAGGACCAGATTATTTCACTAGCAAAATTTTTGAATGTTTGAAAGAAAGTGTAAATACTTCAATAATACACTTTTTTGTACAATTTCTGTTCCAAATACATGTAGGTTGATTACATGTTCGTGAAAAAATATGGCCGTAAAAATCAACTCACTACGAAGCTCATGTTCTAAGGCTACCTTTATGCTTACCTACATAATTGAGGCACATTTAAAATATTTAAACGTAATATTGTAATTCTAGACGATTTGGTGGATATTTACATAGTGTCAGACAATTTAATAATTCATAAGCGTTTTAGTAACAAACTCGCCGAATAGTCTTTATCGTTGATAAAGACCATCCAAGAGAGATATCTTTTTATAACTTATTGAGAGAAGAATGCTTCTGCGTATTAAAACTCATATGCATACGAGTTTTTTTTTATGCAACGTCGGGAGGCATTCAAGCATACGGTCCACCTGATGTAAAGCAGTTACCGTAGCCTATTAACGCTTGTAACATATATCACTCGCGCGATGCCTCCTCTGCTGCTTACACAGCAACTCCTTGGGAGCTTACTGGTGACCTCACTCACACGCAGGAACACAACAACCCTCAAGGGAGTTGTTATTTGGCTGCGGTTTTCTGTGAGGTGGCGGTCCTTCCCCAGACGGGCTGCTTTGATGCGCCCTACCTCTCTTAAAACATTTAGACCAAGACAAACAGACATGTTCATGCACACAAATGTTTGCCTTGTGTGGGAATCGAACCAAGTATATCAAAGTAAGTAAGGAAAGTTATTAACAGTCATTCATGACTGAGCCACCGATCTCGTTAAAAGACACATAGTGTCAAATTAAAAAAAAAACATGTACAGCAAGAATTCAGTAAAGAAATCAGAGATGATCTTGTTATCATTCATGACCTTTTAGCAAAGCTACAATTTTCAGGAGAAGTAGTAACTATGTAACTGAGAACATGTGGGTACTTACTATCATAAATAAATACTTACTTATGGTAATGGCTTATGTTTGGTTCCGTCAGATCTATTTAGTTTGCTATAACTAAATAGAGCTGACGGAACCAACTTCGTACGTCTGAGGAAAGGTTAGTACACGGAATTAGGTTTGGCAATGATAAATATTTAGTGTTTCACAATATTCTGCAACATGTTTATTTATTACAATTGACACATAAAACAGTATTCATATGTACCTAAATATAAAACTAATAAAATGGGTGAAAATACATGCTATATTTACAATGGAAATTGTAGTTTTGCTAAAACTGCTCTGGTCTTACATACGGACCTCAACTTGAGTTTAATAAAATACTATTCCTGACATATGATGTTCTTTTTGACATGGCTCTTTCTCGCACGTTAGAAGGGTAATTATGGCCGCACTCTTACGAAACATATTCCAGAGAATTCTTGTGGCTCGGTAAGCGTAAGTAATGGAAATATACATAAGTAATAAAGTAACATATATGAAGAATGTCCAATCTTCATTGGTCCAAAATCAGTGTCTTCACCAAATCCTTAGGTTTAGGTAGCGGATCCCGCCAATCCCAATGGATTAGGTAACGGGATGACATGGAGAAGAAGATATGAAGAATGCCCAAACAATAATTGCGTGACGAGTCCGTTGGTCGAATGGTTACTTTAACACCAAGCCACGTAGGTTCGATTCCCATACAAGATGAACATTTGTGTACATGAACATGTTTATTTGTCTTAGTGTGCACGCATCAAAGCGGCAGTCTAGGGAAGTACACCATACAGAAAACAAGGCCTAGAAGAGATGTGTTTCTGTTTTCCTTTGAATGAGGTTATAGTACGTTGTTGAGAGAATCGCTGTCTAAGGTCTATAAATAATATTAAAAAAAATGTAATGTTAATCTATAATATATCTATGTATGTGTATCACCACTCCAGGTCCCTTACGGTTTAGGCAGAGGGAAGTGAGCGTCAGTAGACACGGTCCTTACGGACTTCGATGGCTTATTTAACATAAGCACTGTAGTTCATTTTTTGACTTAAAATGTGATCAGTGTTCAAACTTATGGTTTTTTTTATTTTTTATTAACGTTTTTTCGGGATTCCTAAATGTGATGCTCTGTTTTGTCATTACTTTATGTTTTTACTCTCACATCCCTCGGGAGGTATGCTTAGCACTCACTGTTACAAATGTTTCCGGGAGAATTGCTACATCGTGAAAAGTCCAGAATTATAACGAGAAGCTTGTTGGAAATACTGTAGCGCAGAGAAAGAAGCGCCAAGTAATATCCATGTGTTAATTAATGTTAGTTTTTGACATAATGTACGAGCGTCATAATGCACAATTATATGCAGTATATACACTTTTACGTATAATGGTAAGTAAAACTTGCAATGTATTTTTAAATGTGAAAATATTTCATAAATCTTTTAATTATTCACTTGTTACACATTATCTACAATTAAATTCTACTTTGTGGCTATACTGATTTTGTTCTGGCCGATAAGTGTTTTTTTAGGAACCAGCATAAAAGTTCCGGCCTATGCTCAGTAGGTGGCATTATATCTCCATAAAATTACTGATGCAAGCATTGACAGGACGCCACTTCATACTTAAAAGCACCAGGATATAATAAGAAGGAAATAATGATAATAATTTATCTGAAGTGTAAAATATAAAGTTAGTATATTAAATTATTGTGTACTTCATTTTCTTAAAATTGGAGAGTTACAACTATAACGATTGGTTATATAAATCATTCGATAGCAAACACAATTCAATTGTGGAACTTATCAAACAAGATCAAATGTTCAATGATATTTTAATAACTTTAATTTCATTTTTTTACTTTTCCTTTCGCATACCTACCTATATATTTTTTTTGATCTTATATTTTATATATTATTTTTGATCTTTATTGTAGATTTTATTTAACATATGTTTATAATAGAAAAAAAATAAGAAGTATTGAAAAATTGGTAATAAATAATATGAAATACAGAACTGCTTGCGATAATGATATCCAAAAGTTTCTACTCGAATCATTGCGCTCGGTATAACTCATACATACACACTCGGATATTTAACCCTTCGTTATGTAACAGTATCGTAAATACTAAACAAATATGTGAATATTAAAAATAACTTAGTTGAGTTCAATATTTTTGGTACGTATATTTTATTATACAGTGTTTTCCCCCCTTCCGGTGATGTAGTAACGGCCCATAGGGGCCAACTAGGTACATAGTCAATGTCAAAAAAAAAAACAAATAAACAACAGTATTTATCTTGAAGTTTAAGGAACTTCTGTCGAAGGAAGTGAAGTGGTGCGCATCAAAGCAGCCCGTTTAAAACCGCTGTCAAATAACAACTCCCTAGAGGATTGTTGTGTTCCTGCGTGTGAGTGAGGGCACCAGTAATCTCCTGTGGAGTCGCTGTGTTAACAGTAGAGGTGGCATCATGCGAGTGACCCTTAATATATTGTAAGCATTCATAGGCTACGGTAACCGCTTTACATCAGGTGAGGTGTATGCTTGTATGCCTCCCGACGTTTTATAAATAAAGTTTATTCAAAGTTCACTTTTTCGCTTGCTTGTTCAAATTTTATGTCTCCACGTCAAACGGTCTGAAAGTTATGACAAACGACTGATCCCTAGAGGTACGTTTTGCCTTTTTTACCTTTTTGTGGGATGGATTCCAAAAATCTCATACCCGTTGGAGCGAACTGAACGGTCGTGCTCAATTTTTCGAGAGCACGTCCAATTAGAATACTACTCACGAAATAATGCATGTAATACAACATAAAATTTGACACCGTATGAGCAATCAAACAACACTATGTGCACTCATTTCAAAATACATCATTTTTATTTTCGTAGCGGATATAACAGGCAGGCACTATAACAAAAATTGGTGACAAAATCAATATTAAGGGCTTATTAAATTTATACTCGTACATCATGTAAAACATAAGATAAATAACAACATATAACATCTTTGGAGCTTTTATAGAGAGGGATTAATAAAGCTTTGTTTTATTATTTCTCGAAACGTTTAGATAATTTCACGCGAGTGTATTCTGGTGTGAGTTTACCGAAAGTTAATTTATAGCGGGTAAGGAACGTTCAATATTTTGTTTGCACTTACATAATTGTTTACAAAGAAACTATGTTTTTATGTCTAATTACATCTGTTGTATTCACATTGATGTGTTCAGACTTCAGATAATATATAAAATGCTTTATTGGAAGAAATGAATTTTATAAAGGATTATTTTTCTTCGTCAACAACTCTCGCCAGCGTACTTGTCTCCTAGACAAAAAATTCTCTATCCCAAAATGCAGAGATTACACTCGTGAGAGATGCCACCACTTATTTCATCTCAACTAACACCGGCACCCATCTATTATGGTTATTAGGATTTTTATTTTTGTACAACGCTGGAAGATATACAAACATGCGGCCCACTGGATGTAAAGCGGTTACCGTAGACTATGAAGGTTTGCAACTTATTTTCTCTCTTAGAACTCATTTTAAAATATTTACAATAATTTCCCCCGAACATGGGAAGTTTTAAAATCTAAGGACCTATCGGAATAATAATCACTGCTTTATTGTACCTAGTTGATTATGTTTCTGTCGCTCTATGCTGACTAATGATTTAAATTTCTTTTTTGCTATCAAAAGGAAGATATTTTCTTACTAGTCTATATGATGGGGGCTGGGTAGATTTATTCATAGAAAGCTATTTCAATATATTTAGACCTTTGGTTTATATGGCTACTAGTGTTGCCTCATACAAACACACACATTTTATAATAAGAATATCAGTCCCTTGATTGTATTCAAGAAAAATAATGCAGAATTTATGTTCGAATATTATTATCATACCGAAGAACAAATATGGTAAATAACATGCAGCTGCGTGATCTAACAAAAAACTTACCGAATGTAAAAGTCCACCCTTCGTGCGAACTGTGACCCCTCATATTTTAATCGTCGCTGTTAGGGTCCGGATTCGGAAGGGTCGATACTATTGGGGACCCAGTGTAATTGCCACGCCAAATGCCATATCAAACATTTGAAAATCGATACACGTCAAACGTGATATCACACGTTAAAAATGGAGAGTAATTAACAGTTTGATTTTCGATTTTAAGCAAAAAGTATCGAATTCACTGCGCCTTCTACGATTTGTAATATGTACTTTTGTTTTGTCATGCCGAAATCCTAGCAGCTGTGGCCGTTTAACATGTGAGTAAAAATAAACGGTATTCGTTGTTATGCGCATTTCTGATATATAGCATAACATTTATATTCAAATTGTAGTCCATTTTCAGTTCCTTTACGAAGTCGGCAAAGAAATAAGATATATGTATTACTTAACCATTTAGCTTATAAAGCTGAATGTTTCCCCGAAACTGAATTGGAAGTGACAGAAAGAAGAAAATGGAGCAAAGTGTTTAAAATGAGCTTGTAAAAATGGTAAAGTAAATACAAACATTTTAAAGGCTATCATACTTCAGCTCAGTCGGTGGCTCACTCAGTGAATGACGCGACTTTGACACCAACGCTCGTGGGTTCGATTTCCACACCAGGCAAACATTTGTGTGCATGAATATGTCTGTTTGTCTTGGTCTGGATGTTTTTAAGAGAGGTAGAGTGCATTAAAGCAGCCCGTCTGGGGAAGTATCTCCACCTCACAGAAAACCGCAGCCAAATAACAACTCCCTAGAGGGATGTTGTGTTCCTGCATGTGAGTGAGGTCACCAGTAAGTTCCTAAGAAGTTGCTGTGTAAGCAGCAGAGGAGGCATCGCGCGAGTGATACTTAATTATATCGCAAGCGATAATAGGCTACGTTACCCCCTTCACATTAGGTGGGCCGTATGCTTGTATGCCTCCCAACGTAGTATAAAAAAATATATATTTGACAATCGAGAGCTAGGATCTTCTTAATAAAATAATAATACACTTTTAAGTTAATTATTATTCTATATTAAGGAAAAACATAAAATGTAGTCCTTTGTTAACTTTTCAAAGCACAATAGAAATTAGTAAAGATTGTAAGACAAAAGTGAAGATTTATGTTCGTCTCTAAAAATCACAAATTGTGGGGAAATAGCACGTTCTAAGTACCAACTAAAGTTATATAATATTTATTAAGATGGTTGATCCGTACATTTCAGATAGTTAATCTTTTCACTTGTTTTCACAATACCGTGAACGTCGTTTAGTGTCAAGTACAACTGATATAAAATCATCTTCATACGTTGCCGTGGTTGTTTATTTTGGGGCAAAGGCATAATTTTGTAAACTTATATAACCCTGCAAAATGCCGTTATCATGACAACTGAGCGAACTTGATTTATGAGCAGTGGCAAAGGGCAAGTTGTTAGTACCATAATAATACATCCGACAACAAAACCGTTGTTAATAGCTAAACTTTCTGCTATTAAGACATTTTTATAGATTATTATGCAACACAAAATTACTAAACTTTTGCTCTGACTTTGTGTACAATTTATATTCGTTATAAGGCATCAGTTTATACGTTTTTTATCCCACTACAATTGTTAAATATATAAAAAATGATAAGAAATTAATAAGAATCGTACAAAATCACATAATAATGTAAGACATGTTTAAGTATACACAAGAGCTCAATGGCATAATAAAGAATTTGAATTAGCATAATTCAATAAACAAATAAATAAAACACACATGTTTTATGCCAATATACAAATATATAATGCTTTTATGAAAATTATTGACGCAAATAGGCGCCTGTCTATTAACATTTATAGAGGAATATTACATATTCATCTCAACTGACTGTTGGGCATCACTCAAAAAATCTTTGAGAGCCACTTGCGTTCAAAAATTGAAATCACAGGGTTTATCACATTAGATGAATGACGATAATAAGGATCACAAATTTTGACCTCATGTAACAGAATTCACCGTTTTAACACGGAACCATTGATCGATATTAGTTGTTTCGTAGATTTAATGATTGCATATCCGGCGTTTTAAGTCACGTAGACAATTTATTAGTAATAATTATAGCGCATTAATTATAGCGAGCTCGATACGCACGCTACGCGACCCGCAGATTAAGCAGCGTCGACCACAACCTGTCCATGGATGGGTTTATAATCCGAGCCTTAGAGGGCATTGGTCCCGGCTGTTCTCAATAGATAACAGTCATTAAGCTAAGTCAGTGGCCTTCGTGCGGTTGAAAAGGACTGGCATCCGCAGTTGAGCAGCGTGCTAGAGTATGCTCTAATCCCCTTCGGTTGAAGGGAGATCTGTTTCCCTGCAGTTGTATGAGTTAGCGTTGGTGCAGTGTGCAGTAGACAATTTATACACTGCATGTGTGGAAACAGTTGTGTCAAGTAATATTCATAACGCTTTAATTCTATGCGCATATTTTTTTAAACATTAAGATATCGTCAAGTTTATTTCGTGAATGATCCTGACTAGCGTTTGTATCGTTATTGTGTAAAGAAAAAAAATATTTTTGTTCTCGGCCCCCTTCCTCTCCAATTACTAAGAAATACTTTACATGACTCTTGCAAGGTGGAACAACCCAACAGTACTCGAGAGTCAGATCCACTCGCAATAAAATATTTTGATTTTCATGTTGTAATAAAACTTTTTTCTTTGGCTGATACACAATAATTTTCTTTGCATTTTTCTCCTCATTATGAGTTGCAGCAAATTTGGTCTCTCAAGTTATATAGTCAGTTAGATGGATAGATTATATTATTAGATAGATTGCGGGCTGTTGAGGACCACGCGGGAGTGATGCTCCTTGTATTTTAAGTATTCATAGGCAAACACTTTACATCATACGTGGATAAAAAGGAACATTAAAAATCTATCAAAAGAGAGTCGTCCGCTCTATTTATAACTTGGGCTCCAGGGAATCACTTAGGGAATTGCTCAAAGAAATACTCACTGTTGCCCCTCAGTATATGTATGAAAACATAATGTATGTTCGTAAAAATATAAAGTTGTTCTCAAAATTTAGTGACAATCTTAGAAGCAGAAATAAATCGGCTTGTTAGCTAGAATTACCAATCTTAGAACTGGTAAATCATTTGTCGTAAATTTTATTCGATTGCCTAAAACAGTTCTGTCATATCCTGACAATGTGTTCAACAAAAATACTTTTCGTAAAAGGGATTATTATAGAAATGATGAATATCTTGATGACGTGTATATATTTTTTTATATTATCACTTGACATCATCGTTATTTTTGTATCGTTAAACTGACATAGATTTTGGTAAAATCAATTGAAAGAAGACGTACATAGACAAGTCTCTTTCGGCATTTCTTCTTCGCCAATGGTCATTTTGAAATGCTAGTAATTCGAGAAAGAAAAGGTAAATATGAGAAATTAATAAAATACATTAACATTTCATTTTATAAATGTTAGACGTGTCTAAGAGCCCGGTAGCGCTCAATGGTAAATAAAGAATGTAATTTTCAATTTTTTTGCGGTTTTTGTTCGTTACTTCATTTTGTGTGCTACATATAATCAGTTTTCTGGCACAATTCATCCATTAATGTAATTTTATAAAACGCAACTTTATAAAACCTAGTTAGCAATTATTATCTAATGCCACCTTACTCAGTTACGTCTTCTCGTTACATTTGCTTTCGATGCAAACAACACTGGTCCTCCCGGTAAGGAGGCTCGGAAGAGTAAGAACACATACATTTAGCATAACTTATAAGTTACAACGTTGAAATGTCACGATTTTTTGTACTACAGCGTATATCAAACAAGTATACAGCCCGCATAATACCAGTATAAGGTCTTGTAAGGTCTGAATATAGTTTACTGTAAAGTGTTCTGGGCAGAAGGCTAGGTAAATGAAAGTTGGTAGAAAGTTCACCGTTTATTCCTATATTCACGAATGTACGAATGTACAACACAAAGAGTATGCAGCTTGTATGTTGCTACCCTCGTTCCTAACCCAGCAACTCCTCGCCGACTTTCTTGGCTCACTCCCAAGTACAGCCCTCCAAAAACAATTACTTCGCTAGGTTTCTATAAAAAAGGATGTATTTTCCTGTCGGAGTTCTGATATAACTATGCTCTTAAATACTGTTCTTTATTTATCTCTCCCATCTAAGGCTCGCTTGCTAATTGCCAGGGTGCCACGTGCAGGTGTATTGACTGGCTTTGGTTGTGGTAATGTGAACCACTTATATACCTCAACAATAGACCTGCGGAAAATATATAGACGTGGGTGGGACTTACGTGAACATTTCATCGGAAGACAAATACTAGGCGAAAGTATTAATGTGTGTCTTATAAATATTTTTTTATATATTACCTAGGTACTTACTTTAAGCCTGGTTGTGGTACCGTGGACTCGTATCTGCCCTAAGGGCCGTCATAGAGAAATGCATAATGGAGAACATGGCTCTACATTTTCTGTTTTTGGATACAGAAAACGCCGTGTTCCACGGGTACTGGGTCAAAAAGGGTGGCTGAACCCTATATTGATATTTCCCGGGACTCGAAATCGAGATAATTCCGATTCCATAGTAGGGGCTGTAGTTAACAATATACAGCCCTTTCCAATCCCCATCGGGGTCCACCAGGTATCCACCCTTAGTCAATTAATATTCAATGTAATATTAGACGCAGTGGCGGACAGCATCAGAGATGCACAAAAGGAGCCTCCGTGACTGCTCATGTGTGCTGATAATATTGCGCTGACGGACGCAGATAGAAGGCACTGCTGGTTCGACGTGTGAATACTTAGAGAAAATCGCTTGCGAACGGCGGTCTAGACCGAGTACTTAGTCTGTAATATCTTGAATCTGTACCCGTTCGCATTGGCGAAGATACGGTTGAGTACACCGGTGTAAGTATTAGGAATCTGTGCTCCACGCATCCCGTGACATCGATTGCGATGATGATGAGATGGCCAGTGTCATTTGTGACATCTAAAATGCCGGTTAAGCTAAAAGGACAGGGTTATATGGCAGCGAAGCGTGGCCGATACTTAAGCGGCACAAGCAGGAGCTGCATGTCACGGAGATGAATATGCTGTGCTAGATGTGCGGAGTGACGCGGCTGAATCGCGTAAAGGACTCCCGACTTTCGCGATAGCCTTCGTGCCCGTGACATAGCAGACAAACTGTGAGAGTGTTGACTACACTGGTACGGCCGCTGGTATAGTAAAACCGGTAATTTACGCGTGGAATATGCCACCTCCACCAAGTTCTGCTAGAAGGCTTATGCCCAAGAAGAACCGCCTTGACGTCGTGAGTAACGACATGCTTGCCAACAGTCTCGCTATAAGAGATGCCGAAGATCGCGCGAAGTAGAGAGAGAGATGTAAAAGTAGGAAAGCTGACCCTGGCCTTCGAGGCGAAAAGCGAGCGAAAGAAAGCGACTGGATTTTTTTTTAATAGAACATCAGGAGGTAAGCATACGGCCCACTTGATGTAAAGCGATTACCGTAGCCTATGAACACTTGTATACACTAAGTATCACTCGCGCATTGCCACCTCTGCTGCTAATATAGTAATTTCAATTAACTATTGGATGATAATGGATGTAATTTTAAGCGAAAAACGAACTCGCTTAAAATAAACAGAATCTGGACACGTCCTATGTGGCAACATCAATATCATACGTACGTTAATATCATACGAATGATATTAACATTCGCTCTTTGACGGCCGTAACTGCTCAAAGTGAGATTAAATTGGTCATTTTTTTATCTTTTCTGCATGCTTTGTGTACAGGAGAGTATTTTAGTTATTTCAGACATTATTTTTAGAAGTTTTTTAGCAGTCTTGACTATTAAATGAACGAGTCATATGGAAATCAAATATTAAAATTAGAAATATAAAAAATCTACTCTAAAATCTCACACCACAGAATTACTATTACCAATATGTTTATAATTGCGGATAAAACACCCGGACATTAGACAGATTCACCAAGTAGAGATATTGACAAGAATATTGATAAGATATAGTACAGTGCGTATATCATTAAATTTAACTGATCTTAGCTGGTTACTAAATAAGGAAGGAACACATGTGCAGGCAAGGCGTTCCACTTTTTAATGGTACGACAAAGATAGGAGTTGTCGAACTTTTTGGTACGCGAAGAGATATTCTCAACAGTGGAACGACGACATCGCAAGCCCGCACGTGTGGTTCTATGACGGAAGGGTGAGGGTGGGATAAGGGAAAACAGTTCTTCAGAGCACTCGCCATGGTAAAGGCGGTAAAATACACTTAAAGAGCCTATGTCCCTACGGACTTGAAGAGGTTCTAGGTTTTTGGTGACCTCTACGTCGTCAATTATGCGGATAGCCCATCGCTGCATCCTAACGGGAGCCTCGAGAAGATACTGTGCGGAGCCGTCCCAGAGATGCGAGCAATACTCCACGCAGGCCCGAACTTGTGTCTTATAAAGCAGACAAAGCTGGTCCGGCGCGAAGAACCGGCGCACCCTGTTCAGGACTCCGAGTTTTCTTGAAGCTGTTGAGATGAGGCTCTCGATGTAATAAGGCTGGTTATGGTCGCAATGAATACTCATACCTAGCATATTCAGGCTATCTCGCATACTGAGGGAAGCGCCCTGAAGACTGGGAGTGGGAAGGAAAGGGGACATTTTTGTTGTAAACGCGCAACCTGAGTTTTCTCAGCATTAAACTCAACCAGGTTATTGGAACCCCTTTTACTAATGAGATCCAAAACCCGATTCGGTTCAACGACGAGACTCTTCAAGCCTCTCACCGATTTCTGTCCGACAAGCACGAGGCCGACCGAAATATCGCCCATGGACCGTACTGTCATCTGCATAGCAATGAATATTACCAAGTGGCAGCATGTCATTGATATGCAGAAGCAAGAAGAGGGTGGGCAATAGAACGGAGCCCTGTGGGACACCGGCATTCACTGACATGAACCGCGAAGCGCATCCATCTGCAAGGATGCGGTTTCTACGCTCATGCAGGAAGCCAGCAATCCAATTACAAAGCTGGAGGGGCAGACCGTATGCCGGAAGTTTGGAGAGAAGTGCTTTGTGCTAGCCCCGATCAAACGCCTTGGCGATATCTAGGCTGACTGCCATGGATTCGCAGTATTTATCGATTGCCTCCCCCAAGAGGTGCGTCACATATGCTAGAAGATCACCCGTTGATCGTTTAGGTCTAAAACCATACTGACATCATTAATTATGTAGTGATCTTCTAGGTATCGGATCAATTTATTTTTGAGGATCCTTTCCATGACTTTGCACAATACTGAAGTTACGGCAACGGGGCGATAATTTGATGGGTCAGAACGGTCTCCCTTTTTGGGGACCGGCTGCACATTGGCCTCTCTCCAAGCATCCGGAATACAACCGGTCGAGTACGAGAGGCGGTAGAGGCGCGTCAATACCGGGACAACTCCGCTGCACATTTTTTAAGAACAATCGCTGGGATACCGTCAGGACCACTAGCTTTTCGGACATCGAGTGACTGTTGTTCAAAACGCACATCGCGCTGCCTGATGTGGATATCAGGCATAACGGATCCACTGGAGGGTATTGTTGGTGGTTGCGTGCTACAGTCATCGATCCGCAAAGAGGCCATAAGATTGGCTTTCGCCTGCGGCTGATGCGCCAGTGAGCCATCGGGGCATCGCAGCGGTGGCAACGAGGGCTGGCACAAGTTGGCCTGCACGGCTTTGGCCAGTCGCCAGTAGTTACGCGACCCAGTAGGGTGCGCCACTAGTTCCGTGCCGACTCGTGTAACGCGCTGGGCGTCCGCTCTTATATATAGTCTCTTGCAGACCTTGGTGGCAGTGGTGTTGTGTTGTTCAGTGAGTTAGTATTCGGATCTTTAAGGGCGCGACCCCTGATCCAAGCGCGATACGCCGCCTGTTTGTTACTAACAGCTTCAGCGCATTCGCGATTAAACCAAGGGCATCTCCGGCTTTTGATGACGACATCGGAGTGGGGAATGTAGTATTCCATGCCAACGCCGATCTCATCAACAATGGCCGCAGCTCTCGCCATTAGATTCTTCTCACTGAAACAGCGCTGTCCCCATGGGACGGTAGCAAAGTAGTCGCGCATACCGTCCCAATCTGCTGACGAGTAGTGCCAGACACGACGCCTAACCTCTGTGGGTTGTGGCGGAATCGCGCTCGGCACTGTGCTGAATGCTAGGCAGTGGTCAGATGTGCCCAGGGGCGCCCCGACCTCAACCCGGTAGCCAGCAGGGTGGGTGGTCAGCAGTAGATCTAGCAGAGAGGGCTCCTGACCAGCAACATCTGGTATTCTAGTGGGTTGGTGCACCAGTTGGGTCAGGCTGTGCGAAAGAGCGAACGCGTGGGCGGTCCTTCCTGCATGGTTAGTTGAGGAGGATCCCAACCAGGAGTCGTGGTGAGAATTAAAGTCCCCCAAACATACCATCTTTGCAGTAGGATACCGCTCCTGCGCTTCATCTGCCGCCCGACTCATGTACTCAAAGAGCCGAGTCGTCTCCGTGTCCCTAGTATGGGGTCGGTATAGGCACATGTAAATACGGCTCTGAAGGCCCAGGTTTATATGCACCCAGAGGACAGGAAAGGAGGAATACTCTCGGCAGCGCAGACGGCGACAACATACATCCGAGCGGACAAACAAACAGACCCCGGCTTACGCGAGGAAATTCTCCTCAAGCACATAACCGGGGTACTAGAGGTAGGATGTGTCCGCTGGACGCTGAATCTGTGTCTCCGTCAGAAAGAGCATGGCGGGCCGTGCCGTCTCTAGGTGTTGGTGGACGGCATTAAGGTTAGAATGGAGTCCGCGGATGTTAGCGAACTCAACCTTGAACAGAGTGGTGGGAGAGTGCACCGCTGTTAGACCATCTTTTCCTATTTGCGCTGTCATGAGTAGTGTAAAGAACGGAAGCGTGAAGCGGGAGAGAATTCCCACGACATAGGAGCAGAAACGCGGTGGACTGTTTCTCCATTAGTTTGTCGACAAAGGAGCTGTACTGATCCGTCGGACGGAAGGGCCCCCGAACCCCCCCGGAAGTAGTCGCCGGGTCCCCACCATCCGGTCATCAATCGGCACGACGATCTACCCTGAGATTATGCGCGGTATGAAAGGGCAGCCTCTCAAGGTGGTTAGTCTTGATTGGGCCCCTGTACTATACCGCGGACGGCCCTGGCCGACGGGTCAGCTCAGTCCTTCTGACAATGGATAGACAGAATCCACCACTGTTCCCGCAATATCGCGTCAACAATCCCCCGAGCACTGGTTATACACCAGCTGATCCCGAAACGCGACGTACTCATAGGTACGCCACTTCACGGGTGTTTCATCTTGTGTACGGTGGTAGCCAACCAGGCGGGTATTTACCCTACCACCGGCTAAATAATAAATAAGTACACTTCACAGAAAATCGCAGCCAAATAACAATTCTTGGAGGGTTGTTGTGTTCCTACGTGTACCAGTAAGCTACTAAGGAGCTGTTGTGTTAGCTTAATTCTTAGTCTTAGCTCAAGCATTAGTCGTATGCCACTAAAAAAATGTTATGTTTGCTCAAAAGTCGAAAACCAAATATTGTTAATATATTTACATTTCAAAGCGATTTGACTCATTCTATATTATTTTAAAAAGATGTCTGAGTGTGGGTGTATGTGTGGGCGTGTTCATGTCCTCTTAGGTACTAATAGGAAAACTTTTATGGATTTAATGGAGTATATTTAACACATTACTTAGTACAGAAATAATACGATTGTCTATCTATAACTTCACGCCAAATCCCTTGCCGAGTAGGCAGAGAGAACCAAACGCCACATGATTCAATTCTTACACACCTCACTCGCTTCTTTATCTTTCATTGCTCTTCGTGCACGCTCGCCGGTTTCTAAGACTGACATCACCTTCCGATAAAACACGATCAATTTAGTCTTGGTAGGCAAGTCTTAGCCTTCCTCGGCTTCTACATCTTTCTACTTTCGCGTTGTATATTTGTTTCGTAATTCTTTATTCCTGTAATCGTTCTACATGTCCGAACCAACGGAGCATGCCTCTTCTTATTCTAATATTGACATTCTCTTTCAGATCAACTCTGTTTCTAACATCATCTTTCGGTCTACAAGCATTGCGCCACTAATTTGGCATAACGCTCACATTTCCACCGTGTTTTTCCTACTTTCATACTCTCTCTGTTATACCCAGCTCTCGCTTTCATATGTAAACTTTGGGACCAGCACTGCATTATGTATATTACGATTACAGTATTTGTACACCTAGCCATAGACCAGTAAGTTTTTTGTGGTTCTGTGGATCTTGAGAAATCATTTCCAAATTTAAAAGATAGAAACTATGGGATATATTGCCGAGATATGACATTGACGTTGCACTGATCCGTTCTATGTAGTCCACGTACGAGGATTTGACGTACCGAATTAACAGCTGCGCAGACAGTACGCAACCTTGCTGACAGAATCTGCAGAGAATAAGCACCACGAATGTAGGTTTGCGCATGGGTTATCTACAGGTAATTGCATTACGCAGACGATGCGAGTTAGTAGCGGAAATCTAACTAAACTGCAAACGCTAGTCATTGTGACTTGTGGTTAAGTTGGTTGAGAGTGTGTGATTGATGATGAAAAACGATTATATTGTATTTGAAAGAGAAGAAACCAGAATCAATGTTAACGTAGGTTGATGATGAAGTAATAGAACAAGTGGAAAAGATTTTATATCTTGGATGTGCAATTAACAGGGTTCAAATGTACACTGATCTGGAAAGCCGAGTGAGTGCTAGGAATAGAGTGAATAAAGCGGTAGAATAATTTCTTGGCAGTAAAACCTTGAGCTGGAAGGCACAGTTGGCTACACACAACCAATGTTAATTTGTGGAAGCGAGAGCTGGATATGGTGGACATAGCATGAAAGCAATAAACGCGGTGGAAATGCGAGGTTTGTACAAAATTTGAGGCGTAACGCTTGTAAACCGCGTTCGCAATGATGATGTAAGAAGCAGAGTTGATATGAAAGAAAGTATCGGTGTTAAAATACGAAAAGGCATTCTTAGTTAGTTCGGACATGTAGATAAACAACGAGAAAGTAGAAGGATGTAGGAGCCGAGGAAGGCCAAAACTTACCTACCATGACCAAATTGGTCATGTTTTATCAGAAGGTGATGTCAGAAGCCCCAGGAAATAAAATAAATAAATAAATAAACTTTATAGGTTTCCATTAGATCAACTATTCACTTCTTTTCAAAATTCCTCCTGCAATCTGGTATTTGCAGGAGGAATTTGGAAAAGAAGTGAATAGTTGATCTAATGGAAACCTATGGTGTATTCACATGAAGCACCTTCAAGATGGACACCTAAAATACCTTCGTTACCCAGTTCTATACGCAGACAGCCGCATTACAGCTTCTCACCAATATATTTTCGAAAATTGTGCGTCTTGGATTATTGATCTGCCCTTTATAATGAAATTTCTAAACGTAGCTACTTGAAATTTCATTCTGCTTTCATAGAACTGTATTTTAAAGTACAATATCTTTTTCTTTCGAAAACATAGGCCAACTGCGATAGATTTTTTGTCTTCTTTGATTACTAGCAAATACTGCAAATTCAACAAATTCACCACAAAAATTTGCCCTTTTAAATAAATATCCAAATGTTTTCCGACTAAAGTCATCTACAAATGTGAGTGAGG
Source organism: Pyralis farinalis (assembly GCA_947507595.1). Classification (NCBI taxonomy): domain Eukaryota; kingdom Metazoa; phylum Arthropoda; class Insecta; order Lepidoptera; family Pyralidae; genus Pyralis; species Pyralis farinalis. The sequence goes on along the minus strand of OX382265.1, from coordinate 20,275,005 downwards.
AAAGGGCTCCTCCCTACAAGTACGTGCTCATGGAACCGCATAGGTCCGAATGTATTAATTGCAGAACGCGACTCGACCTACTTGTACAGATCGTAAAAGGTTTCTTAGTAAGTAAGTATACCTTGTATGTAGAGAATATACTTTGTATATAAAGTTGCTGCGCAGTCTTTGCCGGCATTCTTATATTTTTAAATATTAAATTATTTAGCTATCCTAATGATAGTTGTCCGTACTACATGGTAGCGTTTTCTTTATTTATAGTACCTACATATAGGTATGTGGTGTAGTCTAACATCCTGCTCATACATTTGTCACATGATATCATTCCCTAAGGAACATGATGCCCTAGATGGAAATAGTGTATAATAACAATTTTCGATTTATTTTCTAAAATCCTGCCAATTTAGGAATATACAAAGCAGTACTTACTATATATACAAAAGCAGATATAGTAATACCAATATTTCGTAATGATGGGCTCTTTACCCTATGTTAATTTTTATTGTCTTTGTTATCGGGGCCACTTATATTTCTAACAAGGTACTTGTTGCATTGGTGCCTACAATGAATTGGTAAGTATTAAGCTTGAGATTGCTTTTACTTCGTATACAATTCATAGATTTTATGCTTATAATTTCTTAAGCATTTTGTAAAGGTTTTTATTTTGATATCGTTAAATAGGTAGGTTTTATATGTATTTTATATGTATAAGTAGATCTTTGATGTACTATAAATATTTATGTGCTTTACAAGTAAAACATGCATTTTTTCAGGCTGTTGGTATTTTCGAAAAAATATTTGACTTTGAAGCATTAAAGGATTAAAACTATACAGTTATAAAATTAAGGAATCTCGTAAAATAAATAGTATTTTCAACTTGCCATTAGCTAAAGACTGTAGTAGATACGAATAAGCACATGTTGTGCATAGCCTTAAGAAAAGCAAGCACACTAATTACTGAATAGACATTGAAGACACCGAGCGCAGAGTCAAAAAAGTTAGGCACAAAATTTTTCCTTGTTCTTTCGCCCTCCAACGGAATAAAAACAAACAATTTAATTTAATGCCGACACACGGTTTTAAGTCAACTTGTTTTTATGCCTTTGGAGGGGTCCATAGAAAAACATTAGCATACTTGGGAGCAGGAGCACTAATGCAAATACCGCTGGCGGTAACGAGAAGGGAAGTTAATTATAGGTGAAGCGAAGCGTACAAAATTATTGCTCCTTATCAATCTTCACGTCGAGTTATTGTCAAAATTACTTTATTAAAGGTATATTGTTAACTGAGCTTAGTGCCCCGAAATATAGGGACAAAAATGTTCTTAATGTCAATGTTTAAGTTGGTGTTCTTATTTAATCTATCAAATAATTTGCATTGGTAATGCTAACCTATCTATTCTCAGTCTCATTGTTACAAACAACGGCCTTCTCACGTCAATCTATCAGCTCTGTTCATCTTATCGATAGGCTCTCCCTACAAACACCTACACACAAGCGCTCTTACATCTTCATGGGATTGTATTATTGAAACATTTGAAACTACTCGTAATAGGTGTCTTCTACCTAGCGTTATTCCGTTTTAATTACTTATTAATACAGTAAGACTGCCGGCGTCCGCTACTTAGCCTATGGATTTAGCGTAAGTACAGATTTTTATATGAAGTGATGGCCATCAGATCTTCACATACCTTACATTGACCTTACATAAGAACAACCCGGTTTACCCTCTGGGAAACCAGGTCTTTCTTATGTAAGGTCACGCGTCTTTCGAACTATAATTTCTTGGACATGCTCATGATGTTTTCCTTCAACGCCGAGCAGTTAATAATTACAAATCTGCAATCACGAATTTAGTGGTACATAGCAGGGTTCGAAGCGGGGACCAGTGGGTCAAAAATGCCGGTTCTTTATCTGCTGGACTCCTACATTAAATCTAGTCTTTATTTATAAAAAAAATATAACATATCGAAACAGAAATTCATTAATCGTATACATAAATTTCGCGATAGGTATACGTACACGCAACATCTGTAATAGGATGTGCAAGGATGCCCAACACCATCATATCCATAAATCTGTTCAAAATGGTGATCCAGCAAAGGTCTGAAAATTTCTAAGGTCACTCGGAGTTGGAAAAAACCGTAGCGACTGTCCTAATAATATTGACATCGATAACCTTAACTGGCATTTCTCTTCTTCGGCAAATTTTAATTGCAAAGTTAAAGACAAAACTCTTGACGAGATTTCTTCACTTCCAACTCCAGACTATCCTCCTTTTTTCTTTAGTCAATTCACTAAATGTGATGTTAAGAAGAATGTACTTTCTGTAGCTTGGAATGCGGTGGGGGACGATAGCATCAGTCGTCATATGATATTACCTAACCTTGACATTGTCCTTCCTGTAATAACCTCGATCCTTAACAATTCCATTACTTGTGGTATCTTCCCGTCCACTTAGAAGATTGCTTCCATTATCCCCTTATCTAAAAAGTTGAATCCTTCTTCTCATTCAGATTACCGTCCAGTCTCAATTCTTCCTTTTCTTTGCAAAGTTCTAGAACGCCTGGTTGAAAAACAACTTAACAACTTCCTCTCTAAAAACAATATACTCAATCCTATACAGTCTGGTTTCCGTCCAGGTCATAGTACGACTAGTGCTTTAGTTAAAATCACGGACGAAATCCGCATTGCAATGGTCTCGTCGCAACTTACTGTTTTATGTCTAATAGATTTTAGTAACGCATTCAATACAGTCGATTTTGACATACTTTTGGAGCGACTACGTTCTCTTAACATATCTCCTACAGCAATTGACTGGTTTCATTCTTACCTGTATGGTCGCCGGCAGCATGTACGCCTCGAGGATAAGCTTTCCTCTTGGTGTTCTACGACTGCCGGCGTACCTCAGGCTGACGTATTATCTCCTATTTTATTTTGTATTGCTTGTGACTTTATAGGATTAGCCTTATGGTTAATCCTATAAAGTCACAAGCTATCATTATAGGCAGTTCCCGCCTAACCTCTTTAATCGATTGGGAGACTGTTCCACCAATAACGTTTAATAATGTTCGTATCATATATAGTGAGTGTTAAAAACCTGGGTATTTATATCGACAGAACCTTTTCCTGGACGGTGCAGATAGCCAACGTCAGCAGGAAGTTGTTTCCTGCAGTTGGCTCTCTTCGTCCTTTGCGTATTTTTCTCCCCATTGGCACCAAAATTTCGCTCGTACAGTCCTTGCTCCTTCCTATCCCTGACTATGCTGACTCTTGTTACCTTAGCCTCACTGAAGACCAATTTAACAAACTTGAGCGCCTTCAAAATCTCTGTATTCGATATATATATATATATGGGCTTTGCAAATATGATTATGTTTCCGAGTTTCGCTCTTAGTTAAAGTGTCTCCCTATAAAGTTAAATCGAAACTTGCACATTCTCTCTCTTCTTTATTCTTTTCAATCCTACTTCTCCTGGCTACTTGAAGGAACGTTTTATTTATCTCAGTGAGGTACGGAATCGTCGCGATTGCGGTACACGCAGTACTCTTTCCCTTCGTCTATTAACACCATCTCACTATTCGCAATATTACGCTAAGCCGTTCTCGGTACGAGCTGTGCAATTATGGAATGCTTTGCCTATTGCTTTGCCTATGCTTTGTCTATTCGCTGTGCACAATCTTTAGACTCCTTTAAAAATCTTGTAAAGTCACACTTTCTCTCTATCTAGCTTATATTATATGTTTATGTATATCTATAATACTGTATATGTGTATATTTATATTAACTTACGTTGGTATTGCTACCTGTTGCTGACCATTATGTCAAAGGTCTTTCACATCAAAGTTATTTTTACATAATTCGTTCGAGTGTAAATGTAATTGTTTAGAATGTGGGTTGTATGTGTGTATATGTGCGTATATCCATGTGTATAAATATGTTTCTTATCATAAATGCGCCACCTACCTACTTGTTATTAAGGATTATTTCTCTTCCTTTAGCGATAAGACCTCCTATTGTACTTTTATTATGTCTATGTCTGTTGAATATTATTTGTTTTGGTGCAATAAAGTGTAAAAATATGTATGTATGTATGTATATCTTCACGCCAGTGGATTTATTTATTTTTTATTTATTTATTTTTACACTTGGCGTAAAGATATACAAGTGTAAAAATAAATAAATAAAAAATAAATAAATCCACTTTTCCCCACATATTCTACCTAAAATTAGATCCTGCATAACGTACCGTTTATACGAGTAATATAATCTACGTAAGTAGTATGTATGTCTTCACGCCAGGTCCCTTGCGGGGTAGGCAGATAGAACCGAGTGCCATAAAACGCGGCCCTTACACACCTCACACGCTTCTTTAGCAATTTGTTAAAGAAGCAAGTAATAAATAATACATAATCATAATATAGGAGCTCATAAAATAAACGTCACTGTTTTCTAATTCAATGTCCGCAATTTACTCATGATTTACGAGTACATTTAAAGTTCATAAGTACTTGATGTAATGTATGTAGTTTATAGAAATGGTACACTACAATATTACAACTACCATTTAGTATAATCAATTTTAAGTAACTAACAATTCTTCTCAATGTTATTTTTTCCTTTAACATCATCTTTACTCATTTTTATTGGTCCATTATAATAATAATGCCGTTTTTCGCTGAATTCAAACTTCATTAATTTCTTGTAAGGCGAGACCCGGGTGTTCGGGTCGTGCCGAGCATTGCCTACGTACCTATCAATAACTACCAGCCGTCTCCATTCATTCGCTTCCAAACGACTAGCCCGTGCCAATATTCTCAACAATTTTTCAGTCCGATGCGTAAAAGACATGTGTGTTTCGTTCAATATTTATTTCTTAGCTTGTTTTCCATCCGCAAATAAAATAACTCCCCTACCGAGAAGTTGAGAAAACTCCCCAAAGATACAAAAACGTATTCGTAAATATGAAAGTATTCAATAAATGAACAAATACTTTACATCAAAGGGTATTGTTGGGTTTGGCGGTTTGGGCAATCCAGCTACAACATACACGATGCTTCGAGCGCTATTTGTTCTTTCTTTAATGTAAAATAATAAAAATAAGTCAATGTTCTTATGGGTCAGATGCCTCTTGGGACGCCTTCAACAATTGGTCATGTATTTGTCGAAATAGATCGATCACTTGTGAGTGCAGTGAGAGCCTCATTTATGTATGTAAGTACTATTTGCTGTTCGAGTTGAAGCTAAATTATATAAAGATTATTACGACCTCTTAACGAACAACGAAGCGTTGAAATAGCTCCGAAATATTTCATTACATGTAAACAATTAATGTTCTGTATAATGAAAAGTTACAGCATATTAATTGTAAGGGAAAATATCGTCTGTCGAGCCTATAATAACGGACCTATTGAATTCTCGTAAGCTTACGCTATAATTAATAAGGTCTGTAACTAAGGAATGTATTATAAATAAAATATCATAACGTGAAAGCAAGGAACCGTTCCGAATGCTCCGTATACTCAACAATATTCTTAATATAAATCAATATGTAAGGTAATATTAGATACGTAGTTGTTTCTTAATACAATTTCGGAAATATAAATATTTCTGTCAAAATAATGAAATATAAAAAGCTCTGAAAATTCAATCATCGTGAAACTGTAAATTTGAGATGCAGGTATAACCTTAGTTGATGAGTAATTGAGTCTTAGGAAATGGAGACGGGCTATTTTAAGGCATCTAGGTATTTATGTATGATCTATAATAAAAATGTCAAAATGTTCCGTCAAAGAGTGTATACATTACTTTCCCGCTATATTAGAGTGAATCCATAATTATGATTCGGAAGCGCCGTACAAGTCCACTAAGTCTTGCGAGTCTTTCTTTCTCGCGCGCTCATTGAAGTATCATTCCTTCAGCAATTTTACATGTACTCGTTACAACTACTGATGTTATAATGCTAACTTGTTGGAAAATATTATAAATCTTTACAAAATTTATATCAACCGATAGGCTTTATGCCAGTGCACGTGCCGGCGCAAAGGCAAAGGATTTTTTTGTGCAGCTATTCAATAGGGACTCTTTCCTTTACACTCACCCAGGCCACTTGTGATGCTTCCTGAATACTTTGTGAGATTTCTCTCCAATCATGCCAATGAATGTTTCAGGCAATATCCTACCCTGAAATAAACTTTGACTAATCGGTTAGCACCCATATGCCTTATTCATCTCCTCTATGACGAGAAAAGTCATGCTAAATAACCTAAGCTAGCGCTGAGTACAAGATGCATAACCATGCAGGGAAAGTGTATATCTGCCAAATGCCAGATACATTTCCAAGAACGACCTCATGATATGCTTTATTATCTCAAGGTTCGCGTTTAGTGTCTTGTTAATCATTGAGTTAGTGGCTGCAAGCGCACCTCCAATCTGACCATATGACATACAGCCGGACCCCCCCCCCCCGTCGCGCGTGGTCAGTGGGCTACAAAGTTAACTTCAGTGTCCGCTAGCGCACATTATCTTTCTGGTTAGCCCTTCATTGATAGTGGCGAGTCATTACCGATCAAGGATATAGGAGCCGAGGCAAGTGCCGTTGCTATCGTCGACCTTTTCTCACTTTCCCATATTGGCTAAATCAGTCTCGACCCCAATTGGCCGTTCGCCGGGATGGAGCCTGTCTTGAATGACGCTGCCAAAGACGACTGCCATGGCGCCCCATTTCCCACCCCCGCGGGGTGAGTACTCGACTTCACCGGTCGATGACCTGAGGACGGTGTACGACACCATTCGGGGAATCAACATGGCATCAGTTTTGGCGAAAAAGATGAAAGCTGTGAAGCTGGTAAGACCGCGTTATCGCGCTGTGCGATTATCGTCTACACCTGAACTTTTCGTATCTATCTATCTATTACTTCACGCCAAATACCTTGCCGGGTAGACAGAACTTTACGTAGCTCACTAAAAATCTATTTTTTGCCATTCAGATCGATATCTCGATATTTTTACAATACTCCATCTTCTCCATTTACTGTATTATTAAGACCAGTAATATCTATCTATCTATAACTTCACGCCAAATCCCTTGCGGGGTAAGCAGAGAGAACCGAGCGCCACGTGACTCGATCCTTACATATCTCACTCGCTTCTTTAACATTCATTGCTCTTCTCACGCACGCTCGCCGGTTTCTAGGGCTCCTGACATCACCTTCTGATAGAACACGACCAATTTGGTCATGGTAGGTAATTGGCTTGGCCTTCCCCGGCTCCTACATCCTTCCACTTTTGCATTGTATATCTGCTTCGTCATTTTCAGTAATATGTGGTCAATTCGAGAGTATTAAACAAAACAAATAAATAAATAAATAAAGCTTTTTTGTACACATAGCGACATAATTACAGATCATAAGAGGCGATAGTCTGGAAATTTGTTGGAATCTTAATATCTTGGAAATTCTGACACTTTTAAGGTGGTTTGTTCTAGTTGGTTTACAAATATAATTAGTATTTAATGTATTTATTTATTTTAACTGATTTTAACTAATACTTAATATCACGAGTTCGGTAACGCTGCATTGACACCAACGCATGTAGGTTCGATTACTCAAAGTTGTATCAAGAATATATTCACACAGGACAAACATTTGTATGCATGAACACGTCTGCTTGTCTTGGTCTAGTTGTTTTAAGAGAGGTAGGGCGCACCAAACCACCCCTTCTAGGGAAGTACCTCCACCAAGCAGAAAATACCTTGGAGTTGTGTTCCTGATGTCACCAGTAAGCTCCTAAAGAGTTGCTATGTTACACAAGTGCGCATAAACATGTCTGTTTGACGTAGTCTGGATGTATTTAAGACAGATTTGGCGCATCAAAGCAGCCCGTCTGATAAAGCACCTCCATCTCGCAGAAAAACGCAGCCAAATTACTACGCCCTTACGGTTGCTGTGTGATAGCCTGCGTGTGAGTGAGATCACCAGTAAGCTTATAAGGAGTTGCTGTGTTAGCTCCAGAGGTGACATCGCGCAAGTAATACTTAATGTATTACATGCGTTTATAGGGTACGGTAACGGTTTTACATCAGGTGGACCGTATGCTTGTAGGTCTCCCGACGTTATATCAAAAAAAAATAAAGAACACAAATTGTGTTATTATTGTTTTCTACTCAACTTCACTAATGTACGTATGCAATGTTGCAATATATTATGCAATGTTCCTTCAACAGTGTCTTTACAACTACAAATTACTTTGTAAAAAAAATATCCATTTACTAAGTATGATAAGCAAGAATGATAATACTTTAAATGCTGTCCACGGCTTCGCCCGCGTTGAATTAGACTTTTCAAGTTTACACAGGAATCCCAAGAAATAAATTATTATAAATTATTCAGGGGAAAGAAAAACTGATGTTGACAGTAGATTACAAGTATTTTTCATTTAAAGTCATGTAGCCCATGCGCATCTGTCGTCAAGTTATCATTATCATCCAATTTATCAAGTTCTGCAGTAACATTATTCCCTACACATAGAAACACTGACCCCTATAGGTATTTTGGTAGCGAAATATATAAAGGAATGATTTTCTCTGCGTTCCAGAAAAACAGTCGCAGCTGTGAACCATAAGTACTTACTTAACAAAGAAACATGTAGATGCGAAATTAGTTTGTTGTTTTCTTGACCTACTTCGATTTATGTAACGCGGAAGCTCTAAACAATAATCTTCGATTTTTTGGGGTAGTATTTCGCAACGGTATACTTACAGAAAATGTAAGTACATTGTAAGATCTAAAAAGGTACTTTTCGTTGTTGGATAATATATTATTATAGGATAAGAATGTTATATTAGGAAAATGGAGTGGTCTCCCTTTTTTTATACAACGCGAGGATGCATACAAGCATACGGTAGCATTGCCTATAACCGCTTGCAACAACCTCTGCTGCTAACACAGCAACTCCTTGGAAACTTACATTTGACGTGAGGGAGGTACACAGGAACACAACAACCCTCCAGGGAGTTATTTGGCTGCGGTTTTCTGGAGGTACTATCCTTGTCGAATGCTTTGATGCGCTCTATCGCTTTTAAAAACACCCAGACCAAGACAAACAGACATTCATGCACACAAATGTTTTGTCCGTCTTGTGTGGGAATCGAACCCACGAGCGTTGGTGTCAAAGTCGTGTCATTAACCGCCACCGAGCTCCTCGGCCATTATTTTGATGCATTGTTTTTGTCTAATATATATTTTTTAAAACAACTAGCGTGGTTGCAACGCATCGCCATGCATAGGGCAATGGATTCTGTTTTGATTGGGTATGCATACAAATGAAGCGCACATCAATGGGCAGGCAAGTGAAAGCACCTCTTTTTATTACTTTTATTCATCCTGATTTGATTACTGATCAAGACAAATGGTTCTATTCAATCGTAAAGTTCAACGTTGTTGCCTATGTAGAAAAATTATTAACGTATCTGAATCATTCAACGTGGAGGAATATGGATCTTTTATACAACTTGGAAGCACGTACACATACATACCGTCATGCTAAATAGCTAACGTAGCTTACGATTACAATAGAAGGAAGTATCGTTCGTGTGTTGTCTCCACAAACCAATAAACCACTTGATCGCGTACTACCAATGGAAATATTTTAGCCAATAAGCCGATAAGTGCTACAATATTGATTCGCGGACTAGCCAATAAGTGCTACACGTTCTACTTTACGCCCGACCATAGCGGTAAATTGAGTTACTAGATAATACGGGTCTCATCGGCTCCCCATTCTTCATAGTCGTGACCCTTGCTGCTAACAGAGCAACTTGACAGGAACTTACTGGTAATGTCACTCATTGGCAGGAGCACATCAACCCTCCATGAAGGTTTTCTACGGATTTCTGTAAGGTGAAGGTACTACCCGGCTACTTTGGTACTTGACGTGCCCTACCACCTATTTGAACTTAATGAATAATAGGTTTGACCTGCGGAACTGTAGTTTAGGTACTTCTCGTTCGAGAGCTAAATTGCATCTGAGGTTAGCTCGATAAAGAAAATAATATTACTGGAAAGTTAATGGCTTACAATCACTTACACCCCAGAAAAATATAATTTGCTATTTTTTTCAAAATCTGTTACTAAGAGAATTGTATTTTATTCCTATTTTCAAAACGTAAAAAAAACATCCCGTTTCTTATTATTGTAGATTGGGATCGACACGTACTGTAACTACGTATACTCAAACTTGTATCAAGAATATGTTTACACAGAAGTTTACGTTTGCTATATTTTTAATAGAATACAATTTAATATCTTTACTCCGCACTTCATGATACCCAGCGAAATAGGACGCTAGTAATTTTAAACTGAACAATAACAGAAAATGCTCGACAGTTTTATTGTTATAATTGTTAATACTTACTCGTACATGTACTCGATATTTATTATTGAGATAAGAGTGGCGAACGAATTAATGTAATTTTGTTATACAGGTTCTAATTTCATATGAAAACTTGATTGAGGTATATAATGCATACAAACAAACAACCTGACGGACCAACCATATATATATAAGTTAATATTATAAATTTTACAGTATTTTTCGAGTCAGTAGGTATCCATGAAAACTTTGTATTTCCATTCAAAGTTTTAATAGATATTTTTAACTGCATTTTAACGTCGCCATAGCTAAAGTTGTTTATTTTCGTGTACTGAGCGTATCTGTAAAAGGATTGCACAGTATTTGATACATTTATCGGTACGGTACCAATAATAAATTATCGTACGGTAATTGGTACCGTAATTTATTATTGGTATTCTATAATGTTTTCCTTAAGTATGATTTAATAATAAGAGAATAAGAGAAGTAATAATAAGAGAAAAGATAAATATTTTTACGTATTTAAAAAAAAAAACATCTATCTACTTAACTTATATACATACCCTTTGACAGATTACTCTTTAATAGAGCGATTTAATTTGACTAGCGGTTAAGAGATTGTGACCCATTTTAGTTCAACAGTTGATAGCTAACGAAACTTTTTAACCTAATAATTCAACCACATTCAAATGTTTTCAGGAGTTGATCTACTGTGACAAAATGGTTTAACTCACAGAAACAGCACTCATTCGATTAAATTTTTACACGTGTAATCATATTTATTTAACAATTAACTACATTCTTAATACATTATAAATAAAACTAACATTTGGGGTCATTTTCAGAAGCGGGCACGTCCCGACCCTGCCAGTCCAGCATACCATGAATTGCAATTCTAGATTAAAACCACACCGATAAGTAAATTAGAGCGTCCCCCGTCGGTGACGCGTACCGATCCACCCCGTCGGTGCAAATCGAGATACATGCGGAGGTGGGAGTCGTTAAAGAAGCTAGCGAGGTGTTTAAGGACCACGTAATATGGCACTAGTACCTCTCTGCCTAACCCGCTGGAAATCTGGCGTGAAGATATACGTACATATAACATTAATAACTTATTGATTCAAACCTAGAACATACCTACACAATTCTGGAAGTATAAGAGTTCAATAAATCAATTACGTAGTACCGTGAAAGCTATACCCTAATAAATCTCATTCATCGAAGCTTTTCCAAAAGGTGTCCTATGCTAATTTCACCGCTTATTAATTGTAGCTGAATCGTTTGTACAAAGTTACCGGTTTCTATAAGACTACTTTTAAAAGTTTTTGTATATTTTGCCGCGTACTACGAAATGGTACCGATGTGGTATCGTTTATCTAAACGTATAATGTTTGCGACATTTTCCAATTTTATAAATTATTGAATCTTTCTTTTTAGCGTTATGCCCTTTCTTACTTCATTAGAATTGGCGGGGTCCGCTATCCAATCCTAAGAATTTGATGAGTATACTGATTTTTACATGGGGCGCCTGCCGTCAGAGGTAGAGGGATAACCAGACCTTTCTTAGGTAAGGTACAAGTCTTCCGATATGCAATATCTTGGACGTGCGGATTTTCTCGCGATGTTTTCCTAGCAAGTGATAAATAAAATAAATACATAAATTCGAAAACACAAATTTAGTGGTACATGCCAGGATGCGAACCGAGGTCCAGTTGATTAATAGGCCCGTTCTTTACTGTGCTATGCTTGGCTGCAGTCTTCCGTGAGATGGAAGTGCTTCCCCAGCTATTTTAATGCACCCTGGCCCTGTAATGGCAAGGTCTTGTTTGCAAATTAGCAATTCCCGCTAAGTGCAAATGAGGTTGCATTTAACCTTAAAGATAATACTGTACCACCTACTCTCTAAAACTCTTATTACTTTTTCTATATACCTAGAGTTGGAACTGATTTACCTTTAGCAGCTTTGTCAATGACGAGCTCGGTGGTGGGATTAGCTAGTGGCTACTTTAGCACGGCGTGTCTTTAAGGCGGCGACAAATTAATCTATTTTTTTTATACAATTAGATTGGCAAACAAGCATGCGGTCCGCAATAGATGGTAAGCGATCACCACAGTCTATTGACGCTCGCAACACCACGGGGATGTTACTCGTGCGCTGCCAATCTTGTGACCTAAGGCTGTTTTGGTCACAGTACCCAGCAATTTCACTGCCATATCTCACCCTTAAAACCGGAACACATATATTTAAATATAACTGCTGGACGGTAGAAATAGGTGAGGCAGAGGTACCTACACAGATGACTTTTGTACAAAGTCTCCCTCTGGTAATGAATTTGGGATTAAAAAATAATTAAAGCCGGTAGCAAAAATAATAGGTTGGTAGCTACAGCGAAGGATAATTTTAAGTAGAAAGTAGCAGCTTAATAATCAGTTTTAAGCTTTGTTTTCATTTAAACTGGCATCGAGTTTTTGGTTTGTGACTGAATTTATTGTTAAGGGAACACTTGACGGCGGATGAATGGTAGAAAATGGGCATTCTTTAATTATACAATGAGGTATAATATAAAGTTAACTGAGAAGAAGTAAATATGAACAAAAAAACATTGTTTATATGTAGTTTTATTTCTTAACTTTTATTTTTCTTACAATGGCGAAAAAGTAATAGGTATAAAAGTAGAATAATTAATTGTCTTTATTTATTCAAATTATAAACGACAGCTTTGCTATACTTAAATATAGTGAATACTAAAACTAACAATTTATTAGAATTAAAAAAAGATTATTGCATTATTTGGGCAGGTTTAGATTTAGTAGGACAGGGCGCCCGCGCTTTCTTTTTAGTCCAATAGGAATAACTTTTGCCTCTAAAGTAGGAGTGGTTAGTTTTATCCATATGGCAAGACCCAATATATGTTTACAAGTATTTATTTTAAAGAATTGAGGACAATTGCATGTGCCTTGCTTCCATTATGCCCTAGATAGTTCAGTTTTCCAAAATGCAACTCAACTCCTCAGATGCGTGCCTTGACTCATAAAAAACGTCTTACTCTTATTCCTTAAGCTTTTTCATTACGTACTAAATATTCATTTTTATGCAAAAAATATAGTCATAGTTATAGTATTTACTTTAATGTTCTGTTTTGCCCGACAATATCCTTCCGTCCATTATATAAGTTCAATTTTATGTGTTTTTGGGAAAGAGTCTTCAAAGATATCATTGGACCGCTGCGTAACCATAGTACTTATATTCCGATAATCAGAGTAAAAATAAAAGTTGTATTAGATACGGTTTTTGAACCACACAAATTTATTTAATAAGATCAAAATCATATTAGTGCCTTAGTAACGAACTATAAATGTTAAATAAACATTGTTTTTTCATACTCTTGTTCTCGTGTGACATCGCCCATGAATACTTATTTATTATTCTAATGATATTTAAATTTCAATATTTCGGTTTGAATCAACATTCTACAATAATATAATATATCTAAATTTCAGGACTGTATCTCAATGCGTTTACGACGTTGATATAGACAAAGATACAAGAGTGACATTAATACGATTTCCATTTTACCCTTATTTATTGAACCCTGAAAAGACTTTTGATGAGAAAGCGCCAAGTTTCTTAAACTGTATTTCAATAAACTAATTACATGATAAAGTTATTTTCTCTGAGTACGCAAAATATTGCATAATTATACAGTTTGCATATAAGCAACAAGGTTCGAAATATATTTTTGTATATTTTTTTTGCTCTCTACTCTTAATTTGAAAGAAAAATCATTGATGCTCTACATTAAGTTTATTATTAAGTTATTTATTTTGTTACAATAAAATAATTTTATTGTAACAAAAGCAACATAATTTTCAATATATGTTTTTATGTAAAATGTTGTTTATTTCGTATATTTTTTTATTAAAGTCTTCTTCTTCTTCTTAACGTTTTCCCGTTTCCTAACCCATTAGAATTGACGTGGTCAGCTACCTGAGCCTAAGGATTTGGCGAAGATACTGATTTTTACATTGAGCGACTGCCGTCAGACCTCCGCAGCCCAGAGGGTAAACCAGACCTTTCTTAGGTTAGGTCTCACGTCTTTCGAAATATAATTTCTTGGACGTGCGGGTTTCCTGACAATGTATTTCCTTCACCGTGGAGCAAGTGATAATTACAAATATGTACCTACATAAATCTGAAAACACAAATTTAGCGGTACATGATAGGATTCGAACCGGGGACCAGTTGGTCACTAGGCCGGTTCTCTATCCACTAGGCTATCACTGCTCATTTCTTTTTTCAAAGTATTATATTCTAATAATGTTTGAAATCTTCGCCTGCGACTTCAGTCTTGAAACTGTATTCCTCTAACAATTGCACATTTTTCCGACTTGGCAATAATAAATAAGTAGTACAACTCAAATGTGTTTCATGAGAGCATACGCTACTAAAAATGAGGTTTATTCAGTAAAGATGCAAGCCAATGAAACGAAGTCTACATATTACGTGACCCTGATTCAAATGCAGGCTAACCCGATCTCGCCAAGTTACCAAACGTTTTGCCAGCAATGCAGCATCTTTAGGAAACACTAAACCGAAAAAGTTGGAAAGTACCTCTACGTCAACAGCAAATATTATGCTCTACTCGTTGTAAAGTAGCGCGTTTCATGCCGCAAGTTTCTGTACAAACTTGTATAAGTGAAGATACAGGCCCGCGTTCCTTTGTTGTTTATTACAATCTTTGTCTAGTAGCAACAATGTTCGGTATATGATGAGGAAAGGAGGAGCTTTATTGTACAATGTACAAGAGGTACGTGTCCTGTCCGTCTCAGGGGCTGTACGTGGGCAAAACAATGTGGTGTTGCAACACAGTCGAGTTACTCGATTTGTAATGTATACGCCGTAATTCTATATTACCTGCACTATAAATCGAAACTATAACGTAGCCTTATAACTGACAATGTATTTAAGAACATTTGGCGCAATTATAGTAATTCTACTCGTATTCAATTGGAATTTCTATACATTGAAATATCTATTTGATGCTGCCTCTTCGGGCATGATACAAGGAGTGCATCATTTTATGTTGAAAATTATAACACGGTAGAGAGATATATGTAATTGGCTAATCTCAAAGAAGAGTTCGAAATCGTGGTACTAATGCTGATGCGCGTGAATGCATTCTAAGTTAAGGTCACAGTCAAATTAGCAGCGCAGTAGTTGGGTTTTTAGAACCCGCTGGGCACGAATTAAGGTGCTTACAGGACGGCGAGGAGAGCAGTTTATTTAAATTTACATGGCAATAAATAGTTCAATTTACGTCCCGCGCATTTTTGATGGGAAGACCGTGGATAAACGTGGAAAATTGAAATATTTGTTAGCACGATATTAAACCGTATTGATTGAGTGTTTATTACTTTGCAAAAATCAATACACATATTAATAAACAAAATTTTGAAACAAATATCTATTTATAATTGAGATGAACGTGAATTAAAATTTGAATGCCAATATTTCAATTCACATCACGTGCATTTTTGGTTCGAAAGGCTTGGGTGCGCATGGATGTGAAAGGCAAGAATTGAAATATATGTTAGTACCATTTTGAACCGTATGAGCACCACAAATAAAGTATTTATTACTTTACAAAATGTATACTCTAAGAAATAAAATTTCAAACAAATAATTATTCATAATGTACGTGTTACGCCGTTTAATATATTTTTTTCCAGGCGATACAAAATTGTTTCAGTGCAATAATATAATATATTATAAATAGCATAATTAAAATTTTATTCGCCTCGCCCGATCACGCTTTTCGTAACGCTTTCGTCACGCATTCATCAGCCTACTCCCCAAGTCAAGCGTGCGTAAAGAACTTTTACTTCAAAAATATTTAAAAAAGGGGCAAGTTAGTACAAATTTATATGTAAGACTAGCTGACCCGCGCCACTTCGTCTGCGTAACATAAAAGAGAGAGAGAGGGCTATCCAATACTAAAGTATTTTTTCAATTCGAACTAGCAATTCCTGAGTAAACACACAAACTGTTCAGCTTTATAATATTAGTATAGATAAAATAAAATGTACGCAACATACTTATCAAGATATAAGTAATAGACTACATTAAAAATTAAAAAAAAAAACGGGTTGCACTCCGGGAGTGCCGGCAGAAGTGAAAACTTGAACGTTGCGCAGTTTTGAATTTTTTGGAATGGTTAGGGAATAATTTCGCACGAATTGCTTTATTAATCAGTATAAAAGTACTATCATGTATGTGGTAAAATATAATATTCATTTATTACGCTACCGTACACAAACATGACAATTTATATTACACTAGCTGTGCCCGTGACTTTGTCCGCGCGGAATTTAACAAAAAAGTTATTGTTTAGTTGTAATTTTATTTATTTGATTTGATTATAAGTACCTAAATAAGCAGAGTAAAATAGCGAACAGCAAAATAATAATAGATATGTATTATATACTTCGTCCGCGCTGAATAGTTATTTTTTTTATTATTTATTTATATTAATAAAAATATATAAAATTTGTGAAATAAAAGTAGCCTAAGATATTACATCAGCTATCTGCCAGTGAAAGTCCCGTCAAAATCGGCCCAGGCGTTTCAGAGATTAGCCGGAACAAACAGACAGACAGACAAAAATTGAAAAAATATTCATTTTGGTATATGTACCGTGTATACATCCATATGCATTTAGTAAAAAGCGGTTATTTTAATATTACAAACAGACACTCCAATTTTATTTATCTGTATAGATATCACAACGAAGTCAGCAATAATAATTTTATGTACTTATTTTCAACAAAAACGACGGCGAACAGAGCTGAATGTTTAAAATATATAATATAAATATAAATATATAATAATGAGCCCTCATGATTAAAATAAATAAACAGTGGAATCGATATCATTTAAATCACATTTATGCTTTATCATTACTGGTATTAATTTAATGAAATTTTTTTACTTCATATTTTTTTATGATAAATATCATTAAGTCCTCTTTAAATCTTCACTCACGTTACATAGAAATCTTAAAATACTCAAGAATAGTAAAAGAAAAATTATGTACATATGTAATTATCACTAGCTCGGCGATGAAGGGAAACATGGTGAGGAAACCCGCACGCACTAGGAAATTATATTTTCAAATGACCTTTTTTCTCTAGGACTAGCAATTTTGCACGGAGGGACAAACTTCCATGGGTCTGACGGCAGTCGCTCCCTAATGGGTTATGAAACGGGTTAACTCGAAGAAGAAGATTATCAAAAGACTCATAATAATTGGATATTAAAAAATAGGTCACGAAATGAATACTATATTGCATACGGAAATCGTATATTAAAAAAACCGTTCCTGAGATATCGGTGACATACATAAAAAATTGGTTGTCTGTAAAGTCAGTTTACGGACGATAATCTTACATGATAACGTGATAAGAAAACATTCAACAGCTGACAGAACAGTTCACGTGTAGGTTGTGTGCTGTTGCTTTCTTCTACTCGGACGCGTCGGCCGATGGAGTGTGAGAGTGAGATGCGTCGCAAGCCGAACGCTTAGGCCGATCGTGTCTCTCTATCGCAAGTTCCGCGCTCTCGCTTGCACGCTCAGCTCAGGCGAAACGTGACACTTTTTCGTGCATGCAGCCGGTGTTCATCGATTTATAAGATGTTATCACGTCAAAAATATATATATATATGTACTTGTTAAACTCAGAACCTCCTCCTTTTGTAAAGCAGCAGTTAAAAAGCACAAACCAATTACCGTTAAATAATATAACTAGCTCCCTAATGCTAGCTGTGTTTGGTATTTGTATCGAAAAGACCTAAGCGCGCTGGTAAGATTACTGTTTTTATATACATCCATCTGTTCTCTGTTTATTCCAACAAAACGGTAGAGCTTTTTGTCCCAGGATTCCTCTACGTGTAGGTGGTCTACCCTTAAAGTTTAACACTTACTGTTGAATTTAAATACCATTACAGAAAATGATTAGACATTAAACCCAGATCTAAAGGATGACTCGACTAAACCAACTAAACCAACTAAACGCTTATCTATGTTAATTATTCACAACTAGCGACCCGCCACGCCATTAATTTATAAAGAAAATGAAAAGTGCCCTTTACAAAAACATATTATATACTAGAAAGTTTCGGTGACTTCGTCCGCGTGGAATTGAAATTTATTCGCCATTTCATGGCTTTTAATTTTGACAATGGAACCCCAATTATTTTTCTGAAATAAAAGAAGCCTAAGTTACTCCATATAATATCAGCTATCTGTTAGTAGAAGTCCCGTTAAAATCGGTTCCACCGTTTCGGACATTAGCCGGAACAAACAGACAGACATACCAAAAAAAATTGATTTCTTGGTACCTACAGATATCGTGTATGCACGCATATGCATTGGGAGGATATTTTAACCTATAAGCCTATAAGATACGCCATGTTGAACCGTGAACTAACCAATAAAAGCCGCGCGTCCTACTTTATCCCTGACCGTAGCGGTGAGTTTAGTTACTACGCAAAATCGTGTCACCGGTTCTCCATAGGTTATTTTCAACATGCTATCTATATACTCGTGAAACCGTGAGATATGTCGATAATCTTAGATAAAATAAGATTGTAACATAAAAGATCAGGCCAACGACGACTTATTATTTATTCGTAGCCAGCGACACAATAAATTTATGCGTATTACTGCCACGAGAAAATCTTCAGTATATTTAAATCCACAGCTAACTTCAAAAAAAAAAACAGTGCACAGCATAATTAAAAAGTTGTTAATTTGACATTATAAACAGACACTTTTTGTAAGTGAGGTAGAGGACCCCTCTACCTCACGTACAAAAAGTGAAAGGAAGGTCACCAAAAAGCTCCTAATGAGTTGCTGCGTTAGCAGCAAAGGTAGCATCGCACGAGTGACACTTAATGTATTACAAGCGTTTATAGGCTACGGTAACATCTTTACATCAGGTGGGCTGTATGCTTGTATGCCTCCCGACGTTGTATAAAAAAAGACACTTTGTGTTTTTATAGAGTGTACTAGCTGACCCGGCAAACATTGTTCTGCCTAATAATTTTTTTTTTTTTTAATGATTTTGTTATATGAATTTTACGACTTATTCTCATACCTACCAAATAAATTCATTTTCATAAAAATTGGTCGAGCCGTTTCGGAGTAATGCGACCATAAACACCGTGACATATTTAATATTATATTATATATTTAATATGATATTTTATAGCATGTCTTTACTCTCAGTGGTTAAGACCGTTTGGTTGCCAGTCAGTCAGAATGTTCGTCGAAAATTTCCTTGAAATTGATTTCCCATATTTCGAAGCCGCGCTTAATTTGCAAATACATACATCAATACACATTCCAGTAATGTTGATATAATAATATCTTCCACGAACTGAAGCCAATCGTATATTTGCAACACCGACATTAATTCAATCTGTCGGGCAGAGAAAATTTTGCAGGTTAGATCAAATTGCATGTAAATTTGACTTTCGTAAAATAACGCCTGAATCTATTCACTAAAATATTGCTTTCAATTGAATTGTTTTTCGCACAATATCAATGATGGGTGTTTTGATTTTATTTTTACGTAATTAATAAAGTGAAAAAGTATCAAACTGGGCATCCATTTTTTATGCAACATCGGGAGGCATGCAATCTCACGGCCCAATGTAAAGCAGTTACCGTAGCCTATGAATGATTGCAATACATGAACTATTATTCACTTGTTGCCACCACTGCTGCTAACACAGCTACTCCTTAGGAGCTTAATGGTGACACCACTCACACGCAGAAATATAACAGCCATATAGGGAGTTTTTATGTGGTTTTCTGTGAAATCAAGTTGTTCCCCAGGCGGGCTGCTTTAAAGGGCCCTAGGTGCCGGAGGTGCACCTGTTGATAACACAGCAAATCCTTGGGAGAGTTTTGGTAATCTCATTAACTCGCACTAACACGACAACCCTCCAGGGAGTTATTATTTGGCTGCGATTTTATGGAGGCCCTAGTAGGGCTGCTTTGATGCGCCCTACCTACCTTGAAAACAGCTAAATAATAATGACAAGCAGATATATTCATGTACACAAATGTTTATCCTGTGTATGAACGCTTAAACTCCGCCATCGAGTTCCTCAAGTAAATATTTTTATTGCCATTAATACCAATTCCAATTTCAAATTTTATTTCGTTAAAACTTAACTTTGACTTACGAATAAAACAAAAAGAAATCAACCAAATCGGTGGAGCCATTGTAAATTGATAATCATTTCAAACGTTTTGTCATTCTTACGTTCTTTCTACGAGTACATACCCGAACTAATGACGCATACCTTTTTTCTAATCTTAACACCAACACTGTTTTTTCTTAAATCATCATTGGGAACGCGATCAGCAAGCGATACATCTCAGCGTTTTACTTTTACCTAACAAAATATAATGTAATGTTATGGAAAATTAATATGAACTATTTTATAAATCGAATTTGATTATAGGGGACGTGTACGCACTAGAATCAAATCTACGGACGTCCATAAGCCTGAATATTCATTATGTAAATGAAATTTTCATTTTATTCTAACATTATTTAAAGTAGATAGCTTTTTGAGGTCTTCAACTTAAGATCTTATTCATTATGTTTTTGTACGCTTCTGCTAAGTTTGGTGACAAACAAACATTGTTTTTACCAGATGTGAAACACTTTTCGAAGCATTGAACACAAGAGATTGGAGCCCCTTGCGCTTTGCCAATCTCTCTATTTACTCAGAAAATCCTCAGGGGCTTCATAGGAGTAACATTGCATTTTACCCGGCTTATCAATAATTAGGATAAGGTTTTCCGAGATTAAGTATGTACATATGTCAATTTCATTGTAACCTTTTGTATCCTAACAACTTGATCGACTTTTATACACGTGGTGTCGTTGTATTCGTCTTTTTGTAGAGCTGTGTGTCATCACATTAAATTAATATATAGCACGTTCTACATTTATTTAGTGTTTTACAGTAATCATGCTTATTTAATTCTTATTTTAAAATGTATTTAATGCATATTACACCACAAATGAATCATACAAATTAAAGCGTAATGCTAATGAAAAAAAAAACACGAGCATTATTTTAATATATTATAATATATTATGTTCGAGGCCGCTAATATTCTTTTGTGTGCTAAACTTTATCGAAATTCTATCATCCGTTTTTGCATTGAAACAAATACTTTATAGAGAACGACGTTTTATTATCAAGTTATTTCAAAAAGAGCTTCGCAAAATATATATATAGTATATATTTACATATATATACATTTCTCTTCAATATGCGGCTGAAAATTTACCTAATTTCTCATACAATTGAGCAGTGATACGGAGCGACGGAATTTTTTAGAAGCTCCTCTTCACAACAACTCGACGATAAAACGTCGGTCTTGCTTGATTATTTATCTTACAAAAATATATCTGTCTATATGGAATCTCCCTTCGAGAATTAAAGTATCTTTCTAGTAACTTTCAGTTACCTAACGCAGCATTAGCAAGTTAATTAACTGGTCCCAACGAAAATGTTCGCTGAGTAAGCAATTATATTTCGGCATACACGCAACTACGTTGGAATATACTTTCCTGCAGTTGGACGTAATTTTTGCCTATTATAAAAAGGAAAGCTATTAAGTAATATTTCTTTTACAATACATTGCCACCGTTTTTCTTCGTCCGAAATAGTAATACAAATTTTATGTTAGACATATGCCATCAAATCGAATTCAATTATCTCATCACATACCACAGTTATTGACTAAGTTCATATAATAATAACACCAGACAAAATGTTGTAAGAAGCCGCATAGCGGATGTACAATCATACGCAAGATGTAGCAGTGCCGGAAATATTTTTATTAGGTCCGATCCAATATATGTGTGATTGGATTTTATCGGTACCTACAGGAAATTGATTATTTACCGATTGGAATTGTTGTAAGTTTTCGTCACCTTATTGATTTTGTATAAGCGAGCTATTTTTCATTCGTACGAAGACAGTAAAAACACGGTTGTTTACTCGCAGTTTTAGTAGCCAAGGAAATTACGATTTTGTTGTTCCGAAAACTACCTAAATAAGTTTCGCCGCGAGTTCAAACACTGTCCTTATAGTTCATATTACATAGAGCTAAATTGTACAAAAACACGTTTTATATACTCTAAATACTTGACTGACGATTTAGGATATCATTACCCGAAATTGTATAATACCCTATTTAATTGACAAGTTAATACCCGCCGGTTTTCCTAGGGGAATATTCGAGGAAGGAGCAATCTTTTTATTTTATATAAAGATCTTTTATTATACTCTACCATAAAGTTCAACAGATTATTACAAAGAGAAAATACAGTTTTTATATTATCGTCATTATTTTAACAATATTGTTGTCTGTATGAGGTTCGCCAGGCCCAATGTACCTTAACCTAGAGAAGCATGGTCGGTTAGATATGGTGAACAATACACGAAATAACCTTGCAAATACAGTTGTAGGATTTGACAATATGGGTAGGGCTAATCACGCATCATTGATATTTAATTTAAATTTTATCATCGTCTCCTCTTTCCTCAACACACTCTATTAACAAATATAAAATGTACTCTTAAAACTTGATATATATATTTTTTCTTGTGCTGTTACTTTAACATTTGTTTATACTTATAGTAGGGTGACTACAACCCACGAAGCAAAATTTGATACACAGGGTTGTCAATCAATATGTTTTAATTTTGCTTGTTGGACAGATCAGTGTTGTATTTTTCACCATTATTACTAATTACATCCAGTGCTGCCAACCTTACTGTATACAATCATTTTTTATCTATTTAGCAATATTATTTATATTTTTTTGCATAATAAAAACACAATATATATATAATAATATTTAAATAGTCCAAAAATCTGCCGTACATCTCATCACTGCCAGTAGTGATGGATTATTGCCTCATTTTTATCCTAAGGCAATAAGTACAGATTAAGTTTTAAAACATAAATAAAAGTGACTATGTTTGATGCTATTTCTTTCTCCTAGAATTTATGAATAATAGTTTTTTTGCAGAAAAGTTGGCAACTTTTTTTACAGCCGAATCGCACAGCAAAAAATGTAAAGAATCGCTCGCACAATAACAAACATTTCGCAAACAGCCGTATTCTAGTAGACAAATTCAAGGTAAACGTACTTATTCATAAGCAAGAATCACCAATAAAATTACAAAAAAAGATATAGCTTACCTATTCGAAGAGCATCTCGTAGGGCGTTTACGCCAATTTTTTTCTTTCATTTTGCACCGTATTAAATGTTCGCATAAACTTTGTGCGTACTCATTGCAAGAGCGGTATTGCGAAGCGCAGCGACACGGTCGGAGGTCGCGGCGGTGACTGAGTGTATACTCCGGACTCGCGGACTTGGACGATGCGCGATGGGGTGGCTCTAGCTTCGTAGCCCTCTCGTCCCGCACCGCGATTCGTCCGCCCTCATCGGCGAGTTGCTGCTACTCTACTAAACACCCGTTACTTTAAAGCATGATCCTACGCCGGACAATAATGTTTCTAAAAAGGTCTATCTATCTATCTATAACTTCACGCCAAATCCCTTACGGGGTAGGCAGAGAGAACCGAGCGCCACGCGACTCGATCCTTACATACCTTACTCGCTTCTTTCACATTCATTGCTCTTTTCATGCACGCTCGCCGGTTTCTAGGGCTCCTGACATCACCTTCTGATAGAACACGACCAATCTGATCATGATAGGTAAGTCTAAAAAGGTGACTCGTAAAATCTAGGGGTTGTACCTCATTGATAATATTGTTCACGGTTTATAGTTAAAATGAAGAATGCATGCTCGAAATAAATTAAGACTATACCGGGAGGTTTTTAAGTATGCGGTAAAAAGGTTTTTAAACTCGGCTAGTGACGTCTCTGTTACAAACGTCCATGATAGTACAACCAGCTTACCATTAAGCAGGAATTACCGTAGCAAGCACTTTACCGTACCTTTCTGCTGCAAGCATTCTTGTACAGAATTATAATTATTCGTGTACAGAATCATACACGTATTTATTTTTAAAGTAACGATGGAGTAATTTTGATTCTTAGTTGATTATTGAAACAATTGAAATCTATAGATATGTAGTTTAAGACATTATTTACAAAACCATCCTTAACTTTCGTTTTATACGGAATAGATGATGTTATTATTATGTCTGTCACAACTTTGACATATCTCATAAGAGAAATTAATAAACAAATAGTAGGTATCTCAAGCTCAGTGTAACCTTTCTCAGTCGTTACTTCGTTACCAGAATAAATCATATTATAAATATAAGTTGTTTATTATCATTAAAATGATTATTAGCAACATCAGAACTTTTTAGCTTTTCTAAAAATATCCGATCAAACAAATAAAGAGGAGTGATTACGGTTTGCTCAGGAATATTTCAACTGGGTGACTACAATATTTCCCGATGAGAAGAGTTTTCAAAGAAGTCTAAAAGGAAGAAAGACATCATTTATTTTTGGCATAAAGACAATACGTTAGTCGCAAAAACAAAATCATTATAGGTAAAACAGAATTAGGGTAAATAAATGTGAATACGTGAGAATGGATTGGTGTTCAAGGGTAAGGCGAATTGGAATTACCTACGCGTGTTAAGAGCTCCTATCGTGTTAAAGTGTTGATTGACGTAATTCTATCAATTGTGTGTACTATTTGGAACACGTAAGTGAATTAAGTTTAATTCACGACAATGTCGCCACAAGATTCAGTAAAAGCTAAATCAAAATTAGATTGTAGATTTTTTGAGCAGTTTGGAAGTCTGGGAGCCGTGCTTTCTGGTCGCTCCCTAAAGCTGCCGACAGAAACTTCTATTGGCGTCGACGTTATTAATGGTAACCGCCCCGATAGCATGAATATCAATGCTGGTGATTCCCAAGGCTCTGTGCTAACACCAACCCTATTTCAGCTTTATATTAATGACATGTTGTCAGTTGATAGCATTCATCGTTATAAGTTACGTAATATAATTCCGTGCTTCAGTGGGCTCGTTAAGCCGCCGGCCGCCGGCCGCGGCTGTTGCCGATAGATGACAGTTGTTAAGCTAAAGTCAGCTAAACCTTAGCGACTGTGTGACCTTCGGGCAGATTGAAAACACTACCCTTCGTTAATCCGCAGTTGAGGATCGTCGTGGCTCTAAACCTCTTCGGTTAAGGTAGTAGTAATAGTAATTGTTATTAAGGCCCGGAGATAATATTATACAGGCCATATTAGCAACCCTTCTCCCCCTTTTGAAGGAAAGCCGTGATTAATTTTTTGTCTGAAATTTAAATTATCTTATCTAAGTTTGATAATTCGTTGAAATTATCCTAACTTCTGATGATGAAATTTAATTAGTTAAAAAATACATTTGCTGTATGCTCCATACTTACAGAACATGCCTATTATCATCACCTGGAGCAAAGGAATTTTTAGTGTCGCGATCTCCAGAAAAGTTCAGTTCCGATGCTCACACGATATTGATTCCTTGGATATATAAATTAATTAATATTACCGGACAAATACACATAAACCCTCAAGAGAGTTCTTATTTAGCTGCACTTTCTGTGAAGTGGAAGTACTTCCCCAGTCGAAGTGTTTTGATGCGCCCTACCTCTCTTAAAATTCTTCTCTCCTAAAAATGATATGGTGGCTTCAGATTGAATTAACACAATAAACGCAACACAATATTATAAAAATTAAAATTAAAGTGCGCTTACATACTGGAAATTAAATTGGACGCTTCCGTTAACAATTTTCATGGTTCACTCGTCAAGTATGGCCGGCTATTTGTGTGGATGCATTGGTCCATTGATACAGGTTTCGAATCACGAAATATTTCGTTCCACGGAATATTGTACTTTACAATAGTTGTTTAGTAAAGATCACGACACAAATATGTCATATACTCGTACCTAGTCTTGCCATAAATGAAACAAAGAAAAAAAAAATTCTATAGCAAATAACAGTGTGTTAGTTTAATACATAAATATAAAACAATTTAAAATATAAAAAGCTTATTCGAAGTGGTCTCCATTGGCTGCCATACAGTCCCTTAAACGTTGAGGCCTGTTATCAATAGAAGCACGCACTCTTTCCATGGGAAAATTCTTCACTGCCAATCGTACGGTTTGTGTTAGGGACTCCAAATTACCATGGCGTTTAGAGCAAGCCATACTCTCTAAAATTGGCCATAAATCATAATCCAGTGGATTAAGATCGGGACTAGACGACGGCCAGTCTTCAGCTCTGATGAAGTCCGAAACGTTCGTTTCCAACCAAGACTGCGTAGACCGAGCTTTATGACCCGGCGCCGAGTCTTGCTGGTAGGACCATTCTTAATTATTGAACATGGTGTTGTTAAGGGGCTTCACTACCTTCTCAATAATGGTATCTTGATACACTTGTACCGATGTTTTGATACCTTTTTCACAAAAGTATGGCTCAGTCACTTCTTCATAGCTAATACCGCACCAAACAATCACTGAAGTCGGATAGTGGCCACGTTGCACTCTCTCGACTAATTGGGAAGCTTCCTTAGAGCTTTGAGTATAAATACGGTCATTTTGTTTGTTAAAATGTTGCTCAATTGTAAAAAATTTCTCATTCGTAAACATAATTTTTCTGTGACCTCCCTTTGCGTACCGCTCCAGTAGTTGTTTCAATTTTACCACCCTATTCTTTTTTAAATTATCAGTTAAGAAATGACCAGTACGTCTCTTTACACAAGATCGGGCGTGCGTGGAGTATTGCTCGCATCTCTGGGACGGCTCCGCACAGTATCTTCTTGAGGCTCTCGTTAGGTTGCAGCGACGGGTTATCCGCATAATTGACTACGAAGAAGTCACCAAAAACCTAGAACCTCCTCAACTCCGTAGGGACATAGGCTCTCTAAGCGTATTTTACCGCCTTTACCATGGCGAGGGCTCTGAAGAACTATTTTCCCTTATCCCACCCTCTCTCTTCCGTCATAGAACCACACGTGCGGGCTTGCGATGTCATCGTTCCACGGTTGAGAATATCTCTTCGCTTACCAAAAAGTTCGGCAACTCCTATCTTTGTCGTACCATTAAAAAGTGGAACGCTTTGTCTGCACATGTATTCCCTCCTTCCTACAATATGGGATCCATTTTGCGGGTCAGCATGGCAGCGTCAACTGACAGGATACGGTATGTAGTATGTTGTCAGTTGCAGTTGCGAGTTGGGCTCCTCTTTCGCTTACCATCAGGCAAAGAGGAGCCACTATGCTGAACAAATATAAAAAAAATATATAGGCTGCAAGTCCTATGTCATCTTTTAAAATACGCGACATGGTTCTAGGTGCTATCTTCATCTCCCGAGATAAAATCTTTTGCTTTCGGACAGGATTTCTTCGAATTCTTTTCCGTACTGCTTTGACCACCTTTTTCGTATGAACACTACGTGGACGGCCAGATCATTTTCTGTCACAAACAGAGGAGATCTCATTGCACCTATTAATAGCCCGGTACACAAACATTTTACTAATACCAAGCGTATGGAGAGTTTTAATAATTGTATTTGGCTCCATACCTACTTTGTGTAATGCAATCACAGCGAGTCGGTTCTCTTTATCACCCCACTCCATTTTAATATCGCAAAATATTGTACAATGTATTGGCGCCAAAATGAGAAAACTCAATGAACAATCATATAAAAATGACAGATTCCAAATTCAAATGTAATATTTTGTTTATTTTTAATTGTAACAGTATTTATGGCCAGACTAAGTACTTGGTCTTGAGTATAATTTTTTATACTACAGTATAATAATTAAAGTTTTTATAGTACTGTACCATATGGGAAGAGTTGAAAACTTTTAATAATAAACTAGCTGAAGACCGCGGCTTCGCACGCATGAGATTTGGGCTTTTAGTAGCCTTTATTTCTCTATAGACCTTTTTCATACAGCGCCATCTATTGACCATTGCATGAGGCAACTTATATTTTATTTTTATTGCATATAAAATGCGTAGTTATTTAAAAAATAGGTATTCTATGAAAATAATAAAAATAAAATTGCAAAGTCCCCCCGAAGAAGAAGATTTTCCCCTAATTTTAATAGTTTTTAATTTTTTACGCAGGAACCCTAAATATTTACGGGATAAAAAGTACCCTATATGGTGCTCTGAACAGTCATCTACCTACCAGTGAAAGTCCCGTCAAAATCGGTCCAGCCGTTTCAGAGATAGCCGGGACAAACAGACAGACAGACAGACAAAAATTGTAAAAATATTCATTTTGGTATATGTACCGTATATATATCCATATGCATTTAGTAAAAAGCGATTATTTTAATATTACAAACAGACACTTCAATTTTATTTATCTGTATAGATACCCTCGGATCTCAGTGTAATAATTAAAGTTTTTATAGTAGTGTACCTACCATATGGGAAGAGTTGAAAACTTTTAATAATAAATTTAATTAAATATATTTTTTTGTTTTATACTACATCGGGAGGCATACAAGCATACCACCTGATGTAAAGCGGGTACCGTAGTCTATTAACGCTTGCGATATATTAAGTATCACTCCCGCGATGCCTCCTCTGCCGCTTACACAGCAATTCCTTAGGAGCTTACTGGTGACCTCACTCACACGCAGGAACATAACCCTCTAGAGAGTTATTATTTGGCTGCAGTTTTCTGTGTGGTACTTCCCCAGATGGGCTGCTTTGATGGGCCTACCTCTCTTAAAACATCCAGACCAAGACAAACAGCCATGTTCATGCACACAAATGTTTGCCTTGTGTGGGAATCAAACCCACGAGCGTGTCAAAGTCGCGTCATTCACGACTGAGCCACCGGCTCGTCAATATGTGACATTTTTCTAAATCAGACTCTTCTTCGCCTCCAAAACCCAGGAGAAAAACCATACCTTTCTTAGGCAAGGTCACACGTCTTTCGAAATATAATTTCTTCGATGTACGGGTTTCATCGCGATGTTTTCCTTCACCGCTGAATCCGAAAACACGAATTTAAAGGTACACGCTAGGATTCCAGCCTGGGACCAGTTGGTCATCTTCTAAATTAGACTATTAAGACGATAAATATACCTATATAAAACAAATTATTACGATAATCCTCTCTGCCTACCCCGTAAGGGATTTGGCGTGAAGTTATAGTAGTAGTAGTATTACGATAATAGTTACGATAATATAAACGTCGCCACAGTGTTGAGAACTCTTCTTCTTAGCGTTATCCCATTTCTTAATCCATTAGAATTGGTGGGGTCCGCTACCTAAGTCTAAGGATTTGCCGAAGAGACACATTTTTATATAGAGCGACTGCCGTCAGATCTCCATAACCCATGGGGAAAACCAGATGTTTCTTAGGATAGGTCACACGGCTTTCGAAATATATTATTTTGAACGTGCGGTTTTCCTCACGATGTTTCCCATCAACGTCGAACAAGTGATAATTATATATATTTACATCAATTCGAAAACACGAATTTAGTGGTTTATGTCAGGATTCGAACCGGGGCCCCGTTGTTCAATAGGCTGGCTCTCTATCCACTGAACAAACACTGCTCTATGTCAAAATCAGTATCGACGCCAAATTCTTAGGTTTACTTCTTCTCTTTCGAAATATAATTTCTAGGACATGTGGGTTTTCTCGCGATGTTTTCTTTCACCACCGAGTAAGTGAAAAATTTGTACATAAATACGAAAACACGAATTTAGTGGTACGTACATCCACCAGGATTCGAACCGGGGAACAGGTGGTCAATAGACCGGTTCCATACTTCCACTGGGCTATCACGGCTCAATAATAAGTAAACTCCAGTGGGACGAACTGTCACATGATAAACCAGTTGAGAATGCGCAAGCTTGCATTGCCAGAGGAACACCTGGCTCGTTAATTATATAACAATTCAATTTTTTTTTAATTTGTCGGCCATTTTGCTCCTTAGGAGATAGGAACGGTGTTCCTGAACATTCCTATTCAATTTTTTCATGCTGAATCCGAATCTGAAGTCAAAAGTCGAATATTCGAAAAAAGCGACATACAAACACACTGACAAACATATAGATTTCATGTAGAAACGGTGTTCCTGAAAATTATCAACATTTCAAAAGATTTTTGAAATAATCATTAATGTAGCAATGTACAAGCCAATCAGGCATGCATATAGAAATAACAAGATCTACATAAATTTGCAACTGAAATCTATTTGGAACTAGAAATAAATAATAAAAATAAAAGAAATATTGAACACTCTGCAACATAATGTATATTATCATTTTGATGAAATATTATTACAAATATTTTCTCTTGTCAAAGAGCTCAAAGCCATTTTAATAAAAAAACGACTTGTATTTTGTTAAAAACTATATAATATTCCATTTTGTTTCTGTATTTTGGATAAATACTATAAACAATTGATGATCGTGCTGAATGACTGACTTATATGAACGATAAATTGAACTGGATTAAACAAAAAGGTACAATTCCATTTTATTATCATTTGCAGAAACAAAGAAAAGAACAGAAAATATTTAAAACAGTTAAACATTGTCAGTTGGAATTATGCCTTAGCGAGTTTATAGACAATAAAAATTTGTCGTCTTGTTTTCCGTTCCGTTTCCTTATCCATTAGTAATAGTGTCGGGGCCCGCTATCTAGCTACAGATTTGGTGTAAATAGTGATTTTGACATACTCGTAGAGGGACTGCGACATTTTTCCAGTCAGTTCTTGAAAGCAGTCATGCCAAGATATGGCATGACTGTTTTCAAGAACTGGCTCACGATGTAATGAAATATTGTTAGTAATTTATTACAACTAGATGGCGCTGTTCGTTTTTTACATCGCGCTATGGTTTCACATTTGTAATTTAGTGTTACTACACTGGCAAGAGTCTTCTATGAAAAGAGCTATGTTTGTTAAATAGAATTTTTACTTGCTGTCAATTTGGGTGAATAACTCAAAGTCGGCGCATATTATTTGATATTTGTTATATGTAATAAATTAATCATGTGTAATTAATAATTTTTCTATTAAATATTACTACATTACATTAATAGACTGGGACCCTAGGACCTTGGGACCGGTGGGACTTATATAGATTTATAGCTAATAAGCCTGATATTGTGCTGGTAGACCGGTTGGAACGAAGGGTGTTCCTTGTTGACATCACCGTCCCTTGTGATGAGAACCTCGTGAAGGCTTTTTATTTTTATAATATTGTATATAATATAAATACAATATTATAAATACAAAATTAATCTCCACCGACGCGAGACGTAATATCTATGTCGTCGATGGTCAGGGCGACAGACTAAAGAACCTCCGCACAATACGTGCCGTTCCCAAAATTGCCACATTCTGTATTCGGCCATTAATACAATGACCTAGCGAAAGTCTCCTTAGGTGTTGGTCGGGACTTTTCGCTACAAGACTATGACTATCGGGACAATTACTGTTGAATCAATGTCCCACATGTCGGTAACCTCGTGGGCTAAGTCCAAGTATTTTGACAACTTGTTTTTCTCAGCATTCATGAGGTTCTCATCACAAGGGACGGTGATGTCAACAAGGAACACCCTTCGTTCCAACCGGTCTACCAGCACAATATCAGGCTTATTAGCTATATATCTATATAAGTCCCACTAGTACCAGTCTACTGGGATCGGTCTATCATCTGGTAGATTTTACTGGTAATAACTGGTAGATTTAATGTAATGTAGTAACATTTTATAGAAAAATTATATTCATTACACATTATTAATTTATTACATATAACAAATGTCAAATAATATGCGCCGATTTTGAGTTATTCACCCAAATTGACAGCAAGTAAAAATTCTATTTAACAAACATAGCTCTTTTCATAGAAGACTCTTGCCAGTGTAGTAACACTAAATTACAAATGTGAAACCATAGCGCGATGTAAAAAACGAACAGCGCCATCTAGTCGTAATAAAATTATTAACAATATTTCATTACATCGTGAGCCAGTTCTTGAAAACAGTCATGCCATAGCTTGGCATGACTGCTTTCAAGAACTGGCTGGAAAAATGTCGCAGTCGCTCTACGAGTATGTCAAAATCACTATTTACACCAAATCTGTAGGCTTAGATAGCGGGCACCGACACTATTACTAATGATAAGGTAACGGAACGGAAAACAAGACGACAAATTTTTATTGTCTATAAACTCGCTAAGGTATAATTCCAACTGACAATGTTTAACTGTTTTAAATATTTTCTGTTCTTTTATTTGTTTCTGCAAATGATAATAAAATGGAATTGTACCTTTTTGTTTAATCCAGTTCAATTTATCGTTCATATAAGTCAGTCATTCAGTACGATCATCAGTTGTTTATAGTATTTATCCAAAATACAGAAACAAAATGGAATATTATATAGTTTTTAACAAAATACAAGTCGTTTTGTTTATTAAAATGACTTTGACCTCTTTGACAAGAGAAAATATTTGTAATAATATTTCATCAAAATGATTAAACATTATGTTGCAGAGTGTTCAATATTTCTTTTATTTTTATTATTTATTTCTAGTTCCAAATAGATTTCAGTTGCAAATTTAGATCTTGTTATTTCTATATGCATGCCTGATTGGCTTGTACATTGCTACATTAATGATTATTTCAAAAATCTGTTGAAATGTTGACAATTTTTTATCATGCGACAGTTTTTGCCACTGGAGTTTACTTATTATTGAGCCGTGATAGACCAGTGGAAGTATGGAACCGGTCTATTGACCACCTGTTCCCCGGTTCGAATCCTGGTGGATGTACGTACCACTAAATTCGTGTTTTCGTATTTATGTACAAATTTTTCACTTACTCGGTGGTGAAAGAAAACATCGCGAGAAAACCCACATGTCCTAGAAATTATATTTCGAAAGAGAAGAAGTAAACCTAAGAATTTGGCGTCGATAGTGATTTTGACATAGAGCAGTGTTTGTTCAGTGGATAGACAGCCAGCCTATTGAACAACGGGGCCCCGGTTCGAATCCTGACATGAACCACTAAATTCGTGTTTTCAAATTGATGTAAATATATATAATTATCACTTGTTCGACGTTGATGGGAAACATCGTGAGGAAAACCGCACGTACAAAATAATATATTTCAAAAGACGTGTGACCTATCCTAAGAAACATCTGGTTTTCCCCATGGGATATGGAGGTCTGACGGCAGTCGTTCTATGTAAAAATGTGTCTCTTCGGCAAATCCTTAGACTTAGGTAGCGGACCCCACCAATTCTAATGGATTAAGAAACGGGATAACGCTAAGAAGAAGAGTTCTCACCACTGTGGCGACGTTTATATTATCGTAACTATTATGGTATTACTACTACTACTATAATTTCACGCCAAATCCCTTACGGGGTAGGCAGAAAGGATTATCGTAATAATTTGTTTTATATGACGAGCTCGGTGGCGCAGTGGTGAAACGCGTTGTTACACTATTTTGACACCAACGCTCGTGGGTTCGATTCCCACACAGTACAAACATTTGAGTGCAGGAACATGTCTGTTTGTCTTGGTCTGGGTATTTTCTATGTATAATAAGTATGTATTTACAAAAAAAAATGTATTTACGTATGTTTATCAGTTGTCTAGTACCCATAACACAAGCTACGCTTACTTTGGGGCTAGATGGCGCTGTGTAATTTGTCCGACAATATTTAAAATATATATATATATATATATATATTTATCGTCTTAATAGTCTAATTTAGAAGATGACCAACTGGTCCCAGGCTGGAATCCTAGCGTGTACCTTTAAATTCGTGTTTTCGGATTCAGCGGTGAATGAAAACATCGCGATGAAACCCGTACATCGAAGAAATTATATTTCGAAAGACGTGTGACCTTGCCTAAGAAAGGTATGGTTTTTCTCCTTGGTATTGGAGGCTCGACGATAGTCGTTTCGTATAAAAACCAGTATCTTCGCCTAATCCTTAGTCTTAGGTAGCGAAGCCTGCCCATCCTAAAGGATTAGGAACCGGAGTAACGCTAAGAAGAAGAAGAGTCTGATTTAGAAAAATGACACTTATTGACGAGCCGGTGGCTCAGTCGTGAATGATGCGACTTCGACACACTCGTGGGTTCGATTCCCATACAAGGCAAACATTTTTTCTATATCTTATTCATTTTTTCGATTATTTCTAGATAAAAATGATTGAACCTCGATTGAGTGCTTTACCGAAGAAAAACCGTTTCAAGCCTTCTCCAATAAGTTCTACGTACAAGTAGACGGTTATTATCTTAAAATGGAGGAAGTTATCTTTTCGATACATAGCCAGTCAAATCATTTCCCACTGGCATGACCCCACTTTGATTGTCCTTTTTTCTTGTATTAAGGAACGTTGATGTTAGTCCTATTTGAATTTGAATAAGAAATTCCACCGTTACAGGTATAGAATAAAAAACTTTTTATATGAGAGGAAACTTAGCATAAGTTACCTCTCGTGTAAAAAATTTACATCAGAATGAATACAATGTAATGCGTGTAATCTGCATTGGAAGCGCATTGCTTCTAATACAGATTACACGCATTACAATGTCTCTTTTACATAAGTCATACATCAGTACTAGAAGGTCATGGTGTATTAACAGGATAGTATGTTAAAAAGTTATTTGTGTCAAAAATTACTTTGAAATAAGAAAAGAAAAAACGGGGCGTGTTTGTGTCACGACCGTGTGTTTTACGTGAATACGTCTTCGTAACGCTTAAAAGGAAGTAAGTTATAATTACTAAAAGAAAATTATATGATGTTGGGCAATGATCTCAAATTGGTGTCGCATTCTCCCCGCTGCACGTGATGCGTCACAGTCTTCACTCAACGTATCAAATTCTATGATTATTTAGCTGTCACGTGGAGCAATTAAATTTGGGTTGTAAGCGATAGTTACAACACCAAACTGTATCCCCCGATTTTGTTATTATCGATTCTCAGAATGACCGTACTGCCACTATGGAAGCAAATTTTAAGACATATTCACGTCAAAAGCAGCTTCAATAAAGTCGACGTCTGAAATTTTCAAGGCCATCATTTAAATATCTCTTTTTAGAGATCCATAATCAAACAAGAAAGACTCTCGTTTATCTGCGGGTCAGACTGATGTTAACATTTTGTTCCAAAACTGGAAGAACTGATAGAAATAAAATTTAATATTTAGAATTATAATAACAACAAATGAGTCAAAATTTGATTCTATCTAATAGTAGACTAAATGTGGAAGCGCACTAAAATTATCAAATATTAATTAAGTATTATTATTATATTAATTATGAGACAGTAACATTATTATGTAATCATAAAATTATATTCTCTCTATTCCCAGACTTAATGTCATATAATAAAAATAACACCTTCAATAGTAGTTTAACTCTGCTACTGGGCTAGTTATAATTTTGGGGTTTCAAGTGTTCATTCAGTCCAGAATTGTACAATGATTATTTAGCTCGCCAGGCTATAATAAATTCACGCTATGTAATAGATAACTAAAATTTACTTTAATTATTACGGACTAGTGTCGAATGATAATACAAAATCGTAAATCAAAAACAAAAACATATCTTATATAAAGATTCATTCCTTATATTATTATGTAGTTTCACGCAAATGTAAAAAAATATATTTTTATATACACAGGCATTACTGATTACAAAAAAAAAGGCAGAGGCCTAAAGCTTAGTCGAGTTTGTAATTCTCATGTTACCGCCTGTAACTCTTCTTCCTAGCGCTATCACGTTTCTTAATCCATTAGGATTGGCGGATCCTCTACTTAAGCTTTAGGATTTCGCGAGAATAATGATTTTTACGTAGAACGACTGTCAGATCTATATAACTCTGATGGAAAATCAGATCTTTCTTAGGTCAAGTCACACGTCTTTCGAAATATAATTTCTGGAACCTGCGGGTTTCCTCCCGATGCGTTTCTTCACCCACAAGCAATTGTTAATTACTACTAAATATGTACATAAATTCGAAAATATGAATTTAACGGTAAATACCCCCACCAGAATCCGAACCGTTGACCAATCGGTTAATATGAAGGTTCTTTATCCACTGGTCTATCACGATTCTGTTACTTAACAAAACTATTAAAATAATTTCATTAATAATGCAATTTCATGATATCAACTAAGGCTGTTTCGTGTTTCCAGATTAATAAAAATTTCCATTGTAAATTTATGCTATATTTCTCTAAATAAATATAGACATACTGAAAAGATATACTCGTGTATATCTTTTCAGTAGGCATTTTTTGTCGCAGATAGGTTTTAGGTACAGCCTAATTTTTATCAATTTTAATCCTAGGTTTACTACTATTAAATCCGTCTAATTATATTAAGAACAAAAAATGGAAACGTCAAAAATAAATAGACAAACTTTCGTTTAAAATGTTCTAAAACTGCTACTAATATTGAAAATTATAACAGTAAATGATTGTGGTGTTAAATTATTAATTTGATTACAAAACATACTGAGTATATTTTTATAAATACGAGTTTAATTTTTTTGTTGTTTTTATATTCCTAAATACTTTGATAGCTTATGCTACATAAGATAAGAACACAAAGTTCTATAGCTCAGGAGAAAAATTATATCTCTGGAGGGTTGTTGGTTGCCGATGCGCAAATTGTACTCCTTCTATATTATAAATGTAAATGTGCCTAGGCTACGTGATTACTTCACATCCAACGGGTCGGATGTTTGTTTGGCGCCCGACGTTAAATAAAGAAAACGAAACATAACGCATCCATATTGGAATTTATTGGAAAACTATGATAATTCCGAATGCCCTATCTAGTTATAAATTACATATCGTTGACTAAACTTTATATATTAAACACTAATCTTATAGAAATAAAACCGTCAAGTGCGAGTCCGAGAGTTCCGTAAAAAATATTTTTGCAAATATTTAATCCAACAAAAATTCAACATCCCTCCGAGCAGTGCACCATCGCCCAGTAACAGTTCAATATTAAAAATACTTAACGGTTATTTTTAACCGACATCAAAATGGAAGAGATTTTTATAATTGTAAACTGATTTTTAATGATTTTAAAGGCGACTTTAACTTAGGCGCATTTTCAGCCCAACTGAGGAAGTACCTCCAATTCACAGAAAATTGCAGACAAATAACAACACACTGGATAGTTTTTGTATTCATACCAATGAGCGGGGTTACAGTTAATTCCTAAGGGGCCGCTGTGTTAGCAGCAGGGATGTCATATTGCTACATGAGCAACCCTCCAGAGTTTTGTTGTACGAGTCCCGACGTTGTATAAATAAAAATGAAAGGCTCGTGGGTTCGATTACCACTCAAGGCAATTATTAGTGTACATGAACATGTCTATTTGTCTTGTTCTGGGATGTAGGTATTATAAGTATGTATTTATAACAAAAAAGGTATTTACATATGTTTATTTGTCGTCTATTACCCATAGCACAATCTGTGCTTAGTTTGGGACTAGATGGCACAGTGTAATTTGTCCAATATTTATGATTATTTTATTTTTATTCAAGTCCAGTTTAAGGTTTTTGAACATTACAAAAGATTTGATTGTGAAACCTAGTGTTCGATTAATCCTTAATCCTATTTAAGAATGGTAATACTCACTACTTCATTTATGTCTGCTTGGTTTTACTACATTTGACTTTGAAAGATTGCCATTATTTCCTAGTTGACGATGTTCAATACATTTGCATGCATTTCCTATGGTGTGCGACAAAAAAGATGGTGGAATAGATTCAGACATTCAGTAACACCACACACACAACCACCCTCACACTCCGAACGCAACCGAAACAACTTGTATGAATTACCGTAATTATTCTATTAAAATTTACTTTATTCCTATTCGGATTGTATATGGCGCCAATATCCAGAGATTGTTTTTCTAAGTGCACCCAGAGATAGTAAATATCCTTAGCTATGCAGTACTCGTCGATAATGGTGTGCTTAAGATTGTTATGCACAAAGATTGAGACTCCTCCCCCCTTCCGGTATCATCTAAAATTATAGTAGTGCATGTAGGTATGAAATTGGCGATTTGTACTGAAAAATTAAAACTCGTGTTTTTCTAAGATGTAACATATCTATTTAATCAAAATATTTACCCTCGTTATCTATACAATGCTATTTATGCCTTTGCGTTAGAACTTTGGGGATCTAGATTCGACAAACTATGTGAAAGTATTTTGTACTGCCTCCTGGGAAGAAAATTTTTTACCACGTAAAAAATTGTCCAAATCACGAAAAAAAACGGTAGACAGTTGGAGCAAGGTATGTCGAGTACGGAGGATGACGCATGGTTCCTACCTGCAGCTCCTGTAGAGTTACAATGGTTTCTCGTGCGGTGCGAGTTCATACGTTATCATGGAGCAATAATGGTGAAAATCGATTCACGAGTCGGGGCTGTTTCACTGCCAGTTTCGTCATCTTTGTTCGAAGTTCGACACAGTAAACATCTGCTGTT
Source organism: Pyralis farinalis (assembly GCA_947507595.1). Classification (NCBI taxonomy): domain Eukaryota; kingdom Metazoa; phylum Arthropoda; class Insecta; order Lepidoptera; family Pyralidae; genus Pyralis; species Pyralis farinalis. The sequence goes on along the minus strand of OX382265.1, from coordinate 20,236,048 downwards.
ATTGCTTGACCAGACCTGAGAAAGCTTTCGTTAATTAACGCCATGAAGAGACCACAAAATAGTTACCATTAAATTTTTATTGCTAAGCTTTGCTTTAGGACACTGTTGCGTCGTTTGACCTGGGGTTAGCCATTGCATTTTTCGCTTACGGTTATCGTAGAGAATCCACTTTTCGTCACACGTCACAATTCGAACCAGTATTCGTTCATTTCTGTACTGATTCAACAAGGCAACACAAGTTTCAACACGCGTTTCTTTCTGCAGATCAGTCAAATTATGAGGCACCCATTTTTCATATTTTTTATCTTATAAATTTGATGCAAATAACTCAATATTGTGTAAAAGTCCCTATCATATTACGGGTTATATTGAAACTTCCGAATTTTGTAAGAAAACCCTTCTGATGATGATCCGCAGAATTTCTGAAGTTAGAAAAGAAAATTTTGAAATGATTCTAAACTTAAGGATTGTGCTGTATGGATATAGACCATTTGTCAATGCCCTACGCTATGCTTAATGCTAAACTGAAAATAAGGTAAAAAATATGTATTTTACTTCATTTGGTGTTACGATTTTCAATTTGAATGAGAGGTTTTCGTGCCAATGTGAATACACCTGCTGTATTCTTGAAGGTAATGATGATGATTTTACTTATAGTTAGATTAAAATTAAAACGTCTGTATTTTTTTTTAAATATAACAAATCCATTTCTATTTTGAAGCTCCTAGCGTTTAATTGGTCTCATACAAGTGTGGTGAAGTTACGCGTTCAATGCAGTCGGTTTCACGATTCAAAGCCTTTGTAATTATAACATCACAAGAATATTTAATTAGGGTGGGTGAGAAAATGAATAATACACACAATGAATATTCTTAGGCGAATAATAAGTTCCAAATTCAAATGCAATACAATATGTAATATTAGGGGTTAAAGTATTAGAAGAAAAATGGCCGATTTGTGCTGAAAACTTAAAACTCGCTTTTTCGAAGATGTAATATATTTATTTAATCAAAATATTTACCCTCGTTATCTATACATTGCTGCCATCTTTTTTTTTAATGCCTTTGCGATAGAACTCCGGGGATCTAGATTCGACAAACTGAGTGAAAGCATTTTGTACTGCTTCCTGGTAAGAACATTTTTTAGCACGTAGGAAATTGCCCAAATCACGAAAAAAATGATTGTCAATTGGAGCAAGGTCTGGCGTGTATGGAGGATGACGTATGTTTTCTAACTGGAGTTCCTGTAAAGTTACAACGGTTTCTCGTGCAGTGTAAGGTCTTTAAGGTCTTTAAGACCACCAAACAGTCACCATTACAATTTTATTGGTAAGCTTTGCTTAAGGGCATTGTTGCGGCGTTTAACCTGGGGTCAGCCATTGTATTTTTCGCTTCCGGTTGTCATAAAGAAAGCACTTTTCGTCATATGTCACAATTCGAACCAATATTCCATCATTTCTGTACCGATTCAACATGGCAACACAAGTTTCAACACGCGTTTCTTTCTGCAGATCAGTCAAATCATGAGGCACCCATTTGTCATATTTTTTTATGTTATATATAATCAATATTATGGGCAAGGTAACATTGAATCATGCCGCTAATTCCTGGGTAATTTGACTAGGATTGTCTTCCACCATCTCCTTCAATTCAGCGTTATTCACGTGTGTGGGCGGTCTTCCACGTGGTTCATTCTTCAAGGCGAAGTTTCCATTACGAAAGCGTTTAAACCAAAAACGCATAGTGCGTTCATTAGCAATCTCCTCTCCAAACGCAGCATTGATATTACGAGCCGTTTTTGACGCGTTAGTTCCGCGTCGGAACTTGTAATCAAAAATTTCTGGGATTTTCGAAGTATCCGTCTTTCCCGTCTAAGCTGAATAAATAAAAAAACAATTGAAATTCGAAAATCAAATGTTGCACAATCCTCATAGGTATCTTGGGCAAAATATCTCACTCGGAAATCTCACACCGTCAAGGTTTAATGTCAATTCAGACTAAAACGGCAATTTTATACTTTAACTCCTATTATTATAGTGTAAAACTGTTTATCTTAATTGTAACAGAATTTATGGCCATATTACAATATAGGAATACTTTTGCTCATAGATTTGCAATGCGTGTATTTCAATGTGTGTAAGAATACACTTCTTACCAGCGCCAATAACATTGGGAGTCTCGGTCTCGACACATCCAGCGATGTTTAATACCGAAGTCACCCGGAGCAGAAGGTCAAACTGGTATCCAAGAAACTAGGTGTGCTCTACAGAGCAAAGCAGGTACTTCAGTGCCCGCGAAGACTTATACAATATAAGTTTCAAGTTTGTATGTTCTATCGATTGTACAAGGGTTTGTGTTTTGAAGATTGCTCGACATGATGCGGACAGCTTGTTTTTACAACCGCACCGCTTGCCGACGATGGCGAGCAGTTCACCCTTACACACTGGAACCGCAATGGCTGCGTACTGTGCGGTTTTAGAAAAGTTTTCTTCCGAGAACTCTCAAGTTGTGGAATAAACTCTCATCCTACAGCATGGAGCTCTTCAAGAATAAGTATTAGTAGGCTTAAAGTACATACTGGGCATGAAGTGGATTGGTACAGGATCGTCAAAGTCCATAGGTTACGGTAACTGCTTACTAACAGATAGGCCGTACGCTTGTTTACTATATTAGTGGTATAAAAAAAATAGTGGCCACTGAATGACATATATTTCCTGTTATTTTGATTTAAAAACCAAACTTCTGAATGCATTTCGATAAAATTTCTAAGGAATGCATCAAATCGTATCGATTAAAAAGAAATATTTTTAAATCGGTTTATAAATGACGGAGTTCTGAGGTAACTAACATAAAAATACCAATTGAGATTGCGCAAGCTTGAATTGCCGAGGAACACCTGGCCCGTCAATTATATAACAATTCAATTATTATTTTTTAATTTGTCGGCCATACCATGTTCCTTAAAAGATAGGAACGGTGTGCCTAAACATTCCTATTCTACTTTTTTATGCTGAATCCGAATCTGAAGTCAAAATTCGAATATTCCAAAAAAAAATGCACCCACAGACAAACGCACAGACAAACATATAGATTTCAGATAGGAACGGTGTTCCTGAATATACGAGTATAACTACTAGATAGAGAGTTCCGTGATTGGAATTTATGGTTCAAAGTTCTCTTTATTTTACTTTCAAAATCGGCTTTTAGCTGTCGTTTGTTTTGTTTCAGACTTTTTCCACTCGCCAGTATACTAAAAAAAAAGTAAAACTATTTTAAATAAATAATCAGGTAGGTACATATACATATACTGGCAGAATAGTTTTCTGAATACCAGAACTAAAATAAAAGAAGTATTCGCGTTTGTTTCACTACCTAAATATACTCTTTGGCTGGGAAAACTTTGGCAGGGAGTTCATTGTACAATATAACGGTTCATTATACTTAATACTATTGCTACCGTAGTGCATTCTTCTTCAAAAATAAATAGTACGTCGTTACTTTCATAATTATACTTTATAATTATACGTAAACAATTATAGTCTTTGTTTTATAATAATATTCTGGTTAATAATAATATGTTATATAAATATGAAATATGGACATTCGTTATTAAAGTGTTAAGTATGTAACTAAACTCACTTCACTACAATCTTCACAAAGGAGATAATTGTAGGGTTTAATAAATCACCGTTCGATTTCACCAGCACGTTTTGCATCTGAAGTTGATGAGCTCGGAGACGCAGCGACGCTCGTGGGTTTGATTCCCACACAGGTTAAACATTTGTGTGTATGATCATGTCCGTTTGTCCTGGTCTGGGTGTAAAGTAAAATAATATATTGTGTTCGTACTGGAGCTGTATTCTTCTCTCCCTTAATCTCCTCATAAACATCAATATTCTGATTCTGTTCTGCTTATTCTAAGCTGGTCCGTACCGTATTGCACATTTCCCAATGCTGAAATGTTTCATATTGTGATGCCTGATCATATCGGTCGAATATATTTTTAAATGGCGGTTGTTAGTCATATCTAGGTACGTTCTGGTCTATTCTGGTACATTCCCATGAATTATCTTTCACGTTATCACCTTTTCAATCCCTTCATTTTGATATCCTAGTAACAGGAGTGGGAGAAAAAATAATTTTCATATCATACATTTTAGCGCGAAAAAGTCCCAATTTTTCCTATTTTTTAATTTAATATACTCAGTGATACTCGCGCAATAAAAACGGATCCGTCAACATACCGTTCATCACAATCGGTTCAGCCGTTTAGCAGTTACGAGGGAAAATAGTGACTGCCGTCCGATCACCGCAACCCAGAGGGAAATCCAGACCTTTCTTAGGTGAGGTGTTTCGAAATATAATTTCTTGAGCGAACGGGTTTCCTCACGATGTTTTCCGTCACAGCCGATGATCACAAAATACAAATATGTATATAAATCCGAAATCACGAATTTAGTATTATATACCAGGATTCAAACCGGGAACCAGTGCTTTATCGACTAGGGTACCACTGCTCTCATACATGGACACAGATATACATACAGGTCAAAAACATAACCGTCCTCTTGTGGCTTCGTCGCAGTCGGATAAAAATAGCCAGTAAACTTAAATACTAACAACTTCCACTCAAGCAAGCACTCCGCGTATTGAGTGAATAAAATTACATCCGCAATATGTTAAAGTTATGTAGTAGGTACATGTTTTAAGAAACGAGATGAGAATTGTAGAAACATTGACAAATAAAAATATGTAGTAATAACATTTCTTTTTTTCTAACATTTTCCTAGACTTTTACAAGTTATAGCCAGGGTACACTAACCGTTTATCTCACAGAAACTTGTTTAGTAATTGAAGTGGATTTCAATTCTCTCTAAACGTAGAAACTTGATACAAGAACTGGCATGGATTCGGTCGCGAGATTACAGTTTTGTTTGCCGTTTGCACGAAACAAGAATATAAATTGTCCCTGTAGATAAGAAACTCGAGATTTTCTAGCTTTATTCTACAAAAGGAGGAACAACGTTGTGACGATAATAAAATTTAGCGTTGAACTAATACTGCACAAGTAAAATGTGGTTTTAGGACCCCATGTCTTTTATCTAACTCCGTCGACACAACTAATTTTTTTAATTATGCCATCGATCGATTAAATTCAGGACACATTTAAGACTTGTAACATAAATTCAAGGAATGTAACATACTGGTATCTTTGTTTATGATCAATTGTCATTCGCATTTGACCAAAATATTAATCATGGATATATATAAATTACCTGTGTATAAGAAAATTTAAAATCGTAATAATATTTTGTTCTGATCATTTTCTTCTATCTGTAACTTCACGCCAAATCCCTTGTGGGGTAGGCAGAGAGATCTGAGCACCACATGGCTCGATCTTTACAAACCTCACTTGCTTCTTGAGCATTAATGGCTATAGAAGCGAGTGATATTGGTGCATTCTTTATTCTTTTTTTCATATACAATTAGACTGGTAAACAAGCATGCGGCCCGCATTAGGTGGTAAGCGGTCCCCGCAGCCTATTGACACTCGCAACACCACGGGGATGTCACTCACGAGATGCCAATCTTGTGACCTTGTGTGTGTGTTTCGTCACAGTACCCAGTAATTTCACTGCTATATCTCACTCTTCAAACCGGAACACAACTATATAAATATAGTTGCTCGGCGGTAGAAATAGGTGAGACAGAGGTACCCACGCAGACGACTTTTGTACAAAGTCTTCCTCTGGTATATTGTATTTGTATTTTTATATGTATTTAAAATACATATAAAAATACAATATTCATATACTTCTAATACACATACGTAAATACGTACTTTTCTTATTAATACTTACTTGTAATATTCAGAAAAAAACACAGGCAAAACAGACATGTTGTGTACTGCAGTGTTTGCTCCATGAACCAACTAAGCATATAAAACAAACACTTTTTTAAAACAAACAAACACAAAGGGATTGTCTTTTATATTTATATTCATAAAAATACAAACGAGTGAGTGCCGGGAATAGGGTGAATGGAGCTTCTAGGCAGCCGAAATCTAAGCCAGAAGGCACAGCTCGCTGTACACAACGCGGTGCTAATTCCAGCGCTAACTTATGGAAGTGAGAGCTGGGTATGGCAGAGAGAGCATGAAAGTAGAATAAATGCGGTCGAGATGCGAGCATTGCGCAAAATTTGTGGCATAACGCTTGCTGACCGCGTTCGTAATGAAGACGTGAGAGAAAGAGTTGGTCTAAAAGAGAGTGTCGGTGTTAAGATAAGAAAGGGCATGCTCCGTTGGTTCGGACATGTAGAAAGAATGCGGGACGAAAGAATGACGAAACAGATATACAATGCACAAGTGGAAGGATGTAGGAGCCGAGGAAGGCCGAAACTAACCTACCATGACCAAATTGGTCGTGTTTTATCAGAAGGTGATGTCAGAAGCCCCAGGAACCGGCGAGCGTGCATGAAAAGAGCTATGAATGTCACAGAAGCGAGTGAAGTATGCAAGGACCGCGTCTTATGGCGCTCGGTTCTCTCTGCCTACCCCGCAAGGGACTTGGCGTGAAGATATACATACATACATACATACATAAAAATAGTTATTTTCCCATTATTTTTACGTACGTACTGGACTTTAAATGCGAAATGAAAAAGAAAACGGAATCAGATTTATTTACTTTTAAACTTAACTTATTATTGAAATAATACAATGACGGCATCGAAAAACGAGTCGGATACGGTCCTATATACTTCGAAGCCTTTATTTCTGGTCTTACCCAGACCTTTTTTCTATTTTATTCTCTGTGGGAAAAAGCTCATTCATACCACAACGCTGGTCATAGCGACATATTTATGTCGGACTCCTGCTGCAATCATGTGCGGATCTTACTGGGCCTCTGGACAGTCCTTCCGACTAAAAACCTATCGATGTTAGTCTCTCGATGTCTTGACGCCTGTCGGTGCGACAGGAGCCTGCAAACGAAATTGCGGGCTCTTCTATGTACGGCAATATTACAGTCTATCGTCTGCATGAAGCATGACTAGACCTCTCGGCACACCTTTCGCTCGAAGACTTATCTCCATTGGGCAGCAGGTTTCCCTCTCCGCTGCCCGAAGGCTCCTGTTAGAATGAAAGGCAATGAGCTTCAGGCCGTCGCCTCCGCCCAACTCGTGTACGATGGATGAGGTAGAAGAGAATATCGTCCCCTCTCACTGATTCCGCTGCCTCCTTCTGTGACATCACATTGTCATACAATGCAGTAAATGCATTCCGTGAGGTCGACACCTACAACTGTGACTAAAGGCAGTTCGCTCCTCTGTCCACGCCTGGCACTATGTTGCGCCAAAAATTCCAATCTTTTACGCCGTATCTCCGGCCCAGCCGCAATGGTGGTAAATCGTTGTTTCCTCGGATCGTCGTGTGTCGTGTCGGTCAAACGTGTCAAACGTTCCACAAGTACTTGCAGATACAGTTTTGGAAGGTCAGGTCTGCGCCACGTGGATGGCATTGACTCTATGTCGTCGTTCGACCCAGACTTACCGAGGGCAACTTCCATCCCAGACGCCGGCATGAGGCGCCACTACATGTGCTACTCCTGCAGTGACAATTGCGGTCGCCACCTAGTAGGAACTCTTCCTCTTCACGTTATCCCGTTTTCTAATCCTTTACACAGGGTCCGCTACCTAAACCTAAATATTTGGATACACTGATTTTACATGGATGCGACTGCTATCAGACCTCCACAACCCACAGGGAAACCCAGATCTTTCTTAGGTTAGATCACATGTCTTTCGAAATATAATTTCTTGGGCGTGTGGATTTGTCTTAGGTTTTCGCGATTGTTACACATTGAATTAAACAATTTTTAACGGAAGTATCGCGTGTTTTATTTATTTTGTTGCGTCCGTGGTCGCAGGAAGACGAAACGTCAGGTTCAACAAAATAAATAAAACACGCGATACTTCCGTTAAAAATTGTTTAATTCAACGTGTGGATTTCCTTACTATGTTTTCCTTCACCGCCGAGCAAGTTATAAAGATGTACATAAACTCATAAACACGAATTTAGTGGTACATGCTATGGTGGTAAATGGATTCGAACGGGGGGCCAGTTGGTTAATAAGCATTCCTTATCCACTGGGCTATCATTGATCTATACTAGGTCGCAATGATGATTATCCCTTGCATTAATGGCCCTCACAGTATTAATGCCATGGCACAGTACACACTCGTAGCCGATGTTCCTGTAGGTTTTCTCCAACAACAAACCCATAAATTTTTTCAACCGCCCCTTTAATAATTCAGGCCGCGACTTTCGGAGTTTGGACGTAGGTACCACACTACCAAAAAAAACTGTTAGTGGTAGGACTGCACTTCAGAAGTGAAAACTTCTTAGCTTCTACAAACTGTAAACATTATTTTTGGGTTGATAAGAAAGAGCGTGAACGTCAATTGATGTTTTCAATTCAAAAATAAAATTGTCTAATTCGTTCTTTCCTGTTTACATAATCATTTGCAATAAAGTCAAGAAGATTACTTGACATTTTCTACTGCTTACATATTTATGTTTTTGGACTTGGCTGTTACCTTTGTCCGTTATTTAAGCTATCAACATTTTTATAACTCTCATTTTCGTCGACATGTTTTTGTATTACCTATTTGAGGGCTTTTCTTAACGCATAAAAATAATGAAACGTATCAGCATACTCGACTACTCCGACTTCAAGATGTCCTAAGAGAATAACTTCTTCGTATATTATTACACTTGAAAGTTTAGAAAGTGTACTTATACAGTTTTTGGGTTTTCCCATTACTTTTACATGATTATTATTATTTAGTACCTTGTTTATTGATCCGGTAAACGAGCTATGATCATATCGGATTTTATTACAATCCTTCGAGTATTTTTAGTAACCCTCGGGTGAGACAGAAGTACAACATTTTTTGAAATCGTATTTAATTCCGCGATATTGTAAATTGCCTTTTCCGAAAGTATTTCAAGTGACTCAAATTGTACCCAAATAAATCTTTAACTAATAATAATAGTATGTGCATTAGTAATGGCCGGTGTCCATTCCTCTTCTGCAATAACCCAGTACCAATAATCACTCCAGACCTCATAACAGTAGACCAATCATTTCCTACATATTTTCAATAGTCGCAATATCTGCCGTGATTTACTCATGGATATATTGTGTAATATCCTCAGGAGTGGGTCTCGGTGGGTGTATGAGAACATGTCAACATAACATGTTCTCATACACCCACCTAGACCTATACGCGTTGGGCCCATATCCCCGCACAGGCCTATCAAATGACCGGGATTTATACCCGTGATATAAGAAATATAATAATAGCATCTGCATAAATTATCTAATCAATAATAAAATGAATTTGTGTAAAATCTAAAAAAAAATCTTTTGTACAACATACCAAAACCAAAAACAATTATTAATTAATCTGAAAAACTATTTAGCTCAAATGCTATTTTGTAAGCTTCATTTTCGATTATTTATATAATTTCAGTGTAAAAACGGAGATGTGAATCGAACCATTATATTACTTCTCTTGTTTAAGCCATTTCATCCACTTTGATAACTAAACTTACGTAACCAGTTACAAGAGATTTTTCTTTCGCTGTTTGATAACTAGTTGTGAGAGAAGAATTATTTTTACACTTTCGAAGATAAAATTATTTCATTTCTGTAACGCGAGATATTAGTTTTTATAAAAAGAAAATAACATCGAAACAGTAAATTTTTAAGTAGAAAATGTTATGCCATCATGCCATTTAATAATAAGTACGAGACGAGCGAAGCGAAGAGTGTTAGGTGGAACTGCGACTCTACAGCGCGCGTGCCGAGCGAGCGAAGCGAGCGTGCCGCGGCGCACTGGCCGGAGAAGCGCCAGAACCGAACAGTGTCTGTTATGAAAAAAAGTGTTCTGATTAACCTCATTATGAGTTGAAGTATGGTCTTAGTAATGACATTTTTAATAAAATAAATATGGTCACTGACTATTAGAAAGGAAACAGTCCTGAAAAAAAATATGAGTTGAAAGTATGTGACTCATCGACGTTCATAACTATCAAAAAGTTACAAAAGTGGAAAAGTAATTCTTTTCTCACAACTAGTTATTTAATTTACGCGCACAGACCACATGTACAAAGTGTAATTTAGCAACTAGATACGTTACCTAATCAAGTTCAAATTAAAACCTACCCTTTATTTAGTTTCGAGTGACATACGTTAACTAACATTTGTTAATTACGTACATAATGTATAGTAACCATCCTAAGTAACCAAGAATATTGTAACCATGTACGTAAAACCCATTAGGGTTTATGGTGCATCGATTTATAGAGTAGAAGATAATTGTAAACTAAATATTACTTATTAAATAAACAAATACTAACCATACAGGTGTGCCTATGATTGGTGTTTGAGTACCTACTAGCATAGTGCCAATCAATTTAATTGGTGTCGTCTTTTATAAAAATGTTACGACTTCGAAACGGTTTACTTTTAAGATAAAATATACACTGTAAGAATGTGCGGTAGATTTTACACTGAAATAATATAAATAATTACAAACAAGACTTACGCGTGACCCTTTTCGGGTAAATTAATTATGTTTTGCTTTTACGAACAGTATAAAAGCGTGTTTTATTTCGGTTTGTAGTTAATCTATTTTTATAATATTTATTCTTATTATATTACTGAAGCGAGTTACACATACATGTATGAACTTCAAGGTGTGATTTATTGCTGGAACGTAAGGGATAGGATAACACGTCATGATTTCTGGAATGAAAGAACAATGAAACAGATGTATAATGTGAAAGCGGAAGTATGTAGGAGCCAAGAAAAGTCATAACTTACCTTTCACTGCCAAATTGGTGATATTTTATCAGGTGTTGTTAGAAGTCCTAGGAATCGGCGAGAATGCATGAAAAGAGCTATAAATGATAAAGCCGTGAACGAAGTGTGCAAGGACCGCGTCTACAAATACAATCCACTCCCCCCCCACCCACCCACCCCCCCCCCCCCACCCCCCCACCCCCCCCCCCCCCCCCCCCCCCCCCCCCCACCAAATAATTACAGACGCAGGATGATGACCACGTTGTACCTTTCCGACTACTTGGGTGGCTTCTTTAGAACTGTGTGCGTACACTTTGTCATTTTGCTTGTTGTAGTGATCTTCAATCAGGATTTTTTTTATCAGTAAAGATGTAAAACGGCGGGAAACAGATAGAAGTTTTTAACAACGAATGAGCAACGCGTTCCAAATTCAAAACAATTAGAGAGTTGAAAAAATAAAAGTGTCTATGTAACAGTATGTATGACCAGATTAGTTATAATGGGAATAGATGTCGCCATTGCCAAAAGTTAAAACTGTACATCTTGAAATGGCTACGAGATCGATATGGTTACAACGTTACAGACCTTAAGTTAACAACCGATTACTCGATTAGCAAATCAAAAGGCTACATGGCTCCACGTTAGATGGCATTATTCAATTATCCATATCACCAGCCTCCAGTGGCACATATACGCTTGCTAACTTGTCTATTTACTGTGGTACATATATGATGTATGTATGTGCATGATTTCCAATTATAAAAAAAAACATTTAAAACATTATAAAGAAGTGAAGTACGTGTACGCGAAGTATATCGCCACACCATAGGAACGCTCACTGGCTTTCTTCTGATAGCAAAACACTCATAAACCAGATGTAATACCCACACCATTAACGTCGTAATAAAATAATAGAAGTAGGTTAAACACCTCTACCAGCTTTTATTTAAATCTAGGCTCATATTGCAATGGAGGAATCCATTCCCTCAAATGCTGACGCCTACATATGAGGGATTAAGTTTCACGTTTTCTGGATTAGTAACGTCAAAATGTGACGAAGCGGCATTTGCGGAGTTGGATAAAAATGTTTTCATTCGAAAATAGATGGGCTATGCGAATTTAAAATCATTCTAATTTATCTTGTTAACCTTACCGCTCTTCTAGAGCTTCTGTATGTGCTATCACTACATATTATGAAACAAAGTCCCTCGCCACGTCTTTCTGTCTACCTGTTCGCGATACACTCAAAAACTACTGAACGGATTTTCACCAATAGACAAAGTGATTCTTGAGGAAGGTGTGTACAATTTGTTAAGGTTTTGTATAAATCGGTTGAAATATGACGATAATTATTGAAAATTTCAGAAAAAGTCAACCTGGCTGGGAGCTTTCATCGGATATTATACTGATATACAGTATTAACTTAAATACGTTAATTACCTTAAGCATTTCATACAAATTATGATAATCCTTTACATATAATTTAAACGATGGACCTGACAGACGTTGTTCTTCCTGAACGTTGCCGTTGCTATTTCTTCCCCTAGAATCCGATTGCACCGCCACCTACCAAGTCCAATTGTGAATCTAAATCATCCAGGGACCCACTACCACACACACACAATTTCATCAAAATCGGTCTAGTCGTTTAGAAGGACCCGATTGCACCGACACCTACCAAGTGTAATTGTGAATCTACACCATTCTCGAATCAACTTAATTACACACATAAAATTTCGTCAAAATCAGTCCAGCCATTTAGAATGACTTCAGTTACAAACACACGTACAAAAGAAATGTATATTATAAAGATTACAAAACAAAATCCCCCTTTTAGATCTGTTACTGGAAATTAGTGAAAAATGCTGAAATACGTGTAAATCGAACACTGAGTGTAACTCAGTATTCAATTTCTCTCTCAAGTCTCAATCATCAAAAAATATATATTTTTAACTTTGACCCCCTGTTCCCGTCTCTAAATCAAATTTTAATGCAACCCAACGTCAGAAAAAACATGTAGGCATAATTTACTTTACTACCCGTGCAAAGCCGGGGCGCGGTTGCTAGTATGTTATATACAAGTAACACAATAAACGCCTACGTACATTCTGGTAAATAGTCGTTGAAATGGTAGTTTATTCTCGAAGATTTTTCATTTCTTATAAGACACTTTATTTTAATGGCTTGGTAAATTGATGAATGAATGAATGTGACAATCAAGATTTTTACAAGTTTATGGTTTTTATCAACTCATTATCAAATGTTCGTAAAATTTCTACTAACAATACCTACATGAGATCGTCGTTAGGATATACCGATAAAGAGAAAATCATAATGAAATAAACAAAACAATGAGTTTAGAGAACGTCCATTTAGAGTACAACGCATAACATGCAATGCCTGTACTTTTACCTAACTTTTCCAATTTTGAAGAAATTGTATTAGAATTGATTGCATGCATTGTATGTTTATCTATGTCTCCACGCGAGATACGCAACTGGTTTTAGGACTCCTTACTTTCTTATAAAACACGACCGCATTTTCATTATATTTTTTTAATTTATGTATATATATATATATATATGATATTTATTATTTTTAATTTATAAATTATATTTTTGCCTTTAGACTGTTTATGACTAGAGAATAAATAATTGTCGAACTTACTACATCGACAATTCTATTTCCGGCCTACAGTAATGGCATATCTCATCAATGTATTGGTCATCAAACGTCATGAATCTATTTAGAGGTAAGCTACTCGTATATTAGCTGTCACTATCAAGTAGCTAATTATATCGGACGATATGTACGCTACCAAGCAGAAGCGAATGTCGACCCCGTATTTAAATTATCAAATGCCTACCAAATATTATACTAAATGTAAAAATCAAATTGTCTATCTGTTATCATGGCCGAACCGATCCTGAGTAAACCCGGTTCCTACATGGTCACCCGGAGTGTTTGTCCACAGACCAAGCGATACCCTGCTAGGTTTGTGCTCATTTCCGTATTCTAAAACCGACGTCTTTACGATAATAAATGGGTGTTGTATAAATATTTTAGTCCTAACATTTTCTCATTAGTTAAATGAGTATATCGATTATGTAATATTATACTTAATGACTAAGGTTGTAGGCGTCAAAAGTAAGTAGACAATAATGACACTCAACTATTAATTATAACTTGATTGACTGATTGAAATATATCATAAAAATGTATATACATCCTTCATTGGTGGCATATATGTACATTGCATGTTAAGCACTTCATGGACCATTTCAATAAAATAATATATAAAACATTTATGTAACATCATACGGTAACACTCGTAAAAGTGCTCAAGTGTATACTCGTCTTTATATGTAAACCAGAGTCGTTAGAGCGGTCGTTGCCCTATTCCTTTAAGTTTTAACACGAAACAAGTGGTTGAATATAGGTTATCAAATTAAATAAGTTTAAGTCACCAGTAAAAATATATTTTTAGGGTTACGTATCTATCAAATTTTTATTTTTACGTATCTATCAAATTTTTAGTTTAATACCTGTTAATTAATATGACACCCTGTTCTTTATTATGCAGCTAGTCTGAGTTTAAATGACTAGAAAAACGTAATTTCTATCCGGTCAAAAGATCAACGGCAATAGCTTGTGCACTATCGTACACGTCAATGCAATATCGTACATTGGATTAATTGAAAGAAAGGATTATGGAATCTAAATATAGTGAACAAACCTGGCGATAAAGTTGAACAAAATGAATTTGTTAGTAATATAACTAGTAGTGTTTATTATCAATTAATAATATGAAATAGGGTGTTAAAGAAAATAGTATTGAAATGATTGCCTTGCACAAAGTGTGTATGAAGCCGTCGGTCATATTCAAGATACTTCAAAAGCTTGCTATCAGCCGTATGTTCGTATATCGTATTAGCGATTGATATACCAACACATCCTCTGGTGAAGACCGTAAAAGATCGGGGCGACCGCGTGCTATTAGAACTACAAAGGTTGCTGTTAAAGCCAGAATTCTCCGAAACCCATTAGGAAACAAAAAATCTTATCGCGAGAAATGAAGATTCCCGCTAGGACTTTGTCGCGTATAATAAAATAAGACCTGAAACTCGGCGCTTATCGTTGATATACAGGACATGCAATAAATCGATCCCTATAGTTGAAGAGAGTGGATCGATGAAAACGTCTTCAGTCTCGATGCGCAGGTGAAAGGCACAGAAATGTCCTCTTTACAAAAAAATGTTCACGATTGAGGAGCACTACAACAAGTAAAATGACACAGTTCTAAAGAAGCCGCCCAAGTGGTTTGAAAAGTACAACGTGGTCATCATCCTGCGTCTGTAATGGTTTGGTGAGGAGTGTCTTATCAAGGATTCACAAAGCTTCATTTTTGTAAAAAAAGTAGTAAAGACTTCAGCCAAAGTGTATCAAGAGACTATCTTGGATCGTGTTGTGAAATCTCTAAGAAATACACTTTTTAAAAATGTACCAAGGACTTTCCAGCAGGGCTCTACACAAGGCACGAACTACCCAAACCTGTCTCGAAACCAACGTTCCGGACTTTGTAAGCCTAAAACTGGCCCTCATTTAGCCCAGATCTGAACCCCTTAGACTACAAATAATGGTCAGTTTTAGAGGACATGGCCTACTCGTAACGACACGCCGACATTGCGTCTCTTAAGAAATCTCTGGAGCAAGCAGTGGGTAAATTACTCATGGAAACAGTGCGTAAATCCATAGATTTGTGGCCAGACAAATTAACGGCCTGTTTCAAAAGGCGGCCATTTCGAATAGACTCAATTTTTATTTTTTTGCTGAGACTTCCATAAATATATACGATCGACGTCAAAAGTCCATATAAAACGACGGGAAGAAATCCTCTGTACACGCTGGTGGCTAGTTGGCATGCACACACTTTCATAAATTACAAAATAATCATTCAATGTATTACGTTACACGTTACCGAGAAATTGACGAGTAAGATACAGTACCGATAGAGGTAGCTATAGATATTCTATCTACACAATAACGAATGAATAACATCTATAATTTTACCAATTCACTTACTGATACTGATTGGTGAAATGGCAAAAAACCAACTCAAAGCTTGGGAGTCCGTGGTTCAAATCTCTGCTTAGCAGTCAATGTTTATTATAAAACGAGCTGACCTGGCAGAAGTTGTTCTGCCATATAAATTATTTTTTATGAATATTTTTCTAATTATTCTTTTATATTTTTCTTTACGAAGCACACTTTACGACCTATTCTCATACCTACCAAATACACATAAAATTCAGTCGAGCCGTTTCGAAGGTGTGCAACCACAAACATCGTGACACGATATTTTTATATGTAAGATTTGGTTGTTTTCTATTTTGTGAAATCGTTGAATGAATGAGCAACTCCTATTAATTAATATAAAACTAAACCGTCGTGTCACCGAGCAGTCAACAGTAACCGGTTGCCTGAGACTTGATAACAGCCACAGTACTTTTGAGTAAGTTGGGTAGTAATGATGTTATTCTCTCTCTCTGCGGGTTAGTAAAAATATGAAAAAGAGTTAAGTAGGTTAGGTCACTATACGAAGACATTTTCAATTTTAACGTTACTAGTTCGCTAGTATAGCTTAAATAATAGTTTTCCTGAGAATACGATTATTTCAGCTAACCTTAACAACTCTGTAGTAAAGTAGGTATGCTGAAAAACCTGATTGTATTATATTGTGCTTAAAATTATATAATAAAATTATTACATTATATTTGGTTTTTTTTTATACATATTAAGAAATTAGTCATAGTCAATATTGTATTATCATTATTGCTGATAATAAAAAATATATTATTCATTTAAAACTCGAAGCTGGGACGACGATATGATTGTCTATTTCTTAATCAATACGCCAGAATCTGCCATCAATGAATGGACGAAATATTAATATGTATTTAAAATATAAAGTTAGCTAAGTATACATTTATTCACTAGAAATATTTTGAACGTAAAATCGTCCCTGTAAGGTTTAGAATACATCAGTATAGAAGATATACATAAAAATATTTTGAACCCAAACGTATTTTTTTAACGTTGACAATATTGAACTAAACGTGTCAATGTGTTTGTGTCATTAGCAGAATGATGAGTATTAGCGTTCACGCTATTTCAACTTGTAAGCTATGTATGCATTTTTGACGCCGACCGTACCTACATTATAAGTTTTGCTAAGATTACCTTATTTCATAAAAAATAAATGCATATTCATTTGTAGCAGTACTTATGGCCGGACTAGGTATATTACTAGTCTTAAATGTATTAAAGGATAACGTTAAAGAAAAGAGAAATGATTTCAAAATCCACAAATTCGTTTAGCGAAATTAGGTTGCCAAGACCAGATGTTCAGAAAGAAATTCCCAGTTTATCCTTTCATTCACGTACATATTCACCCAATTAGATACAATTCGAATCCGATAAGAATGAATAAGAAAGAAGGGTATTTTGTTACAAGAACATTTAATATCAAAACAATATTAAGAAATAAAAATTCCATTTATACTAAGATGGAGGTACCATTTTCATATAAATGGATTTTTTCACTTTGTTAAGAACTAATTTTATTTTCATATCAAGAAGTTAAGCTCGACATGAAAGAGAATTTTAATTTTAAACGCCAATTAACCCTGTTTCTACCCTGTTTCAGTGAGAAAATTGAAATAGCGGTTATCTTTGTATCTCTTGTTTTGTTTTATAATACCATCTACATAGCCAGAAATCCTTTTCTACATAAACAGTTGTAGGAGATAAAGACCCGTTATTATATAGTAATAATTGATAATAGTCGATCAGGGCCTTCGTCTCCGGCGTGTCTTTGTCGGTCGGAGTGGAAAGTAATAATAAAACCCCCAGATTTCATTTTAATAGCCCGCTTTTTTCCGACATATTTCCAATACCTGCCGTGACCTGTTCATGGGAATATTATCCCATTAATATACCCTGAAGCAGGTCACGGTGGGTATAATACATTACATCATTCTTTTCGAAGGGGCCTCTACGCGTTGGATTCATATCCCCGTGCACGCCTATCAAATGACCGGGATTAAACCCGTGAAAAAAAGAGATATAATAATCACATTTTTTTTTGGCAGTAAGGCTATTGAGTTACTCATACAATTAGCATGCAATTGCTGTCACTCATGCATTTTACTTCTCACCGACCGTCTAAAATGTTATTAAAATATAATTTTATTATAAAATAACTTGTGTTTTATTATAAATGTGTATATAGTAATTAAAAAAATTGAGAAGTCATTAAATAAAGATTAACATCCATCGAGTATGGTAGTTAACTGTAGTACATGTAGAAAGAATGCAGGATGAAAGAATGACGAAGCAGATATACAATGCAAAAGTGGGAGGATGTAGGAGCCGAAGAAGGCCAAGACTTACCTACCATGACCAAATTGGTCGTTTTCAAATCTTCGTAATTACTTATACATACGGCCTAAGTATCTCATTGTACTAAATTCTTATTTTTTTAGACCGATTCTAGATTACTTATGGATACGATCAAGTAGTCTTAATCCGGCACTGGTAGTGGTCCTTTTCAAAACTAGTGTTGATTTATTAACCTATAATTACTGTCGTAGAATAATTAATGTATGCCACTGCACTAGAAATAGTCATTGTAACACTCGTGCTACTCGGCTGCGCCTCGTGTCACAAACAAGCACTCGTGTTACAATGACCATAATTTCAGTGCATTGGCATGAACTACTAATTTATTGCTTTGACTATGTTTCCAATGGTTGTATAAAGAAACGTCGTCAAACGTCGGCAAATTGTTGATACTCGAAGTATCAACAATTTGCCGACGTTTGAACCTACATAATATAAATTTTTGATTTTAAATGAAATCATACAATAAAAAAATTTAATATGGCAAATATAGCGTAACTTAAAATTAAACAATTATTCATATCTATACGTTTCATTATAAAATTCATCCAAATTATAATAACGTATAATATAATAAATAATAAAATATAGTTTGTTTATTAAATGATTCTACAGCGCTTTCTTAGATTCGTTTGAGTTTTTTTTCTTAATAAATATCGGCAAGCGGTTAAATATTTTGATTCCACATACATAAGTGCATTTGTCGGAAATGTTACTTGACAATGTTACTGGCAGTAATCGTGTTTATTTTCTATCTATCTATAACTTTACACCAAATCGATAATTTAGCAAATAAAGAATTTAGCAATTAGCATTAAGTCTGCCTTTTGAACCAACTGTATTGTGGTCAATAAAGTATTAAATAAATAAATAAAAATCCTTTGGGGACTTGTTATTTGGCTGTGGTTTTCTGTGTGGTGAAGGTATTTCTACATTCGGGCTATTTCAATATGCTTTATCTCTTTTAAACACCCATACTAAGATATGTTTGACAAACGAATGCCAATCCTGTTTAGAAATCGAACCTACGAGCCTAGGTGTAAAATAACCATTGAATCACTCGACCATCGGTCACGTCAAAAAATTTCAAGTTTATATGTAAAATCGGACATAAATGTTCGCGTGCTGTTAGTTATTCAGCTTTTTTAGGTTACATTAAGTATTTATTTGTATGTTATTTAAAAATCCTTACATCGGAGAACTTCTTGCAGAGGTTTTTTTGTCTAATATATAGCACGAGGTTCTTCAGAAAAGACGTGAAATGGTTTTAACAGGGTTGGCAATGTTGGCAGCATCTATATTTTGCGGTTACTGGTGCATGAATGTTGTCACAATAATGATAAAAAATCTATGTAACTTAAGTCATATGATAAGTAAAACTTGCCGGCGAAAAAATTCCGGGACAAGGTTCGTGCAGCGTTAATATTCCTGTGTGTAAATGGTTTTCTATACTGGTCTGAACCTTCTTAAACCCGTTTTACAGTCGATTAAGGGCTGAAATAGTTTTTATTAAAGACACATATAAAACTGTGTGCTTAAAATTATATAGATATAACTGAGAGTGTATTTTTTGTGCAGTTAGGAGTTACCTGAATCGGACTATTCAAACTATGTAGTTAAAGCTGAATACAATTATAACAGCACGCGTATAGCTAACGTTACTCTCACGTGATCTATGTATTCCTTTGCCCCATGAGGAAATAACCTATAGAGATTTGGTGAGCATTTTGCATAGTAACTCATTGCTGTAGGTCGAGGGATAAAGTAGAATGCGTAGCTCATATTAGTTGGCTCAAGGATTAAAACATTGAGACACTTATCTTATTGATTAAAATATCCTCCCATTGATCAGTAGGCTGGCAATTAGTGGTGTGCCTCCCCCCCCCCCCCCCCCAATGTTTAAGACGCTAGTTTTCATTTACGACAGCTCCTTATTAAGGTATAAGCGCTATTATTTAATTGTGAATTAAGTAAATCCTTCTCCTCCTATCCTCTTCACGTTTTTTAATAAACCTGACGTTGCATATGACTCGCTTGATGTGGAGCAGTAACCGTTGGCTATTGTATTACAGGGTGTATTGATAGTACGTTGTTAAACACCCTGCCAGAGGTTGTTGATAATCTCACTCATATGCAAGAATGCAACAAACATTCAGGGACCTGTTACTTGGCTGTGAATTTTCGCGGGGCTCTTAGTCATTCTACTACACCGCGCTCTATGTATCTTTGACAGGATGGAATTAGAAGACACTTTAAAAAATAAATACATATAAGTATACTAGGCCGTATGTATAAGTAATTACGAAGATTTCTTAGCTAGGAAGCTGTCAGGGTAACGAAGCGGGTTTGAATAAGAATATTTTTCTTTTTCAATAATTTTACAAACATATAAATTATATTGTAAAATATACTATATAGTACGGATATTTCTCAATCGCTAATAAATCGTAACTACTCGTACCGACAGCTTGTTACATTTCCTAACTTGGCGATTGCGTAGTTAATAAATCACCCAATAACATAAGCGACATAGAATTCGTAGTTCTGTGTAAATATGGCATGTACATTCTGTGTACTAAGTATCGGGAATTTGTCAATAAAACAAAAAATACAAATTATTCATCTAAATTTATTTTATCGCCTTCAAAGTAGGCCCCATCGCTTGCAATACAACATCTCCACCGCTTCACCCAGTCTTCCATACATTTTTCATAGGCTATTTGCGGTATGGCCTTTAGCTCATTCAGCGAATTTTCTTTTATGGCTTCTATCGACTCAAAACGTTTTCCTCGAAGTGGTAATTTTAACTTGGGAAATAAAAAAAAGTCAGACGGAGCCATATCAGGTGAATACGGTGCTTGGTCGAGAACTTTTGTTGAATTTTTCGCTAAAAACTCTTTCACTATAATGGCTGTGTGTGATGGTGCATTATCATGGTGCAGCATCCATGAGTTGTGTTGCCACAAATCTGGACGTTTTCGGCGGATACTCTCACGCAAACGCTTCATGACGCCTAAATAATATTCTTTATTCACTGTTTCTCCCTCTGGAAGGAATTCGGAGTGAACCACACCACGGTAGTCAAAAAAAAACTGTCAGCATCACCTTGATTTTGGAGCGACTTTGCCGCGGTTTTTTGGGTTTCGGCTCGTTTTCGAGACGCCATTCTGAAGACTGTTGGCTTGTTTGCATGTCGTACTCATAAACCCATGTCTCGTCGCCAGTTATTATACGTTTCATAAAGGTCGGATCCGTAGAAGCTCGGGAAACCATGTCTTCAGCGACATGCTTTCGCTGCGCTTTTTGAACAAAATTGAGCTCTTTTGGAACTAGTCGAGCGGCGACGCGTTTCATGCCTAAAATGTCAATGAGAATGTTGTGGACGGACTTAAAAGATATGTTCACCTCACTAGCCAACTCTCTCAGACTCATACGTCGATTTTCGAGCACTAGCTTCATGATTCTGTCGATGTTTTCTCTGGTCGTAGCGGTTGAAGGTCTACCAGAACGAGGCAAGTCTACTACTACTTCTCGGCCTTCTTTAAAAGCCTTATACCATTCATAAGCCCTTGTTTTCGATATACACGATTCGCCGTAGGTATTTCGCAACATTTTTAGTGATTCACCACATGCATTATCATTTGAAACACAAAATTTAAGGCACACTCTTTGTTCAACAATATTTTCCATTGTAAAAATCGCCGAGGACTCAAAACTATGACCAACAAAAAGTGTAGTTTAAAACAAATTAAATGACAGATCCCGCTCAAATTTTGCGCGCTAAATCAGTACAGTGCTACCAACATGCAGTAAAAAAATTAGAACGACCTCTTTTACGCGGGTCTTTTTATTGACATATTCCCGATACTTTTTACACAGAGTAGTATATGTGATCGAAAATACCGCAACTTTATATCAATAACGAAGTAAATATTTGGGGGAGTATTTCCTCATGATGGTCGCGTGTCCTTCACTTTTAGGGTCGAGCTCTGGCACATAAAACGTGGAGTAAATTACTACTACTTGCCAAAATAGGTACTTACTTATAGGCAAGTTGGGCAACTCAAGAAAACAAGATCACTCGAAATTATGCCAAATGAAGTGAGGACGGAGAAATGCTACTTACATTGCTAAATAGTATCCAACTTCCCAATTTGGTGATTTTTGTATTTGTTCCATAGTTTGTAGCTTGGTTTGTTGTTGTAATGTAATTATAATTACGAGAATTACAATAATTTCAGCTTACGTGCTTTAAATACGCATATGTTTACCTAAATACGTTATAATTTTGACTACAGTCAGTCTCCTCAGAAGTTTATTTCGTTATTCGCAAAAATTAACGCATCCGTTGGAAAATATGTATTCAATTTGTATTTTAGTAGGAAACACATTTTTGTTTTAAGAATGGGATGCTTCTGATTAAGAATTTTGGTAACATTTTAATTTATTTAGAAAAATATTGGCTGCGGTTTTCTGTGAGGCGGAGGTACATTCCTAGATGGGCTGATTTGATGCGCCCTACCTCTTTTAAAAACATCTAAACCACGACAAACCGACATGTTCATGCACACAAATTTTTGTCCTGTTTGGGAATCGAACCCAGGAGCATCGATGTCTAAGTCGCATTATTAACCGCTGCTCCAACGAGCTCGTCAAAGCTTCTTAATTACATTAAACGGAACAACAAACACTCGAAAGTAATAAATACTTACATAAAACATTTGTTTTTTGCTTTTCAGTGTTACTTTTGTGTTAATTTAAGTCGGCTTTTTTTTAAGTTAATTACTGATAATCAGTTCGTATGGTCAAACGTAAAATGGCACAAATCAGATAGCAGTGAAATTTTATGGGAGAGGATGATTAACAATATCAGATGTCTACGCAGTGATGTAACGCAGTGTGAAATCATATTACATTAGAACAAATGCACCTGGTTCCTTATTCAATTCCCTTCTGGTGACGTAGTAACGCCCCACAGGGGCCAACTACATATTCAGTGTCCAAACAAAAACCGAAAAGAAACACCTTTATCAATGATAAAAAATACATACAATGCTGGGCGCTAAATGCAAACTGATACAATTATTAATGAATAGGATGTCGTGTTAATTATAAAAGTACAGATAATAACCACTGCGGCAATACTGCTCTGACACGCAACAATAAAATATTATAATGTGAAACCACAAAAACATTACTGCAGTAAAAACTCTACGGCCATAAACCGTATTATTCGCCCACGTATTTCGAAACTAGTGTAATATCCTACCTTCTAATATTTTATTTACCAACTAGCTGAAGCCCGCGGCTTCGCACTGTTATATGTATGACACTGTATGCCTTCCAGCTGACTCAGCGCAACCTATGTCCAACCATTGCAACTAGACCTTTCATTACCTCTCAATTAGTTAGTCGAGTTCCAACCACTCACCGCGATACATCCTATATCCAAGCCCTAATTAAATATATATTAAAGGGTTAAATTTTAGTTATAAAATAAAGTTCTTTTTTTAAAAAGACTCTTGTGATTTCTCTTATAACAATTGGTGGCAGCGGTGGGATTTTTAGAAATCCTGGAACGTCTCTGAAAAACTAAGTAAAAAGTGCTAAGTGAAAGTGTTACACTACTCGCGGTCATAATTTCCGAAAAAGGAACTCGCTCAACGCTGTTTCCACTGTTTCTCGTGATCGTCACGTCGCTGTTTCCACTGTTTCCTGTTCAACACGTCGCTGTATCCTGCGGAAAATACTACGGTTTTTCCCAAAAACTACGTGTTCGCTGATTCCCGCTGTTTCCGAGATCTACACTGGTGTGTTAAGGCTAAACACACTACACCGATCCTGATAATAATGATGTTCGTACAAGTCGTCGTAGTTCTACTGTGAGTACTTACTATTTCCATATTTGTGATAAAGTGCCGTGCTGTGAAAGTGTGTGAAAAAAAAATAATAACAATAATTTTAATCCATACCAATTAATTACTATTTCGCTAATTTCATATGTCTGTTTCATAACTGCATACCAATAATATCCTGTTACATTCAACCAACTCCATTCTTATCTGTAAAGCGAACTCAACAAATTGTCTGCAAGCGTCCGCCTGTTACACCGTACTGTAATTTACTACCTATATTAATATTATTTTATTGAACACAATGCCTAAGACTCCCGAACCAGAGTTTCCCAGTGGTTCCAAATTAACAGGGGATCTGCCAAAACTAGTTTTATCAGAAATTCCGCTTAATGTTATATTAAAATTTATTAAACCATACGACGGTTCCAGAGAAAAACTAAATGCATTCATCAACAATTGCACAAATGCAATTTCCTTAGCTTCCGCAAGTCAAGAAACCATAGTACTTAAATATATTATTAGTCAATTAGAGGGTAAAGCAGAAATAGCATGTTCCATCAAGGAATTTGAAAAATGGACCACACTTCAAGAATTTTTAAAAGCTCAATTTGGTGAGCGAAAGCATCATGCCCACTTATTGACAGATCTACAAGAGTGCAAACAAAGGCCCAATGAATCCGTTAATCAATTTTCGCTTCGAATCGAATCATGTCTCTCACAATTATTAACAGAAGTTACAATGTCATGTACCAAGAAATTAGAACTCGCAGGCCGACTCGCATCAATGGAAGATCTTGCTTTGAATTCTTTTATAATGGGTATAGACCCAAGGATTTCAACAGTATTACGCTGCAAATCACCCAAAACACTTAACGAGGCCATTAACCTCGCTTTATCGGAAGACAAAATACTGCAATATAGTATTAAAAAATCAACAGAATCCTTTAGGCCAAATACCTTTAGAAAGCCAAACTACAATAAACCACAAAATTATAATGCTTATTCCAAACCCAGTACATCATCTTTTAACGACAACTCTAATACATTAAATAAGCCAAGAACCCTCCCAGGTTCTCCCGTAGTATGCCGTTACTGCAAATCTCCCGGTCACACTCTTGAGCAATGCAGGAAAAGAGAATATAATAACAAGCGCTATAACTTTAATAATAATTCCTCTAACCATCCCATCAATTTCCTAGAGAATGAAGAAGGCACTGATGAAGTAGACTCACAGGCTTTAAACGACCAGTAGGCTCGAATAGGTGTCGCTCGAGTCTTGACGTTGCGCCAGGCACCACGTCCACAAATTCCTTACCATTTCCAGTAGAAAATCGTACTATTTCATCTTCCAGTTGCAAAATCTATGAAGTACTAGTCAAACAAGATAGGTACTTACCGTATATCAACACTCTAACATCAATGAATTCCAAACCCTTAAAGTTACTTATCGATACCGGTGCATCGATAAGTTTAGTAAAAAAGTCATCGATTAATAAAAAATTTGCTCTATCAGAAAGCCAAATTAGTGTAAAAGGAATTGATTCCACTAATGACCCAATCAAAAGCCTTGGGTGCATTAAATCTAAAATTCATCTATCGAATGATCTTACCTTGCCACATGACTTCCATGTCATGGAAAATATAAACCTGCCATATGACGGTATTATAGGCAATGACATGTTTTTCAAATTGCGCTGTAATGTTAACTATGCAACTAACTGTCTAGAAATCAACCGCCATAAAATTAAACTTTCCTTTGAAGAACCGAGTTACAACATCCCTCCTAGGACTGAAACGATAATAGAATGCACTGTTGATAACCCCGAGTTAAGAGAAGGAGTATTATTCGACCAACGTGTTTCCAAGTCACTACTAATAGCTAACTGTATTGTTAAGGTCAAAGAGAATAATCGCGTAAACATCTCAGTCATTAATATGTCAGAAAATAGTGTCACAGTGAATCCTGATTTAAAACTACATCTTGAACCTCTCGATGTAAACGTAGCCTATACCTCGACTGGAAATTCCGCCAGACGCACCGAAGAAGTCCTAAATTCACTCCGTATCTCTCACCTAAACGTAGAAGAAGCAAATGCTCTTACCGAGGTGTGTTCCCAGTATTCGGATATATTTCACCTTTCAAATGACAAATTAACTTCTACTCCCAATATCCAGCATAGTATCCGAACTAACAATAATGTTCCTATATATACTAAATCCTATAGATTCCCTGAAATACACAAAAGGGAAGTAAACAAGCAAATAAATAAGATGTTAGAACAAGACATTATAAAACCTTCTATATCCCCTTGGTCATCCCCCATTTGGGTTGTACCCAAAAAGATCGATGCATCAGGACAACAAAAATGGCGGGTCGTTATCGACTATCGCAAACTCAACGACATAACCATTGGTGAAACCTATCCCATACCTCAAATATCTGATATTTTAGATCAGTTAGGTAATAGTAAATATTTTTCTACCCTCGACTTAGCTTCTGGGTTTCACCAAATAACAATGTCTCCTGAAGACGCCGAGAAAACCAGCTTTTCCGTACCTCAAGGCCAATTCCAGTTCAACAGAATGCCTTTCGGTTTAAAAAATGCCCCCTCCACATTCCAAAGACTAATGAACAATTGCCTTTCCGGTCTCCAAGGTGTGCGTTGTTTCGTATACCTTGATGACATAGTCATATATTCTTACGACTTAAAGTCCCATATCGAAAATCTTTCCGCTGTATTCGACAAGTTACGAAACTTCAATCTAAAGTTGCAACCTGACAAGTGCGAATTCCTCAGGAAGGAAGTCGCTTACCTTGGACATATCATCAGCGACAAAGGTGTAAAACCTAATCCTGAAAAAATTTCTGCGGTCAGTCATTTTCCGATACCGAACTCCCCCAAAGACATTAAGTCTTTCCTAGGTCTCGTGTCTTACTACAGACGATTTATACCTGAATTTTCCAAAATCTCCAAACCCTTAACGCTTCTCTTAAAAAAGGACATCACTTTTAAATGGGGTCATGAACAACAATTAGCATTCGAAACTCTAAAATCCAAGCTTACAACAGCCCCTATCCTCATTTACCCCGACTTTACAAAGCCCTTTGTACTTACGTGTGACGCTTCTAACTATGCCATTTCCGGTATTCTATCTCAAGGTCAAATCTGCAAAGATCAGCCCATTGCATTTGCGTCTAGAACGCTAAACAAAAATGAATGCAATTATAGTACTACCGAAAAGGAGTTACTAGCTATTGTTTACTTTTGTAAATACTTCAGACCTTACCTTTTCGGCAATAAATTCTACATCCTAACCGATCATCGTCCCCTGAAATGGTTATTTAATCACACCGATCCTAGTAGTAAACTCCAAAGATGGCGACTAAAATTAGAAGAATATGATTACGAAATCATTTATCGTAAGGGAAAATTAAATTGCGCAGCAGATGCGTTATCTCGGTATCCAATTCCCGGCAAGACTATCTTACCCGTTAATGTTATTGACACAGGACCGAATGATAATCCTCCTCCTTTACCAGAATCAAACGTCCAAGATAATCCTCAACCAGGGACATCATCCTCACAATCCGAAGCCCTCGATCCGTTTAACTTTGAGTTTGATGACATTCCGTCACTATCACCCGATCCACAATTTTCTCCTATTGAGTTAGATTCCATAATTGACGGTCTTGATGAACAAAATGTACCACCGGTAGAAACATTACCGGCCGAACTAAATCTTAATGAAAATTCACCCGAAACTATACCTCTTGTTACTGATGAATCCTATTCGAACTTCCTGAAAGCTCCTCTAAAGACTAATTACGACACCATCATCATTGAACACAATGATGACCTCTTGAAAAGCCCACATAAAACCATTGTTATTCCTACTTCACTAGATCTAGACGAAAGTGTCCCTTATATACAAGATTTTCTCGACAATTATCCAGATCGAGAACAATTATCACAATCCGAAAAGACTTTACTCTCCCTTCAAAAAGTAAATCATGGAGGAAAATCCTATGTTACGTTGTTTACCAAGGTTCATCATTTCGATAACTGTTCTTATCCTGATATCTTCGAATCCTTGAAAAATCTCCGTAACCATTTAACCCAATTATCCCAGAACAACTCCAATAACGAAAGCCAAGACATCGGCATATCCGATTTTAAAAATCCATTTGACAAACATTCCTTCACAAAAATATATAACATTATAGCATACCTCTTCAATGGAACTGGCATACGTGTACATATTTACCATAATAATATTATATACCCGTCCTTAAGTGAAATTCCAAAAATACTTAAGGAAAACCACGACATACCCATAGCCGGACATCTAGGCACTACTCGAATGTATAGTCGTATCCGCGAGCAATACTTCTGGAAAAATATGCAAACAGACATTGGAAATTATATAAAAACCTGTTCCTCTTGCCAAACTAACAAAGCCCTGAGAAGAATTAACCGTTCTCCTCTAGAAATAACGTCCACTTCGACAGAAGCATTCCAACGTATATCCCTTGATATTGTCGGTCCATTGCCAGAAGCTGGACCTGCTAAAGTTAAATATATACTAACTCTACAAGATGACTTGACGAAATACTCCCTAGCCTATCCCATAAGAAGCACTACCGCTGAAGAAACGAGTGAGTGCTTAATCCATTTTATAAGCTTATTTGGAATACCCAAATTTATTCTGACAGACCAAGGAACTAATTTCACTTCCGACCTGTTCAAACAAGTATGCTCTTTCTTAAAAATAAAACAACTCTGGTCTAGTCCATATCATCCCCAAACACAAGGTGCCCTTGAGCGCAGTCATTCTACCCTAAAAGAGTACTTAAAATCCTATGTGAATGAAGAACAAACTGACTGGCCTCGTTATGTATATACCGCTATCCTAACTTATAATACCACTGTTCATAGCACTACTAACTATAGTCCTTACGAACTAGTTTTTGGACGTAAACCATATCTCCCTAATTCCATCTACGATACGGCACCTGGCGCAACCTATTGCGATTACCTAAAAATGCTTCAACACCGTCTTCAATATTCACATATTAAAGCCCTTGAAAATATTCGTAAGAGTAAAGAAACCTCAAAAACTTACTATGATGCTAATACAAAACCTATAAAGTACTATGTCGGAGATTATGTATACCTAAAAAACCACCTTCGACTACGTAAAGCTCTCTCTCCAGTATGGAAGGGGCCTTACAAGGTCATTAAAATCAATGGCCGAAACACGTTAACATTATTAATAAACCGCAAACACGTGGTCCATCACTTTGACCAAGTGAAATTAGCACATAGAGCTAATCATTAAGTATTATATATTACATTATATTCTTAGCATAGTTTTAATATTTCCTATATATACACAAGTTTACACTATTTTTCCTTCTCTACTTTCAGAGCTTCTCTATTAGTGCATGGTAATTACACCGAACCAATACAAAATAGCCCAGGCATTTATTTTGATCCAGTTGGTGAGCTTAAATTAATTAATGGATTCCTAGATATAGTTATACCTATTGATATTTCTTTTATTAAACCACATGTAGATAACTTGAACGGTGTGATAGGCACCTCAAAATTCCTGTGTAGGCAAAGTGAGAGCTTCACAGATATAGAATGCAATAATATATTCCAACCGCTAACCACGAGATTCAATGACATAATTAGAGATTATGAATCAATTTCTCATCTAGTTACTACTAAAAATAAAAGATCTGCGTGGTTTGGTGCCATAGGCACTGCTTTCAAACATCTGTTTGGTACAATGGACCAGGATGATGCTACCATGTACAATAACGCCATTCAAAGTCTTGAAAGCGATCAAAAAGAAATCGCTTCTTTACTAAAAAATAATATTTTAGTAACTTCTTCTATATTAAAGTCTCATAAGGAATTTATAAACAAAATTAGTATTAACGAACAGATCTTGAATGACGCTGTTAACATGCTTACAATTTCGTTAAAAAATTTAACTGTAATTAGTAATAAGTTAAATATAAGATCAAAAACACTCGAATTGATAAGTGTAATTGAAACCAACCTATTGACATTATCATTTAAGTTGGAAGATATTGTCAACTCTATTATGTTTAGTAAATCTAATATATTGTATCCCGCCATAATTACTCCGAACCAATTGTTTTCTGAATTAGTGGATTATTACAGATTCCTACCAAAATTGCAAGAGTTACCTGTGTCACTAAATTTAGATAACATAAATATTTTGGTAAATGTTTCAGAAATGTCCTGTTTTTATATTGATAAGAAAATTTTCTTTGTAATGAAGATACCTCTAGTTTATTCCACTGAATATAATCTGTACCATAATATACCTTTTCCTGTAGCACACAGTAAGGTTACGCCCACTTCCTACGCGATGGTCATACCTTCCGCGAAATACATAGCTATAAGTAAAGATAAATCTCGCTATTGTAAGTTAAACAACTTAGATAACTGTAAGAATTTAGGTAATACATATTATATTTGTAACATAGAACTTACTTATTCCACTTCATTATCACCTATATGTGAAACCGAAATTGCAACGAAATTACTGTCGACTAAACCTAATGATTGTAAAATTAAGTTATTATATGGTAATATGGAAATATGGCTGAAGCTTAATAGTAATAAATGGATTTATATTATTTCCCAAAAGTCTAAATTATCCATAGAATGTCAAAATGATACTAACATACATGAGTTTAATATAATGGGTACTGGTTTACTAACGCTACCCAATAAATGTAAGGCGTACTTCAAGGACTTACAACTGACTGCAAAAAATTACGCCAAGATCGAATTAAAACCTATACAATCTAATTTCAATTTAATTAATGATAAGTGTTGTGATTATACTAAGTTCAAGGAACTTCAGCTAAATTCCCCTTCTATTGATCTAAAGAGTCTAAATGTAGAGTCCTTAAAGGATAATGACTATCTACTAAGAAATCAACTAATTGAACGATTAGATAAACTAATTAAAAAACCACATATTGTGATGTATGGTAATTATTACTCTTATGCTATTGTAATTATCATAATTGTATTAATAATGTACCTTGTTTTTAAAGTTTGGAAAACAAACAATTGTAAAGGGCAAATCAATTTCCTCCCTCAGCATATGTCTCCAACCCCTGTGCATACCGATCGTCCTGACATCGAACTAGATGACATTTCAACATCAATTCCTGTTCCTAGACTTAGGTCTACTTAAACTTCATTCTGTAACTTAAACTTCACTCTATAAGAGAGTAAGTTTAGTCTTACCCCCGGGAGATGTTATATGTATGACACTGTATGCCTTCCAGCTGACTCAGCGCAACCTATGTCCAACCATTGCAACTAGACCTTTCATTACCTCTCAATTAGTTAGTCGAGTTCCAACCACTCACCGCGATACATCCTATATCCAAGCCCTAATTAAATATATATTAAAGGGTTAAATTTTAGTTATAAAATAAAGTTCTTTTTTTAAAAAGACTCTTGTGATTTCTCTTATAACAGCACGCATGAGATATGGCTTTTAGTAGCCTTTATTTCTCTATAAACCACAAATTCTTTCTGTTTTAAAAAAAAACAAAGTTCAGAGTCTTAGATGCAACCATAGAGCGATTCAATTTTCATATAGCGCCATCTATTAACCTTTACGGGTGGCAACGTATATTTATTTTATTTTTATAACATAAAATAAATAGTTATTTTACGTCACAAAAAAATACGTATTCTATGAAAATAAAATTGCAAAGTCCCCCGAAGTGAAAGTCCCGTCATAATCGGTTCAGCCATTTCGAAGATTAGCCCGGACAAACAAACAGACAGATAGAGACACACAGATAGAAAAAAGTTTATATTTTCACTTCTGTGAAAATATAAGTGCAAAGTCCCCCGAAGGGGAAGATATTTTCCCCTAATTTTAATAGTTTTTCATATTTTACGCAGGAACCCTAAATATTCACGGGATAAAAAGTACCCTGTATTGTGCTCTGAACAGTCGTCTACCTACCAGTGAAAGTCCCGTCAAAATCGGTCCAGCCGTTTCAGAGTTTTTCTGGTACAAACAGACAGACAGACAGACAAAAATTGTAAAAATATTCATTTTGGTATATGTACCGTGTATATATCTATATGCATTTAGTAAAAAGCGGTTATTTTAATATTACAAACAGACACTCCAATTTTATTTATCTGTATAGATAATATAGGTAACATGAGGTAGGTATATTCAGACAGATGAATTAATAATTTTAAGAGAGTCGGTGTTGAAATATGGAGGCATGCTCCGTTGGTTCGGATATGTACGACGTGCCTTACGACACAGAAATGCGGTCGCTCACTATGGACCTCATACGGAAGCTCAAGGTTGTTCAGCGTACGATGGAGAGAACCATGATCAAAATTTCTCATGGCGGATTCAGAAATTAGCACATTCGTAGTAGAACTGGGCTTATATAAGGTCTTCGAATGGCGAACATAAACCGGAAAACGCAGCTAAGGTCAACCGATGATCTTTTGAAGATCAAAAGGAGCCGATAAATGCAAGCAGCATAGGACCGATCGCAGGGGAAGTGTTATGTTCAGCAGTTGATGTCCTTCGGCTGAAGTAATGATGATGACGTTCAACAGTGACGAAAGGAAAAGTAAAATATTTTGCTACAACGGCTACTCCATCCATAAGAAATGTGAATATTTGCAACCTTAGGGGAGTTCGCCTGAACATCAACGTGGTACACCAACATCATGTACAATAACATCAACGTGTTTCAATCGGCCGTATAGAGAAACTAATCTTTCAAGGAGGATGCTTACGAAGCTTGAACCACGGTACTTCTCAATGAGCATTCTAATATCTCAATTTGAAACGCAAATGTTCCGAGGTCCAATGATTGCTAGAGCAAAATTCAATTTAATCGGTAGAATTGGCAAGCTTTCCCTCTGGAAGCTGTGCTTTCTGGTTATTTACTAAAGCTGATGAGGGAAACTTCTGTCGGGTGTCCTGCTTCTTATCTATTAGGATTAGGGTCCGCTACCTAAGCCT
Source organism: Pyralis farinalis (assembly GCA_947507595.1). Taxonomy (NCBI): domain Eukaryota; kingdom Metazoa; phylum Arthropoda; class Insecta; order Lepidoptera; family Pyralidae; genus Pyralis; species Pyralis farinalis. The sequence goes on along the minus strand of OX382265.1, from coordinate 20,202,793 downwards.
AAAGTTTATGCGAAGATAATGATTTTCACATGGAGCGACTCTCGTCGTACCTCTACGATACATAGCGAAAAACATACAAAATCGATTGGCACTGTAATGTTAACCCACCTATCATCTCGTAATGGGGTAACTTAATACCAGAAACCTCAATCACCTAGCCAGATGTCCGGCGGACGTTGCTGTATGCTCTTGAGCCTGGAAGACCAACGACCATACTGTACATATTGTAATGTTAGTCATTGTATAATAAAGTTTTCTACAACAATAACAAACTCCACGAATTCTCGACAATTGCTAAAATTACATTCCCTTTGTTAGTCGAACACAGAAATTCAAGCTGTGGCACATTCAACGTAGTAAAAAAGCTCACAATAGAAGAAAAAAATAGGACGTCGTCGGGCAGACTACGAACACAGGTGAAAACTTAATATGTACTCATTATAGTCTTAGTTATAGTAACACTATTAACAATATATATCATGTCATTGGCGAGAGTATGTTGTTGACGGAAACCTATAACATTTTACCCAGTACTAAAAGTCGTTCAACGTGCCTAAGGAAGTTTTCTCTTAAATAACTAAATATAATCGAACAATCACAATTAAAAAATCTGCATGAATTACTGACGACTAAAGGTATTTTTGAACGAATTTGCGATAAAGTTACGTAGACCGTAACTTTGTAACACAACACTCCTTTCCTTTTTTTTATACAACGTCGGGAGGCATACGAACATACGACGCACCTGATGTTTGTAAATAAAGTGCTTACTATAGCCTATTAATGCTTGCAAAATAAGAAGTATCACTCGCGTGTTGTTATTAACACATAATACAGGAGTAGTTTCACTCACTCCCAAGCACTCAATCCTCCAGGTAGTTATTAGCTGGCTGAGGCTTTGCTGTTAGGTGGAGGTACTTGCCCATTCGGACTGAATTGATGCACCCTACCTGAGCCTATATACATTATAGATTATTATTATATTATGAGGAACATTTTAATTAAAAAAATATAAATTATTTAGTAACATAGATTGTTACGTGTATCACACCAAAGATAATAATTAAAAGATAGATAAGATCGAAATACATATGCTAATTGACTGATGATAGATAATGGACTCGCAATGCTATGCGTTGCGGTATTGCCTGAATTGATTTATATAAAATTATTAATAAAGTAATTAATGATAAAGCCCTGTCCGGGCAGTGTTTGCGGTTGCACCGTACAATCCTTGTAGCTGCACGCAACCGCATTGGCACATGACGCAACCTGCAGGTTATCAAACGAATCTCCGAGTTACTTTCCGGGTTACAAAAAGAATAAGAAAGGCGATACTTTGTGAAGTGGAACCCGACTGCAGAAATAAAAGCGACTACGATTGCCATGAGTGCGCTAATAAACGTATGTACTGCTTAACTGCTTATGTCTCTACTGCGGTATCAATGTTAATAGGCATTTTCAAATTAGAAGTAGTTGTGGATGTTTACAGGTGATCGTCGTATGTTTTACATAATGATTAAAGGTTGATTGATACTATTTAAGATGCTCTTTGTAGGATTAGTGGTACTCCATTTAAATAGATGTAATTTGAAAAAAAACTTTGAAACGCATTTTTACTTATAGGCATTCGTAGTCGCTTTTCAAGAGCGTAAACAGTAGGTGGCCGTGAAATACAAACACGTGCAATAATAACTTTTAAATGTTGGTAACTGTTCTATCTATAACTTCACGCCAAATCCCTTGCGGGGTAGCCAGAGAGAACGGAGCGCCACGTGACTCGATCCTTATACACGTCACTCGCTTCTGTTAATATGTAATTATGGTGATATTTTGTTATCGATAGTGTGGAGGGCGAGTGTGTACGAGTATGTACGAAGTGCGTGGTGCACATATGCACTTTTCTTTTTACATTAGCGAGATATGTCTGCCTGCACCTCTGTGAAACTTGTTCGTTTATTGTAAACATGTGTGTCCTGGTACAAATAAATCGTTGTCTTTTTATCTAAATACATGAAATGTGACCAGTATTTTGGAACGACACCTTGAATAAGCTGTGGAACGTTTCAATTCAAGAATGCCCAGGATTGTCTAAGCATATATTTAAAAAAATTGCGGAAGTTTATCCTTATAAAAAATAAAATCACAGTTTTATTCAAGAACGCAAAAAGTAAGTTACAGTAAATTACGCACATTAAATTAAGTACGCTAATAAAGTGTACAGAATGAAGGTAAAGAAAATCAGAAATTTTAATTTATCTGCCTGAACAGAAAAGGACCTATATAAGTAAATATACATACACATATATACATGCTACATAACATATTTTTACTTTTAAAGATATCCTAGCTGAAGCCCGCGACTTCGTCCGCGCGTATCCCGCGCGTAGTAATTTTTAATTTTATTTTATATTATAAATTATAAATAAAAGCGCTTTTCCTACTTTCTTTTTCCTCGGCGTGTAAGGGACGTCACGTGATGTTGAATATCGCCTTTCTCAAAAATTGAGCTACCGAATGTAAAAAGATTTTTTTAAATCGGTCCAATAGTTCCAGTGATTAGCACGTTCTAACAAACAGTCTTCTTTTTTATATACTAGTATAGATTAGTGTATCATTTCTCCATGTACAATTCTAGAGTGTAAGTGATTTTATTCGTGACAAAGCCAACCTCGTTTGCCGGTTTACACCGTATCGCTTAGAGACGTAAGAGAAAGATGATTCGAGATTCGGAGTGCCTCGTAATGCAGAAGACCACGTCAAAAACAATTTCTTGCAGTTTCTTGTATTATGTATGTATTCGAATTCGTAAATGGTTAAAATAAATTGACTTTACAGAACCCCAAAGGTGAATGTTTTAAAATAATAAAAATCCTTTATTTGGCATGGGCAAATTAGACATAAATTGCCTGAGCTTGAATTCATCTTCTCCGACATAATATGTGTGTATGTAGGGGTCTATATCTGCAGCAATTGCATCTAAATTTATTAATTTGTAAGTGGATTATTCTCTTTAAACAAATAATTTTCGAGTTCTTTCGATCTTAGACTGTAAATACTCGAATTTGTAATTCCTGTACCTGGGTAAAATGATCTTATACGTCTGTCTTTAGAACTCCCTGGTAATAAGTTAACAAATATTTATTTAGTTCATCGAACACTAATAAAGCTCACTTCAACTACGAAGTAGAAAATTACTTAAAAAGCAACCAAAAAGCGTCCTTATCTATGCTATTACATTAGAAAGAGACTTATTTATGTTTCTGTTCTCACGGGTTAATATAAGTACGTATTGAGGATATGTTCTCTTCAATGGTGCTCTCCAACAGCTGTTGTGCCTCAGGGTAGCGTGTTGTCTCCTCTTTTATTTGCATTATTCATTAATACCATCACATGAAGCGAAGTTCGGTCGCTCCTCTTGGTATCTTTTTGCAGACGATTTACAGATTTACACACAAGCTCCATTGTTGGAACTTCCAAATGCCATTTCCTCTATTAATGAAGATCTCTTACGTATATCTGCCAATTCATTCTCAGTTGAGGCAGTGCGCCTGTGGAATGCTTTGCTTTTCGATATCCGGAATGCTCAATCACTTCGATCCTTCAAACATCTTCTCCTCTACCCTAAGGTTGTCTGGAAGAGATCGCATCGCGATAAGACCGCCGTTGTACTAATACTTTTTAATTGTTGTTTTTTTTTATGTATTTTTCTTTTGGTGCAATAAAGTGTATTGTATTGTATTGTATCCCGGTCATTCGAAAGGCGTGCGCAGGGATATAGATCTAACGCGTAGAAGCCCCTTCGAGAAGATTAACGTAATACGCGCCGTGACCCGCTCCGGGGGTTATGCCCATAAGCAGATTTCGGCCGGTATTTTTATTATTGTAAATGAGTGGGAAAATATTGGGCTATTTTAATGAGATCTAGAAGAATTTTCGGTACATGACTATTAGAGAAGAGGGACGGATGCCTGCCATAATTATCATATCATCATCATTGCTGATTTCGGCAGGCGGTGACCACTCACTGGTTGGACCCCCGAAATGCCAGGGAAAGTCATCCGAGGGCAACACCGACGTGATTAACTCAGGGGTGTCGAGAGGTAAGTTATGCTTTCTCTAAAGTTACTCACGGCGTTATGCCCTTTAATACTTCCACCTCTGGAACGTATTGCTCTATCGACTCTTCTCTGGACGGACAATGAAGGCAAGCCAGAGCTAAAAGTCGTCCGGGCCTTCTTCGGGGTTTCCACTCCAACCGACGAAGACACCCCGGAATCGAGTGATCTGATTGACTCTCTGGAGCACTTGTGGTGTCGTTAAATAATTGAAAGTCGAAAAAAATTAAGTTGGAAAAATAATTGAAAGGAGAATGAGGTTGAAATCCAATACTTTGGGAAGCACAGGGTGGATTTCGAAGCGGCAGAGGATGCACGGATCAAGTTATTTTCACTCCACAACATCGTGGCGAAGCATCTGGCTATGGACCAGAAGATATTCTGCGGTTTTGTGGACCTTAAGAAAGCATTTGATAGAGTCGTGCTAAAAAATCTCTGGAACATTTTGCACATATGTAGTTGACGGTGACCTGCTCCGTGCTGTGCAATCCACGTATGAGGATTGTATAGCGTGTGTGCGAGAGAGCCGGCAGCTTGTCGCCCTGGTTTGATACTAACAAAGATTTAAAGAATTAAATAATTTATTTCAAACAATAAACACATATACATTAACAATTGCGTTCTTAAACGACTGCAATGGTATTAAACTGTGTTGGAGCCGTTTGCGCCCGTCTCCGAGGTAACATGTTCCAGGTAGTTCAAAAACACAATAAATTTACAGAGAAGAGTACTTATCACTTGATAAAACTAATATTAATGACATAATACACAATAACAGTTGCAATTAAATTTGCCTTGTGAAAGTATGTATGGCTGTGTTAGTGTGTGTGTGCGTTAGTGTGTGAGGGTGCGTGTTTATGCGTCGGCGTGCGTACGTGCGTGTAGAGTATATATTTGAGTGTTGCGGGTGCCTGAGAGTACGTGAAGGTGCGACTGATGCGAGTGTAGATGTAAAGGGGATAAGTAGGGGACGAGAGTTGATTTTGGTAAGTCCGAGAGTGTTTATTTGATATGTGAGTGGTTGTACTGACACTTCTTTGTTTGTAAACAAATAAGTAAAGCAAAAATATGTATATTAATGTGCTGTGACACTGTTTTGCTTAATTAAAACAGGCAACGTAGTAGCAGTATTAGTAGTAGGCAAGTATCTGTATGTGAAAAATTAAATAAATAAATAAACAAATCATATTATAATTAAACATTCAGTTTCCTCGTAAGAGAGGCCCTGGAGCCAATTAAATATTTTGTGTTTACATTCCCGATGGGAAAGAGGATATATGTCGAGTGTTTTGTTGATCTTATTGTAGACATAAGAACTCAAGAAATAAGACTTACGCTCAGTAAGTCTAAGCCTACACGGAATCATTTCGAAAACTTTATATGTCCTATGTTTATTAGTAAATAAATTAGGATTGAATGGTAGCCCAGACTGCTTACGCAGTATGAGGTGCATAATAAATAATTTAAAACTCTGTACAATGCGTAGACCTCCGAAATAGAAAATAATATGAAAAATGGGTGTCTATTGAAAATAAAGATGTTATAAATTTTAAGGAACTAAATAAACATGTTATGTTGATTTCTGAATTAACACACACGCATTTCTGAATTGTGGAAGAAATTAAATTACACGTGCCGAAGTTACTTTAGAGCCAACTTCACTGTCTCAATGCAGTAAAAAGAATCACGTTAGTGGGTTTCCAACAGTCTGCTGCCGAAACACATATATATAAAAGAAAGTAGAGGATGTCAAATAAAGATTACCGAGAGTGCTCTAAGCGCACCCAGCACAGAAGACTTAAATTATCGCAAGTAGTTGACTTCAGCAAAACTTAAATTTTTCAATAAATCATAAACAAAATCGTTACATTTCAATTTAAAATTTAATTTGTTTAGATTGATATGAACTTTGTAAAATATAATGTTTAACTAAAGTGTGCATACTAATGTTAATTTGCCATACCATGTTTTAGCAAAAAATTTAACATGAGAACATTGATGATGAGTATTATTATTTATTTTTACTCTTAGTATAACTAGTTTGGCCATAAATACTTACAGTATCTACACAGAAACTTTTCTTTTTTTCAACTCTTTAATTATTTTATTATGTTAAAAACTTCTTTCGATTTCCCGCCGTTTTACATATTTTTTCGTGTTTATTATCAAATTACAATATGGAACGGGGTGTTAATGAAAATAGGATTGCAGTGATTGCCTTGCACAAAGTGGGTATGGAGCCGTCGGTCATATTCAAGACACTTCCAAAGCTTGGTATTAGCCATATGTTCTTATATCGTACTATCGACAGATATACCTTCACACCTTCCTTCCTCTGTTGAAGACCATATACGATCGGGGCGACCGCGTGCTGTTAGAACTACAAATGCTGTTAATACTGATAAAGCCAGAATTCGCCAAAAACCCATTAGGAAACAAAAAATCTTATCGCGAAAAATGAAGATTCCTCTGTAGCGACCTCTTATAAAGTCCGGAACGTTGGATTCGACCAGGCTTGGGCGGGTAGTACCAAGTGACCAAATGCAGAGTCCTGATGGAATATCCATGATACATTTTTAAAAAGTGTATTGCTGAGAGGTTTTACAACACGATCCGAGATAATCTCTTGATACACTTTGGCTGAAGTCTTCGCTCCTTTTTAACTAAAATGAAGCTTTGTGACTCATTGATAAAACACCCCACACCAAATTATTACAGACGCAGGATGATGACCACGTTGTACCTTTACGGCCACTTGGGCGGCTTTTTTAGTGCATACACTTTATAATTTTGCTTGTTGTAGTGCTCTTCAATCGTCAAAATCATCACTAAGAGGATAGTTCTGTGCCTTTCACCTGTTTATCGGGACAGAAGGCGCTTTGATCGATCAATCAATCAATCTTCAACTGTAGGGATTGATTTAGGGCATGTCCTGTATATGACGATAAGCGCCAAGCTTCAGGTTTTGTTTTATTAAACGCGACACATGCTTCATAAATAAGTACATGCATTTTTATATGCAACAGAACTTATGGCCGAACTAGGTATATGTATTAATAAATTTATTTACACTCAAATTAATTGTAATTTGCACATAAAAACCAACGAATTAATGAATCTCTCTATAAGACAAGATAACGGGTATGACTAACTAAGAGATGTATTCATAAAGCTCCTAACACTTTTTGATTCACCGTAGTATGGAGAGTGTGCATTGGCGCTACTTTTATAACATCATACGCGCCTCGCAACGGTAAAGGGAACTATTAATTTTATTAATTGTAAGCCATCATAATGATATATTACATTTATACGTAATGATATTTTGTATATTTGTTTATAATAGATAAACTCAATAAATACTTAACCGATTTTAAAAATTCTTACACAAATAGAAAGCTACATTATCAGCGAACAACATAGGTTACATTTTATGAAAAAAATAGAGATCGCTTCGAAAATTGCAATAATGTAACCCAATGTATCAAAAATTTGGCTACAAAAGCCTTTACTCGTATTTGCTACTACTACTATTGTTAATACATAAATAGAGAACTACATCTTTATAGTACCTACTCATCGTTACCAAGAAGCCCGCGATACTATGTATCTAACTATTATAGTTCAGTAACAAGAACTGTATTTTGTTAAAATTAGTTAATCAAAACCCGGGTAGAATAAAAAGATGATATCACTCATACCATGATATTAATCCTTATCCTGCTAAATAATTCCATAATGAAGAATAAATATATGTAAATTTCTCTATAAAATTTTTGAATCAGAACTTTCGTTTAGAAGTTATGACGGGTATAAAATGCTAGAAGTGAGAAAAAATATGCGGTGTGAGCGAACAACTGTAACCCTATAAGAGATCGCAGGGAGCCCATGGATGCAAGCGGCACCATGACCGATTGCTGAAGAAGTTTAAGGGGAGGCCTATGTTCAGCAATGTACGTGCTTCGACTAAAATGATGATGAATAATGATGTAATATTAATTATACATTCTTTTATTTTAAACTTTAATGCTCTACAAAAAGTAAAAAAATAGACCTCACGTTCTATTGTCTAAATAAAGTTCTAATAGCTTTCTAGTTATGACAAATCAATAAACCACCTGACGAGGCATAAAGGCCCCCTTACTCACCAAAACGTGGTGTATTAGCGCCTAAAATATCGAGCCTAATAGGAGGATATTTTAACTTAAGGTGAGCTGCGTGTTCTTCTATACCTCTGACCCGTAACGGTGAGTTTAGTTACTACGCAAAGTTGTATCATCGGTTCCCCATACATTATTTCCTTTATACTATCTATCTACCCATGCGAAGCCTTGGTGGATCGCCAGTATATTACATTTATATTATTGAATAAATAATTTTAATAATTTAAATATATTATATTTATAAAGTATATCAAGCAAGAGTGTCTGGGGAGATCGGCATGGGACACACACATATGAATCAAATAGCCGATGTACTTAAAAAGCGCAAAATCAAAAGTACCCTAAATCGAAGAGCATACGTGAAGAGGTTGATAAGTGTGGAGGAGGCGAGGTAGATATATTTGAATCGGTGCACCTTTCGTTCCATAGTACCCCAATTGGGGACAGGTGTGATGATATAACGTGGCAGCGTCTGTGTTTAGTGCTGTGTATGGACACTCTTATCACGTGTTATTAATTTAGTGTTTTATGTATTATTTCATAATAGTGATAGTATTTTATAATGCACCGATAATTCTGCACAAACAAATCAATTTACTCGGTCAGGATATTTGATGACAAGACAAATTGATGTTAAAAAAATATTATTCTTTTAAATTAAATAATAAAATATTTTTCCTGCAATATCTATATAAATCGTTATTAAATGTCATTAATTTCAGATACAACCATCATTACACTTCCGAGGAAAAAGGTCTAAATATCTTTTTAGGGTAACTGTTTTAATTCTTCCCAAAAAACTATGCAAAAATCAGAGTCCTTTTTTCCTACTATTTGGAGTTAATGTGTGAAATTGCCGATTTGTACTGAAAAATTAAAACTCGTTTTTTTTAAGATGTAACATACGATACTCGTATTTATTTAATCAAAATATTTCCTCTCATTATCTATACATTGCTGCCATCTAATCGAAAGTTTATTTAGGCCTTTGCAATATTACTCTGGGGATCTAGATTCGACAAACTGTGTGAAAGCATTTTGTACTGCCTCCTGGGAAGAATTTTTTTTTACCGCGGTTTCTCGTGCCGTGTTTCGCCATCATTGTTCGAAGTTAGGCACAGTAAACATCTGCTGTTATTGCTTGACCAGACTTGAGAAAGCTATAGTGAATAATGCCATGAACAGACCACCAAACACTTACCATTATCTTTTTATTGGTAAGTTTTGCTTTAGGGGATTGTTGACCTGGGGACAGTCATTGCATTTTTCACTTACGGTTATCGTAAAGAATCCACTTTTCGTCACACGTCACAATTCGATCCAATATACCTTTCGGTACTGTACCGATTCAACAAGGCAACACAAGTTTCAACACGCATTTCATTCTGTAGATGAGTAAAATCAGGCACCCATTTTTCATATTTTTTTTTATCTTATTGATTTGATGCAAATAAGTCAAAATTGTAGGTAAAGTAACGTTAAACCATGCCGCTAATTCCTAGGTAGTTTGACTCGGATCGGTTTCCACCATCTCCATCAATTCAGTCTTCCACGTGGTTCATTCTTTGAGTGATGAAAGTTTCCATTACTAAAGCGCTTAAACCAAAAACGCACGGTGCGTTCATCAGCAGTCTCCTCTCCAAACACGGTATTGATATTGCGAGCCATTTCTGCCGCGTTAGTTCCGCGTCGAAACTCGTATTCAAATATTACTCGGATTTTCTAAGTATACATCTTTCCCGTCAAAGCTAAATAAAAAACTAATTAAATATTCGAAAATCAAATGTTGCACATTATTTAAAAGATAAACCTCGTAAGTATCATGTGAAACTCACTTCACACGAAAATCTCACACCATCAAGGTTTAATGTCAATTCAAAGTATCGATTACTATAAAACGTCAATTTCATACTTTAACCCCTAATATGTATAATCTGCAGACATTTCCACCAGTCCAGTCCATTTTATTAAACAACAGTAGAAAGATAACATTTCTAATGAGTTAAAAAGGAGCAAATAACTATCAAATGTTGCTACTCATAAATCTGGAAGAAGAAATATCTGTCAAAAGTTTGTTAATAAAATGGAACGAAACTTTTTGTACCCGCCCGAGTCGGGTTATGTGCTTTTATTAGCTTGGGCTCCACATAACAACAGCATACTCTATATGGCTGCGGTACAATGTATTAAAAAGAATAATCAAAATCAGAGTGGCCAGCGGACACGTGACATTGAACAGCTTTAAAATTTTAAAGTAACAAATATCTTTTATAACGACTGAATCTTAGTTCAAGATACAATCAAGACTCTCAGTGGTAGAGTAGTAGGAGAAATTGAACGCTAAATTTGTTTTTCTTACATTTGTTCGAAAACACTGTTATAGTTATAGTGCAGCCAATGGCATTCATGATATCCACAGCCTAAATATCTGTTGTTAAGAGTACATCGTAGGCATAGTATATTAAATATATATTACATACGCTATACAAAAAATTTTACGTTTCTGACTACTCATAAATATTCATAAAATATGTTTATATTTCCCTTTGATAAAAGTAGAGAAAAATCGCTTGTCATTTGTTTTATTTTTATTATCATGTATTGAAATTCATGTGTGATAATTTCAGAAAACAATATTTTAAAATTTTAAGAGTTCTCTTTCTCTGCAAAACGGCTCTGTTCATCATAAAAATGGCTTAAATTATTTAAGCATGGTTGTGTTTCTCTGATCCGTTAAGATCAACTTTCAAGTACGACCACCAAGAAAACCATGGTTACTGCTAAGCGGTTAATAGCAGAAATCAAACGCATTACCTACGATTGTGATTTCAGAGGACTTCTTCCCGCGCTTTTGACGAGTGACTTTGTTGTTATACTTGAAATTTTACATTTCAGTATAAAATTAGTTTTATATGACAATTTCGATAGTATTTTGTAACATAAGTGCTAATGAAATTATACAGTAACGAAAAAACTCAAATATAACACGTTCATGCACTTTTTGGAAGACATGAATAAGTTCATCAAGAAAACCTTGTAAAAAACTATCGTTTTACGGCGTATTTAAACTGGGTTGATTGGGTCTAGGTATCCTTCTCAAGTATTTTTTCAGCACAGTTCCTGAAGCTGGAACATAGAATTAAGATTTTCAAATGTTTCTAAACTGAAGACTTGGTCCTTTTGTCTTTCCCCTCGGGGATAAAAAGAACAAAATGTGATTTCAAAGATTTTGAGATTGTAATGAGCCAAGTTTAAAAATATTCACATGAAAATTTAAAGTAACTACACCGATGGTGTACGACAATGTTTATAGTACTACCACGGATATTCCAATACAGACGAAAGAAGTATTCATTGTTTTGAATCAGAAATAAGCAGCTGTCTTTTGAATGAGTGAGAGACTCTTTTTTTCCGCCCCTTGTCTAATTTGCACAATGCCACTTGAAGATCAAAAAAGCAGCAATTCTGTCTGGTGGACTACCATTTGTTTACCCGGCGTACTAAAAAAGGTACGAGTAACTTTTCTTTGCACACGGCAAACAAAACGAAAAAGTAAAGCCTATGACCCATCCTATATATAGGTAAGTCCAGAACAGACTCTGTAAATGCATTTTTCCGAAAAAAAATTTATGCTAGATTTGATTTTTACGGAGTCAGAATAAGCCGAGATAGTTTTAAATCGACATATTAGAAACATGCTTTCCAATTAGTGGTAGTGGTGGTTCTGTTTTAAAAATTGGAATGGAATAATGTTTAAAATGTAAAGGAGAGTTTTACAAAACATTAAATTCATTACTTTACTCTGAAATTGTTTTATTTATGCATTACACAATTTTTCAGTGCGCCTTGTGTATACGATAAAATAATTAAAAATACAAAGTGATTACTTTGTATAAAACACATACAAGCAATAAATTGAGCATGAACTGTTAAGTTCTTTTTTATACGACGTCGAGAGCCAAACAAGCATACGGCCAACCTTATGTAAAGTGGTCACCGTCTCTGAGCACTTGCAATATTGAGCAGTCAGAACCCGTTATACCGCGACAGTGCACTACAACGAGGCACGAGATCACGCCATCTGACGTCACATCGTGCGATGGTCATTCATAAGAGGTGGCCGCGCAACTCATCATAGTGCAACAGGTGTGCATCTATTGTCTGCAGTCACTGCGACGAAACATGGCCGACCGTGCGGCTTTGTTACCGAGCCTGTGGCCACACCCCTTGCGCGTACGCAAGAAAGGACAGTGGGAGACTTCATTGATAATTAATAATTCTTCATTCAATAATTGTTTCAATGTCTGTTGAGTTATATAAATTCATTCTACCGACCGCCGCGATACCTTGTACTCGTCTGTCCTACGTAATAAATATCAGTTAACATCATTGGAATATTTTATTAGCCGTCAAGTCATAAGCTAGCAGTCCTTAATATAAAGCTACTGTTGTTGAGTACTATATTAGTAGGGGTTTAAGAATACCTACCACACGCACCCCTACACTGGAAATCACCGCCCCCTCTTTTACCGCGGATGTCGTAAGCGGCGACTAAGGGATTACTACGGACGTGCTCATTTCTGGACCTATTTCGCAGAGAAACGAGCATGGCTTTCACCGTAGCACGCTGTGTAATCTTGAACTTTCGTATGAGCCTCATAGTAAGGAACCACATTTCTGAGCCGTAAGTCATCTGGCAACACAAACTAGTCGAAGAATTTCGTCTTAAGACAGTCAGGTATTTTGGACGAGAAAGTCTTTCGCAATTTCCCAAACTCTGTCCATCCGACTTGGATTCGACGAGCGACCTCTTTCTCGAAGTTGGAAGGAAGATCCAACTTCGAGAAAGAGGTCGCTAGGCTGTTTGTCCTAGGCAGACATGCTCATCAACAACTTCGAGAATCGAGCTCCTAACTGAAACTGGAGTGGGTACAGTACAGCATGTAGATTCGAAATAATCTTCGTTTTGTCCATGTTAATTTTAAGACCCACTTGTTGGGATGCTCTGTCATCATCTTCAAGCATTATGTTCAAGTCCTCCGGCGATCCTGCCATGATTACTATATCATCGACAAATCGAAGGTGTGTGTGATATACTCGCCGTTGATATTGATGCCGTATCCTTTCTAGTCCTGTAGCATGAAAACATCTTCCAATAAAGCTGTCAACAATTTCGGAGAAACAACTGTCTCACTCATCTCTGCAATTGGATAGGTTTCGTATTTTGGTCCTGTCGCCGAATCGACATGGTCGCGTTTTCATATACGAGTATACTCCTCAACACATGGATATACCTGTAATCAATGTGGCACTGCTGGAGAGACTGTAGCACAGCCCAAGTATCGATCGAATCGAAGGCCTTCTCATAGTCCACAAATGCTAAGCATAGCCATACATATTATAAAAATTCTTTACAAATATTTGAAGCAATTTGAAATGTTACGTATTAAAGTGTAAGCCAATTATCAAAAAGAAAGAGCATTACTGACTCAGACAAAAATAATCCCTGTAAAGCTGTAAAAGTCATGATTTGAAATTCCAACTATGGGCTTTCGCCGATGAGATTTATTGCTATCTTCACGAAGAAGAAAAACATCGAGATGAAACCTGCACACGTGAGATAACTGGATGTACGAAATGGAAGACGATCATTTATTTCAACAAAAAAAAATGTATGTGACACGTTGTACACACCCAACTGTGACTTCACTTAACGATAGGTAGCCCTAGAGTTGACCTAAATAAAGACATTGTGACCGTTTGGGCATAAAGAATTTTGGTGTTTCACACTTGTTGTTTTGAACGTTCGGTGATATGCTCATAATTAATTAATAATAATAAACATTGTCAATAAAAAGCTTTTAAATAATTACTCTTAAAAGAATAAAATGAACTAAATTAAATCTAATTATCTATTTATTACATTGTATAATTTATATAACATAAAACTTCTTCTTCTTCCGTTCGTTATCCCGTTTCCTAATCCATTAGGATTGGCGAAGTTCGCTACTTAAGCCTAATAATTCGGCAGAGGTACTGATTTTTACATGAAGCGTATGCCGCCAGACCTTCACAATCCAACAATATAATTTCCTGTACATGTGGGTTTCCTCACGATGTTTTCCCTCACTGCCGAGCTAGTGATAATTACAAATTACAAAGGACCTGCTGGTCACAAGGCCGGTTCTTTATCCAAGCTAGGCTGTCACTGCTCATATCGATACATATAAATAAAATTGAAGTGTCCGTCTTCGTTTAACACAGTAGGTTTCAATATTCTGCTTGGTGCTTCCATTATCTGAAGCGTCCACAATATTTCCTTCCTTTTTCAACTAAGATAATACTAGCTCGCTCTTTGCTGCTCCCATTATTGGATTATGCAGATGTTGCATACCTCGATCTCACTGAGGAGTTACTCGATAAGATGGAGCGTCTGCAGAACCAATGCGTCAGATTTCTCTACGGGATCAGTAAGTTTGACCATATTTCAAAGTATCGCCAGCATCTTGAATGGCCACAGATTAGAATTCGCAGGTACGTTCACTTACTCTCACAACTATTTAATATCTTGTACAGTAAATATGCTCCAAATTACCTTTGCGAACGAATGCAATTTCGACATGGTAACGACCGTCTGCGTTCCAATCCTTGACATACAAACTCATATTTCGAAAACTTACTCCAACTCCTTTACTGTCAAATCGACAAAGCTTGGAATTCACTCCCATTGAATGTAAGATTGGCGCCCACTTTTGAGTTATTCAAATCTCGTTTCGCGACATGGACACGTTGACTGGATGCGTTAGGGAGCTGGCCGACGTGCTCTCCAGGCGAAAGGTAGCCGTGGCGTTCCTGCAGGAGACTCGGTGGAAAGGCAGCAGATTGAGCAGCTTATTGGGTCCGGCTATGAGCTGATCTACATGGGTGCACCTGGTGGGGGGAACGGGGTGGCCCTAATGCTCTCTCAGGAGTTTTCAATAATCAAATTTCATTTATTTGCCTGAACATACAGTGGTTTACATAGATGGTGAGTTAATTTACAAATTTGGTACGGTATGTTCACCTTATATTCTAAAGGTATGCAAATGTTTAAAGAAGTCAGCGAGAGATGTTAATACTATAAATGTCAATGCTATAAATAATGTTCATAAATGTCAAATGTATAAGTATAAAAAGTTACTTACAAAAAGAAAGAGAACAATTATAGAAAATAAGCACATCTCTATACAATTCTGTTAAACTATTGAATGAATACACCAATCAATTAAATATAACATATTCTTTATGTCAACTTTCATTTATAATAGATTTATTAGATTATGTCAATGTTTATTTATTGACATTTTATTCAAATTAAGACCAGCTAACATCCAATATCTTTGAAATTATAAAAGCATTTCGTGATATGCCACTTCTGAAGTTCAGTTTTGAATCGGTTGAATGGCATCTCTCTAATCCATTGTGGTATTTTATTGTATGTTCTTATAGTGCTAAATAAACAGTTTTTTTTTTAATAGACTGGTACGACACAGCGGCAGTCTTAATCTCAGAGGGTCTCGTTGAGTATATCTGTGATTATCGCATATTTTCTCAAATAATTTCGAGTGTTTTTAATAAAAATCCCATGATGTGATAGTTAAGATTTTCAAGCTTTTAAATAATGGTCTACAGGATTTTAAAAGACCTACTCCACATAGGGCTCGTATACATTTTTTTTGAGCAAGAAGTGCTTTGTTAACATATGTCGAGTTGCCCCATAATAAAATTCCATACCTGAGAACTGAACCCACGTAACCGTGATATGCGGTTAGCGCTGCATTTTCGCTAACACGCTAAGCACGCAATCTCTTCAAAGCATATATAAATTTATTTACCTTTGTGCAGATTCTATTAATGTGTAATTTCCAATTGCAATGTTCATCTAAAATGAGACCTAAAAAATTAATTGTGTCATCTCGGTCAATTATTTGGTTATGATATTTTATAGTCATGTTTTTATTAGGCGTATTGTAATTTGTGAATTGTATGTATTTAGTTTTCTGCAAGTTTACACATAATTGATTTAATTCTAACCAATTTAATACTTTTTCTAATGCCGTATTAATTTTTATTTCGTAGTCAATTTGATTGTCATTGTCAGGTTGCACGTCCTTCGGCCTTCGTGGTTACTAATGTATGCTGACGATATTGCACTGGCGGACACAGATGGGGGCGCCTGGTGCAGCGTGTGAACACTTGCAGAGGGTCACTCGAGAACCTGAAACTGAATGTGGCGAAGACCGAGTACTTAGCCCGTAATCTACATTGGCAAAGACACGGTCAAGCGCACAAACCGGTGTAAATATTTGGGATATATCCTCCGCGCATGACATCGATTGCGATATTGTCTGCTGGTGTCATCTGTGACCCTAAAATGCCAGTTTAGGATATGTTTATAAGGATAGATCCATCATTTGACCTGTCCTCTTATATGTTAGCGAAGCGTGGCCGGTACTTAAGCGGCACAAACAGAAACTGCAAGTCACGGAGATGAATATGCTGCGCTAGATGTGCGGAGTGACGCGGAAGGACCGCGTGAAGAACTCCCGCATTCACGTTAGTCTCCATATCCGTGACACAACAGACAAACTGCAAGAGCGTCGTCTACGTGGTACCGCCACGTCTTACGAAAACCGGCAAGTTACGTGGGGCAAAATGTCAGGCCATGTCACCTCCGCCGCGTCCTGATAGAAGAGGTAGGCCAAACAAATGCTGGCTTGACGTCGTAAGGCATGGCATGCGCGCCAATGGTCTCACAGTAAGGGATGCCGAAGCCGCGCGAAGTGGAGAAGTAGAAGCTGTAAAGCAGACCCCGAGCTCCGAAGCGAGCGCTTAGGACGCTACCGAGACTAACGCTCGGATGATGATGACGGAGTCATGTCATGGAAACATTTAGAATACGTGACCACAATGTGTCAACATTTCTTTCTGTGCTGTTAACCGATGAAGAATTTTCATTATGATCAACTCTGAGTGCAGTAGTCATTTCGTGGAGACACTTAGAATAGTTTATCACAGTTGAATGCGCCTACAACATTTCGTGTCTGTCCTGTAAACTGTTGAGGAGTTCCCTCGTTATGGCCAACTCTGAGTACAGTATCACGGTGACACTTAGAACGGGTTGTCACAGTTGAATGTGTCGACAAAGTTTCGTGTCTGTGCTATTAACTGTTGAGAAATTTCCTCGTTTGGGATAACTCTAAGTGTAGTAGCCATGTGATGGTGACAGAATCGGCTACTCGTATTATTACCATAAAATGCGTCTACAATATTTAGTGTATTTGTTGCTAACCATTGAGGAGTTTCTTTAACTGCAGCTAACCCTGGATGTCGGTTCGTGTCATGCTTACCTTAAAAAGTACTGTCATCAGAACTGAACTACTCGTAGTATGCAAAAATGTTTATTTTATTTTATTTTATTTCAAAAATCATTCGCCCGTCCGGTCACATCTTTTAATTCGATTTTTTAAATGAACGGAGAGATTAGAACCATAATTTAGCAAATAAATTTGGGTACTCCTTACAAAATCAATAACTCTTTGGAATAAATTTGTTCTAAGGCACCATACTCTATATAAAAAGAGAAGAGTGTATACTTAGCTGTTGAACCATCATCAAGTAAGTTATTTTTGAAAATACAATTTCAAATATTTTACCGGTTTATTTAACATTTTTAGAGAAGGTGTCATCCATTTTTTTATATTCTCCTACCACAACTAACAGCAATGTCATTAAAATAATCAAGAAATAGATAATTACTATTATATGTATATCAGACAAGTAATATTGCTTTGCCAGAGTATACAGATAGAATAATATAGAATGGTAGGCGCATCGAACTTGGCTTAGAGACACTTTACGAGATTCAGCCGACCAAGTTAAGCTTATGTTGGATTAAAAGGAATTGTTCAGTAAAACCTCGCGAAAACAACTTTGTACTCTTTATACGTATTTTTTAAATCTTTCAATGATAAATTATGGTTTTATATTTAATTTAATATGTAACGTAATGCAGCTCCAGTGGCGTGCATTGCATTATACAAAACATGGCCTTAAATGATCTCGACTAAATCTTATTTACAGTAGATACATTTTACGTGAACAGTATTAAGTGTCTAGCCTACAAGATAATGCTTATAGTTTAATTTAGTCGCACATTAAACTTGGCATCCGTATACATAAGCAATGTGTTTAAATTATTTAAATCGAGGAGTGGGCATGAATCGTCGAGCCCCGAGAGAATGTGATACTTCCCAGGCTTGATTATATAACTGTACAGAGTTGAATTGGCCACTAGTACTACATAAATTATTTCGGATTGCCGCAATTTCGTTTTTATGAATTCATCTCAAAAGAGCTAAAGACTGCTTCGAATTTGGCGTTGAGTAGATACAATATTGTTTTCGACCTCTTTTAACTGCTACATGATAGGCTGAAATTAATGTTTAGACATTTTAATGAAACGAATTCATTACTTCTACTTACTACTGTTCCTATAAATAAACCAAGAAAATAGAATGGCCCGAATAATAATAAAATAGATAATAAACTTTATTTTTCGTTAGTTGCGCAACGTGCGATGAAGACTTTCTTTACGTGAAAGATTCAGGAATGAGTGCATATAGTTCTACTGCTAGAGTTACCGATGTGGCTCTAACAATCAGACAGGCCGTGTAGACCGAAGAACCGATGGCCGATGGCGAAAGGTTCTCGAATGCCGAACACGAACCCGAAAACACTGAGTACTGACAGCCTTCCACACGATGAACTGGCGATCTGGCGATGATCACGAGGAGTTGATGGATGCAAGCGGTACATGACCGAGTGTTATTATTTAAGGGGGAATTTAAGGAAGAAAAGGGGAATTGGAAGTGGGGCTTATGTTCAGCTGTGGGCATCCTTCAGCATCGTATCGTAGAATATATTTAGTAAAATATCGACATTCTCGTGAAGTCAATTCCAAAACTTCCTACTCCTACAAATTTCTTCTAATTAAATTCGTTGTTAGTTCCAAGGCAGCTGTAGTTTAATCCCCAGGACAGCAATGAACTTCACTGTTAATTGCCTTGTTGGTGGTCGCCGCTGTTAATTCTGACTACACAGGAGACACAGTGGTGGGTATGAGTGGTGGGCCTGTCCCATTCTCGTGATATTCCACTTACTAACTCACTGTTAAAAAATAACTCTTTAAAATTGATTGGACATTAGGCTTAAAATATGAAAATCCAATCCTAGTGATATATTACTTTTTATTACAGATAATTTTGAGTATGTTTATGATAAGTGTAGATTAACTACTAAAATAATATTAGGGAAGAGACTGACATGCAAATGGGTTAATAACAGAATTATCAATATGTGTAAATAAAGGGATAAATTATATAAAATATGGAAAAAGGATGAAAGTAATAGCAAAAATAGATTGTTATACAATAAACATAGAAATAAGACCAATAGTCATATAAATATAGCAAAAAATTGTTACATAAAAAAAGATATAGCTTCCAATTTTCAGAATACTAAAAAGGTCTGGCAAATAATGAATAAAATATGTGGAAAAATCATAAATTTAATTGATGCCGTGTTACTAAAATCTATTAAAATGAATGCTACCACTTTAAGTAACAAGTTCGCTAACGATTTTAACATTAATATAACATCTATATATACTCGTACCTGCATGCTCGAAAACTTTATTAAATGATATTACCTATATAAATGTCCCTAAATTGTGTATGAGACTAAGATATGCGACTAACGATTGTATATCACAGATAATTAAAAATCTAAACAGTAACAAAACTCCCGGTATTAATGGCATTCGTGCAAGAGATATACAATTAATAAATAAATAAATATAAATATTGTCGGACAAATTACACAGCGCCATCTAGCCCTAAAGTAAGCGAAGCTTGTGTTATGGGTACTAGACATCTGATAAACATACGTAAATACATTTTAACCTAACAAACAGAACGCGTTCAAATAACCTGCGAAAACTTACATATTTGCCTAAATTTGTACTACCTAAATATAATAATTTATATGGAATGAGAGTTTGGGAATTCATGTTACCTAAATTATTAAATCAACTGCCTCCAATAATGTGTAATAAATTGTTATGCATCATGAATTCCAAAAGAAGTAAATCTGCTCTGAAGAATTTTTACGTGTCTCTTGATTGAGTTTCTTAAAGCCTAAATGTATGACGATATAGTTTATGCATTTAAATCAATAAATATACTTAAATATGTTATTATATTGTTTCGAGTGATTGTCTCGCCGTGCCACGCATAAACCTTCGTCAGGTTTTTGTGGACGGTTTTATTATATGTATATAGATTGTATCCAATTACGTTGATAAATACATAAATAAAAACTACTTAGTGATATTTAAAAATTGTGAATGATAATATTTTTATTTAGTGATATTTAAATTTATTATTTAATACCATTTAATATACTTATTATTAGTAAAATAATAGTTGACAGTAAAGATATTTCCGTGATTTCTCGAAACGAGAATTCTTGAATCATTTAACCGTGACACAACATAAGAATTAAACAACACAAATTAACGAGTCTCTTACATATTTCAGTTGAGAACTTCGACTAGTTTCGACCTCATACGGAAATCATCCTCTGAGCGAATGGTCACATGTAGCCGCCGTGCAGTCCACCGAGAGGGGCAACGAAGGTGTGTGGCTTAATGGTGAGATAACTTCGAAGATCAACCATTCAATAACCAATAGTCCCCGTATATGACCGCTATTCAATCTATGTGGTCGGGAGAGTTCATGAAATCATGAATGAAAATCATGAAAACATATATAAGCTGTTCTGCGATGAATGTGAACATGTTTAACCTGTTAATTTTCAAAAACGATTTCATGAACACGTATCGGCGTACAAAAACAATCGCCCAGAAAGGTCACACTTTGCTGAACATCTTATAGATAAAGGGCATAATTTATCCCCTAATAACACATATTAAATTTTACATACAATAGATAAAGGTTTAAAACTAAATATTAGGGAACAATTAGAAATTATTAAACATAAAAATTCTATAATTACTCTTATGAACAGACAGACCTATGCAACTCCCTTCTACTATCTATCTATCTGTAAGGGACGGCACTAAGATGGATTTGTCACTTGTAGCTTGTTATTCTAACGACTAACATCTACAGCGCCTGAGGATGCCTTGTGGGGGAGGCGAAACACGTGTCGCAGCGATGACGAGGACAATCGTGGCAACGATGGTGACGGGTGCATGCGGTTTCTGTTTCAAATGGAGGACGACCGCAGCAGCCGAAGCAGAGTCTACCGGTGCACCCATGGCAGCGACGGCATGTTGCATCTATTAACGGTAGTGAGTGGGTGCCGGCATGCGCTAATCCGCATGAACTAATTGATGACGGGGGCATACGAGATCAAATTGCAAGTAAATTTGACTTTCGCAAAATAACGCCTGAATCTATTAAAAAATTATCAATATTTTCTAGACGAATATCAAGTCTCTGCATACGGGTTGCTTACCGTGTAATGGACTTGATGTCTAAACAGAGACGGACAGACATATTTTTCCAGAGTTTAAAGTGTAGATTAAACATACTATTTAAATTAAATCGTTCAGGTTAAACGAATACTTTAAAGTGAAGTCTTTATTGAAATCGATTTATATGATCATTTTTTTTTTATATGTTCTCATTTACCAGTCATTTACTATTTGGTCTGTTTCGTAATACTTTATTACCAAAAAGGAATAATGATGACATATTTAAATTTTCAAAACATCACCGGCCTATTGAGCAACAAGTTTCCGGTTCGAATCCTGACTTGTGCCACTAAATTCGTGTTTTCGGATGTATGTACATACATATTTGTCATTACCACTTACTCGGCGGTGATGGAAAACATCGTAACGAAACCCGCACGCCCATGAAATTATATTTCGATAGACGTGTGACCTAACTTAAGAAAGGTATGGTTTTCCCTCTGGGTTGTGGAGTCTGACGGCAAACACTGCATGTAAAAATCAGTGGCTTCGCCAAATCCTTAAGCTCAGGTAGCGGTCCCCTTCAATCCTAATGGATTAGGAAACGGAATGACGCGAAGATGTCTTATTTAAATTTGAAAATATCGCGACTAGACGAGATATCAGAAATTAGACCCCTAGTTGTAGAAAATCTTCTAACTGGTACGTAGTAGTAAAATATATTTTAAAATAATGAAAGATTTAAAGATAGAATAATTGTGTGGTTTTAATAAATATGAGAAAATATGTATATATAAATAAATAAATAAATACCGCTTTTATCGCGCCGACCTGTATAAGGAATTCTAGAGAAAAGTTGTTCTGTGATAGATACTCTAATGGTCCGACTGATTGAAATAAGACTGTTAATCCAAAATTTGAATTCGGTTTAGATTTGTGGCTATTGCCTTGGTATTCGATCGGTAGATCTCCAGTATCCTTTCAATGATTACTAGTTTAAGTCGAATGCGAATTGTCGAAATCAAGAAACAGATTCTAAATCATATACAGCTTAAGCGGTAAACTCTTTGGTCACAAAATAAAAAAAGACGGGTAGGTATTTCTTTTGTATATATTTGTGCCTAACCTTGTGAAATATACGCAGAAAATGAATTATAAATGGCATACGTGATTAGGTTAGGGAAAGAACTTTCCTTTATCTCCATAACTCAATGGTTCGTATTTGAATGTGTAATCGTTAGTAAACCGCATTGCAGGCCTTTTTACTTTCCAAAGTTTTCTGGTTGGAAGGTTGTTCAAAAATATTCGATACTTTTCCACGCTTTGAGAAATAAATAGCTACTTGTTTCACGTTCATAAATTGAAACGTAAGAAGTATCTCGCACACAAATGAGTTTTTACAATATTTATGTCTTTTAGGCGCTGATTACGTAATAGTTATAGAATTATAGGCCAACGGCAATTCTATAAACGCGTAAATGATTTGTGTGTCTCTGTGTGTATGTTTATTACATTCACGACTAAACTGCTAAATAAAATTTAATACAAAGCTTGTCTGACACAAGTAGACACATACAAGCACAGGTCACGTTTATCGACATAACGGGACCCACACGAGACTTTTAAGATAGGTAGGGCAACAACCGGTCTGGGGAAGTACCACCACCTAACAAGAAAACTACAGCCAAATAACTCCATGGAGGGGTTGTGATTCTTGCGTATGAGCGAGGTCACCAGTAAACACGGTTGTGATTCTTGCGTGTGAGCGAGGTCACCAGTAAACACCTAAAGAGTTGCTGTATTATCAGCAGAGGTGGTATCGGGCAATGTATGCATAGTGTGCATAGGCTACGGTAGTCGCTTTACATAAGGAGGGCCGTATGCTTGACTACCTCCACGTTGTAAAAAAAATACATATACACATCATCCTGTAAGTACTAACTTACAACTTTCTAATGGTAGCTTTTTAAAGCTCGATGTAGTTCACGAGCTTGAGGTGTGCACAAACGGCACACACACACACATTCACCGCCATGCCGCGTTATTCCGATGCAACCTGCTGATTAACAATCGAGACTCTTGCGAAATCTCTTTGATATTAAATTGGGTGAACATCTGAAGAATGCGTACTTTACCTTCATCTTCAAGTAAACAACAATTGACGAAACGTGAAATCTGAAGTGAGAGGCTACACGCGAGCGATGATTGTTATATTAAGGGACTTTGTATGCTACAAAAAAAATAATAACACGATACGAGAACTATGTGGAATCAAATATATTGTAGTGACAAAAATTGAAAAGGGTATGCTACGATTGTTTAGAAAGAATGAATGACAAAAAAAGAGTTAATAAATAAATTAATACTGTCGGACAAATTACCTAGCCCCAAAATAAGCGAAGCTTGTGTTATGGGTACTAGACAACTGATAAACATACGTAAACGTTTTTTTTTTTGTAAATACCTACTTATTGTACATAGAAAATACCCAGACCAAGACCAACAGACATGTTCATGCACACAAATGTTTGAACTGTGTGGGAATCGAACCCACGAGCGTTGGTGTCAAAGTAGCGTAACAGTGCGTTTCACCACTGCGCCACCGAGCTCGTCATCGTTACGTAAGAAGTGTGTATCAGGCAAGCCCCAGATGAACACATATAGATCCAATTGGTAATGTGTTGAAAAATGGCCAAATCAAAAGCACACAAAACCAAAGAACATGCATGAAGAGATTGATAAGTGTGAAAGAATCGAGAGGTATGTTTAGATCGGTGCACCCGGCATTCCATAATCTCAGCCTACCCCATTGGGAGGAGAGGTGTGATGATATGTATGTATGCTAGGCGCATGTCCGCATGTTTAAGAGAGGTAAGGCGCATCAAAGCAGCCCGTCTAGGGAAGTACGAGTACCTCCACCTCACAGAAAACCGCAGCCAAATAACAACTCCCTAGAGGGCTGTTGTGCTCCTGCGTGTGAATGAGGTCACCAGTCAGCTCCCAAGGAGTTGCTGTGTAAGCAGCAGAGCAGGCATCGCGCGAGTGACTTACTTTTATGTCGCAAGCGTTAATAGGCTACGGTACCCACTTTACATCAGGTGGGCCGTATGCTTGTATGCCTCCCGACGTAGTATAAAAAAACCGTTTGTCACGTGATCTGATAACATAAAACAAGTATTAAAAATAATATAAAAGTAACACACGCTTTATCAAACAATTATAATTAGATTAATTCCGATTCGTTTGGTAAATATGGTGTTTATTATTGTTTTCAATAGACTTTAAAAACCGATGTGAACAGCAGTCGGATAGGAAGTCCCATAATTTGCGAACGTAATACGTTAAGTTACGTTACGTACATAAGGGCTCTTTAAACTTCATTATGTTCATTTCTTTGAGATACTCTGCGTAACAACTTGTCAATTTTTACAGTTCTACTGTATGTATTAATATCAAAGATAAGGAGGAACAAGGAGAGGTGAAACACGTGCAAATTATACAGCAGGTCGCGTGTCACTTCGGTTCCAACTATCATACAAAACTGATAGATTTAAAGAAATAAAATACACCGAGAAAGCTTGATACGACGCTGACGATTCAATGTGCAAGTAGTTGGAAACCAAGTGAGCATGCACCACTACTACACTTACGTTTGCTGGGACACACATGTCGATAAAGCTGTCGATGTTAGACCGACAAGTATCTATGAAGGGTTAATAAATATATACAAGTATCTGTGTCTATGTATCATATGGAACAGCTTGTATAATGAAAGAATACAAATTATTTATTAAACGCAAACCTTATAAATAAAAAGTAAATATTTTTGTTACAAACCCCACCTCATATTTTTGTTACTACAAATTTACATTATAGCATTAACAAATAGTGATTAGATAGTAAGTAACAATCAGTTTCTAACTACAATATGTATTGCTAGTAACTTTTACTGGTTAGTAAATTAATGATTACTTCTAACATATTAATGATATTATATAAATTTATTGTATTATGAACTCATTTAATTTGTAAATAGATTTTTTAATATTATTATATCTTGTAATTAAATCATTTTTTAACACTCACATTCTGAACATACATATAACATAATTGACGAGTTCGAGTGGCGCAGTGGTGGAACGCGCTAGTACCCTATTTTGACACCACCGCTCGTAGGTTCGATTTACCTACAAGACTAATGCATTTGTGTGCATGCACATGTCTTTTTATCTTGATCTGGGTATTTTCTATGCATAATAAGTATGTATTTACAAAAAAAGTATTTACGTATGTTTATCAGATCAGTTGTCTTATATGTACCCATAACACAAACTTAACTGTGGGCCTACATAGCGCTGTGTAATTTGTCTGACAATATTTATTTATTTATTTTTATACTTACAACTTATAAAACCAACTATAAAAAAATCAACATGAAAATTACTTACTTATCGTTCCTTCGACATTAATTCTTTTATAACCACCCAGACAAGTCATTATATTACCATAGTTTCTTTGTTACACAATATCCAGTAATATAACACGAACACGGTTTTAACTTTAATATCCGTCGTGATTTGATCAAATCACAAAAAGAATTGATCAAATTCCTACTTTAATCAAATCCTTGCGACATACAAATATTACCCGAGCCTGAAATATTCTCTTCGACAAAAATATTTTCCATATAGTTTCATAAATTTAGTATACATTGACTCGTATTATAATATTAAAAAGTAGAAATTCTCTATAACAATAATGTTTACCGAGAGACGCGGAGTACTCGCTACGGTCCCTTAGATTAATTAATAGTTACTCTAAGGACAAGTCTCGTTTATTGCTATGTCTTTTTTAAAAATGCGGCTCTTTCTGCAATTAAAAGTTAGACAGAGTAATTATTAATAAAGCAATGTAAACATTATATTTCCATAAAACCAAATGTAGCATTAATTTGCAATATTTAAAGAAATTGTATTTATATTTACACATTTTTGCAACCACAATGGTCGCGTGCCATGTTGGTAACCTATCTAGATAGGTTTACTTCCGAAAACCGTTAGGTTATGGAATAAACTCCCTGTTTAAGATTTGTCAAAAGACTACATGACATTTTTTTACTCTGATATTATAGGTGTCCATAAGCTATGGACCTGTTTTCTTCCTAGCGTTAACTCGTTACCTAATTCCTTTGGATTGGAGAGATCTGCTACCTAAGCCTAAGGATTAAGCGAAGATACTGATAATGACATGGAGCTACTGTCGTCGGACCATCACAGCCCAGAGGAAAAACCGGACCGTTTTCAGGTTAGGTCACTCGTCTTCAAATATATTTTCTTGCGGTGGGATCCATTTTTTCCATCAATGCCGAAACAAAAAATTGCAAATATGTACATAAATCCGAAAAGACAAATTTAGTGGTACATGCACATACCAAGATTCGAAGCTGGACAATAGACTGCTGGAAAAATATCAGAGTGGTATTAAAAATCTATTTAAGAATTAAACGAATTCATTATACAATAAATTTACCTATATGGTTATTAATTTGTAAGAAACAATCATTAAATGAATTAGAGAGGTATATAATTATTACATTATCTGTACAACGGGCCATAAAGAAAAGTATACCACCTCGATCTTAGTACTAGGGCAATGTCAATGTGTAATTGTGTATCGCCGGGCCCCATCGGTGCAATTATAACGTGCATACAATGTAAATATGTGATACACAATTTTGTCATTGTATTTGTCACAGCAATGGTGCAGAGGCTAAGCGTATTGTTATAAGTCGTGGAATTGAATTTCTGTCTAGCCATTTAACTTTATGAATAGTTTAATGACGACGGCCCCCGAAAAGCTGGGGCCCCCAACATCAGGCGTGTAATTTTTTTTTAAGTTTTAATAAGAAATTTTCAAACAAAACAACATCTTAATTTCTATGAAATGAGTTTTTCTTTGTCAATCAGAAGAAGTTGGGAAAATAACTTTTTAAAACAATGAAATTAATTTAATTATTGCTTTATTTATAAATATACAACATAAAACAAAATTTTCTGTGTCACTCATACATGAACAAAAAAAAATATTAACAAAAAGATTAAGTAACAAAAAACATAGGGGGCCCCATACCGTTCACTGCTTAGAGCCCCACAGACTGTTAATCCGGCCCTGTTATTCTTTTTTATTTCATTATTTTATGTGAGTTAGATGTCAATGTTTAATATTTACTAGAATTGATAGATACTTTATTTAAGAATATGGGTTTAAGTATGAAATTGCCGTTTTATAGTAATAGATACTTTGAATTTACCTTCATTTTTCATGTTATAACTATGAGGTTTTTCTTTCAAAGAATGTGCTATATTTGATTTTCGAATTTCAATTGTTTTTATTTTATGGATACTTCGAAAATCCGAGTATTTTTGAATATTAGTTCCGACGCGGAACTAACACGGCAAAAACGGCTCGCAATATCAATGCTGCGTTTGGAGAGGAGACTGCTAATGAACGCACCGTGCGTTTTTGGTTTTAACGCTTACGTAATGGAAACTTCGACTTGAAGAACGAACCACGTGGAAGACCGTCCACACAGGTGAATAACGCTGAATTGAAGGAGATGGTGGAAGACAATCCTAGTCAAATTACCCAGAAATTAGCGGCATGATTCAATGTTACCTTGCCCACAATATTGACTATATATAACATAAAAAAATATGACAATTGGGTGCCTCATGATTTAACTGATCTGCAGAAAGAAACGCGTGTTGAAACTTGTGTTGCCTTGTTGAATCGGTACACAAATGAACGAATATTGGATCGAATTGTGGCATTTGACGAAAAGTGGATTCTTTACCGTAAACAAAACTGACCCCAGTTCAAACGCCGCAATAGTGGTCTAAATCAAAGCTTACCAATAAAAAGGTAATGGTAACTGTTTGGTGGTCTCTTCATGGCGTTATTCACTATAGCTTTCTCAGGTCTGGTCAAGTAATAACAGCAGATGTGACAGGCCCACCACTCATTCCCATCACTGTGTCTCCTATGTAGCCAGAATTAACAGCGGCGACCACCAAAAAGGTAATGTACAGTGAAGTCCATTGCTGTCCTGGGGGTTAAACTACAGCTGCCTTGGAATTCACAACGAATTTAATCAGAAGAAATTTGTATGAGTAGAAAGTTTTCGAATTGACTTTCCCTCTTGTCAAAGTGAGAGACAGCAATATGACAAATAAGGCATTAAAAAACCTCAAAGAGATGCCTAGTCAAGTGAAGCTCAACTGCCGTACACCACGGTTTATCAGATATTCCAATAATATAGATTGCGGAACCGCTTTAACGCTCGGTAACTCTCCCTTGTTGCCACCAAATCAGAATAGTGTACTACCCCGGATGTGACATGCAAGGAATTTAACATATCGTCCCGCTCCCGACGCCAGAGATCGCACACCCAGAACATGATGTGCTGTTTGCTCGAATTCATAATTTGAACACTCACAAAAAGGCTAGCTTAGCTCTAAAGTTTCCATATCCAGTTAAAATTGCGCAACGGGATGATCGACTTCTAGCCACTCTTTATTTAATGTGTCCCGCACTGATTGAAAGAACAGATACAAGTGGCGTCTTTTAGTAAAAGTTTCCCATCTTTCTTACAATTCAGACAGCAAAGTTTCAAATACCTCGTCGATTGGTTTGAAAAATCTAAGTATTTTGTCAATATCGCGGTGTTTTAGAAAGTCAAAGTGTATGTTTTTAGAGGTGTAGTATATTGAAGCCCGGCGTTGAATTTCTAAGTCAACTGGTAATACGCCTGCCTGCACTGGTAGTGCCTCGGTGTTCACAAATACGATATACATAAAAATATTAAACCGAGATGCTGACTTTGCAGCAACTTACGACGCACAGCACCTATGGTAGCCCTATCAGCCCATGCAGGTGAACCGTACGTAATACATCCTAAATATGTGGCTGATTAAATCATTTTTAACGTTTGAAAAGTTAAGCCCCACGTCAAGGTGGCAATTCGAGTTAAAGCATAAAAGTTTTTATTACTTTTTCTCCAACCTGCTTCATGTGTTCAATGTAATAAAACCTTTGTCCAACAGTAATCCCAAATAACAAACCGAGTGTTTATTTGCAACTGATACTCCATTGAAGTGGAATCGCGGCGGAACCTGCAAATTTCCCGTAAGCAAGAGCTAATATGTTTTGCGGGGTGCAAAATCGAGACGGTTGCGATAGCCCCGGTCTGAAATCGGCCAGTATTGGTTAGTTTTTCTATACTTGATCTGGAATTACCTTTTATTAATTTTCAGTTAACGAGCACCCTACCGGTAAGGGTAGGCTAAGAAAGTCATCAAAACCATATATTCCAAAGATAGAGGCCAAACCAAACCCCGAGGACAGCACCTTCGAAGCAGCATAATGGCCAAGTTTTAATTTAATCGTACCATTAAAAAAGTACGATCGAATAAGGGAGTATATGTTGCTATGGCACCTCTCAACTTTAGTTTCAGCAACAGCATTGGCCACCAAGCACTATCGAAGGCACCTGAAATGTCCAAGAATATATCCACAACGTATTTACTATCCGAGAGTTCCACAATGTTACGCACCGCGACTGCCGCATCAACGGTAGACTTGCCGATGGTAAAGCCGTATTGATTTTTATGAAATTGAGGGCGACCGGGCAACAAACGTGTTACAATTAAACGTTCAAGTCATTTACCCAACGATGGTAGTAGGGTAATAGGGCGATAAGACTTTAGATCGTCGGATTGCTTATCACCGCTTTTTGGTATTATTTTTATAACACCACTACGCAAAACTCCAGGAAGTTACCTTCTACAATACACCGGTTTAATACCTTTAAAATAGGTTCAGCAGCAACTTTGCAAAATTCCTTGATAAGGGCACATATCTACTGCAGCTCTCACCGCACGATGGTAGTCACTGTCGTTATCAGGACAGTCATCCGGAGCAAAGCATGCCGAAGCGCATCAGTAGTGTCCTCTGCACTCTCATACACCTCAATAGCAGATGTTTACTGTGTCGAACTCCGAAAAATGATGGCGAAACTGGCAGTGAAACAGCTCCAACTCATGAATCAATCTTCACCAATATTGCTCCATGATAACGCAAGACTTCACACTGCACGAGAAATCATTGTAACTTTAAAGGAGCTACAGTTAGAATTTATACGTCATCCTCCGTACTCGCCAGACCCTGCTCCAGTCTGACTACATATTGGACAATTTTCTACGAGGTAAAAAAATATATTTTCAGGAGGCAGTAAAAAAATGCTTCCACACAGTTTGTTGAATCTAGATCCCCAGAGTTCTATCGCAAAGACATAAATAAACTTGCGATTAGATGGCAGCAATGTATAGATAATGAGGGCAAATATTTTGATTAAATAAATGTGTTGCATCTTATAAAAAAACCTTGAGAAAGCATTTGATAGGGTCATGCGAAAGAATCTCTGTGACCTGCTCCGTGCTGTGAAATTCATGTGAATGTACAGCATATATGCGAGTGGACCGCCGCTTATCGCCCTGGTTTGATACCAACGTTGATGTTAGACAGGGATGCGTGCTGTCGCCTCGGCTATTTGATCTGTATCTGGACAGTTGCCTTCAGACAATACGAAATTTGAATGTGGGAACGCGAAGAGGTTTCTCAGTGATTAACTGTCTGGGTTATCCATATGAAGCGTTATTAATAGCAGAATCACCATGCGCATTGAAAACACTAGTTACAACAATGAAAGATGAGTGTATGAAGAAAGGCTTACAATTGAATGCGAAAAAAATCAAGATAATGGTATTTGAAACAGAGATAACCAGAACGAGCACTAGGATTACGGTTGATGATGTAGTATTAGAGCAAGTGGATAAGATTGTATATCTTGGAACCGCTTTTAGCAGCGATGGAGGGTACACCGCTGATGTGAAGAGGCGAGTGAGTGCAGGGAATAGCGGGAATGGAGCGTTGGGTAAACTTGTAGACAGCCGAAATCTAAGCCAGAAGGCACAGCTCCCTGTACATAACGCGGTGCTAATCTCAACTCTAACTTATAGAAGTAAAAGCTGGGTATGGCAGAGAAAGCATGAAAGTAGAATAAATACGGTCGAGATGCGAGCACTGCGGAAAATTTGTGGCTTAACGCTTGCTGACCGCGTTCGTAATGATGACGTAAGAAAGAAAGTTGGTTTGAAAGAGAGGGTCGGTGTTAAGAAAAGGCATTTATTTATTTTAATTCTTATAAAATAAGAGTGCTGCCTTCCATCCATTAATATAAGCATCTAGCAATCTATTTAAAACACCACAGGTAAGAGTAGATCAAACAAATATTTTTATGTAACTTTGAAAGAACTCAATAAATATATTTAAATTATTTGCTAGTAATTAGTACTTAACCAACTACTAGTATTTTATTTATTCAATGTATTTGCTACTACATAGCATTTCGTCTTATAATTTTATTTAAATCCCTTGTGAAAAGCATTGTATGCTTAAAAGCGGTACAGAAATTACAAACTAGAGTCATTAAAGCCTTCAGTCTTCGCCCTCAGGCTTATGAATAGCATCTCTCTTTATCAACCTTAAAGCACAATGTAATTACAATCTAAATGTGCAGTTCTATGGAGATTTTCCTGAATGCTCAGATAACTATTTCTGTTTCTTGCGTATAGTCATTTCGAAAATAATTATCTATCTATCTTGATTACTTACATATCTGTACGAGACATTGAATAAACAGATTTCAAATGAGGATTTTTTATTTAAAAGCTAATTTTAAATGTAATAAACCTAAAGCGAACTTAATTTGACCTAATCCGAGTTATAAACAGATTTAATCTAAATTTAATCAAGTCTCAGTCGAATACATGCTTAAACCGGATGTAAACTAAACCTAAGCACGACATTTTTAGGCCTAAGCCTGACCTAAGCTGGACTTTAAGGTTAATCATGAAACAAACGCCGATGGATGGGAATTGATATTTACCTCTTTAGACTCACCTATCACGACCAAATTAGTAGTGTTTAATCACAAGGTTATGTCAACAGATCTATGACGTCTACGTTAACACCAAGTCTTAATAGTCAGAGATCTGAACGTCACATGACCGTGTTCTATACACCTCACTTGCCTTACACTTCACTTGTTTCCATAACATTCGTGGCTCTTTTAAAAAACCGGCCTAGTGCGAGTCAGACTCGCGCATGAAGGGTTCCGTACCATTATCTATAAAAACGGCAAAAAAATCACGTTTGTTGTATGGGAGCCCCCCTTAAATATTTGTTTTATTTTAATGTAATTATTTCTTTTTAAAGTGAATACATAACTAAATATTTTGTGAATATTTCAAGCGTCTACCTGTTGCCGTTATCAATATCGAGCAAAAACGAGCAAAAAAATCGGCCAAGTGCGAGTCGGACTCGCGCACGAAGGGTTCCGTACCATTATCTATAAAAACGGCGAAAAAATCACGTTTGTTGTATGGGAGCCCCCTTAAATATTTATTTTATTCTATTTTTTAGTATTTGTTGTTATAGCGGCAACAGAAATACATCATCTGTGAAAATTTCAAATGTCTAACTATCACGGTTCATGAGATACAGCCTGGTGACAGACGGACGGACGGACGGACGGACGGACAGCGGAGCCTCAGTAATAGGGTTCCGTTTTACCCTTTGGGTACGGAACCCTAAAAATCACGTTTGTTGTATGGGAGGCCCCTTAAATATTTATTCGATTTTTTAGTATTTGTTGTTATAGCGGCAACAGAAATACATCATCTGTGAAAATTTCAACTGTCTAACTATCACGGTTCATTAGATACAGGCTGGTGACAGACGGACGGACGGACAGCGGAGTCTCAGTAATAGGGTTCCGATTTACCCTTTGGGTACGGAACCCTAAAAAGGCAACAATATTTATAATGACCGCATCTTATGGCGCTCGCTACTCTCTGCCAACCCTGCAAGTGGAGTGAAAATACACATACATGTGTACAACTCTTAAACCCCATAATAGCGCCAGATTAGTTTAGTAGTTCGTCAATGTATTCAGTAATATAATTTTAGTAGTCGCATCCAGTAATAAAAATGTAGTTTTCAATGAGCACTAAAACTACAATCTAGATTAAATTACTGAATACTTTAACAATGGATTTTGACTGTTTATGAACAGAAGTTTCTACTGAGTGCTGTGTAAATTCTATACACCAGACCTAAGCTCGACATTTTTCTAACCTAATTTCTATCTCGATTATAAAATTTTGGACCCCTGTTTATTTCTAGTGTATTCAGATCGGTTGCTCAACATATTGCAGAAAATGGCAGATGTAGCATTATTTGTTGGTAAATATTTAATAAATTAACATTAAATATAAGGTGCGAAAATGTCAAGAACGTAAATAGCGTTTAGTCTATCTATTAATTCACATCTTTTGTCCACGATAAGGCGAAGACAATAATTAATAATTATTAAGTTGTAATGAATTTTATTCTCGTAAAGTTACATAATAGTAAGTATAAATATTAGGTGCACGCGCACTGAATAGAGTCCGTTTTGACAGAGAAAGAAGCCGGCGCTCACCGGCTAAGTATTTATAAGGTCGGCCGTCTGCCGCTCGACTATTCACCGGTAGGTAAAGGACATATCTTGCTTAGGGCCCGACACTCGATGCCACGATACGTCTTAAAATCTGCGACTCTGCATACTCCGTCTAGTCCGGGATAAAGACGGCTTACTCTCCCATCTTCCATTTGAGGGATGGCAGTGGCTCTTTGAAGACGACCAGATCTCCAATCTTTAAGTTGTCACGTTTCAAACGATGCTTGTTTCGTAGTTGCGATTCATTTAGATATTCCCTGGACTAGCGATTCCAGAAGCTCTCGCGATATTGCTCGATGATCTTGTATCGATAGTGTCATCCAGTTTTCTCCATCACGCATGGTGTATCTGGCAGTGATGTGTCCGCTCACCCGCTGTGCCCGACCAGGAAGTGTCCTGGGGTTAGAGGAGAAAGGTGGTTGAGGTCAGAAGATAATGGAGCAAGGAGTTGGGAGTTGAGAATCGCTTTAATTTGTGCAAAAAGCGTGCTCAACTCCTCGAAAGTAAAATTAGCATTCCCTACTATACGCTTGAAATGATGCTTTGCACTTTTTACGCCTGCTTCCTAGAGTCCGTTGAAGGTGGGGTAGTATGGGGGATTAAATGTGAATTTTATGCCTTCTGTGTACTCTTTGATTGCTCAAAGACTTGATCGCAATATTCTACCTAATTCATTGTTTGCGCCCACAATTTTTTTACAGTTATCGCAATGTATTATGTGAGGCTTGCCTCTTCTGTAAATAAAGCGTTTGAGACACAGCAAAAAGGCCTGCGTGTTAAGATCGCTAACAACTGCAAGGTGTAATGCTTTTGTTGAAAAACATACAAGCAAAAACAAATAACATTTCGAAATTCTGTTACCACGCCCCTTTTTAGTAGAGATCATGAAGGATCCTCCGAAATCAGCACCGCAGATTTGAAAAGTATATAATTTTGATATTCTATTAGTCGCAAGCGGACCAAGCAACGGCACCATAGTTTGATCTTTTAGTCTTGTATATATTATACATTTACGTACGGTACTTCTCGCTAAGTTTCTCCCTCCAGTGGGCCAAAATTGTTATTTAAATGAACTAAGGAGCAGTTGCGGGCCAGCGTGAAAAAGTCGTAGGTGTTCGGCTGCCATTAAGATTTTTGTAAAGATGCTTGCTATCCAGCAAGGCTGGATGTTTCTTTTCACACTTGAGAGCAGCATTATCAAGTCGACCACCAACCCTTAACACGCCAGTCGCGTCCATGAAAGGTGACAAAAGTAAAATATGAGACTTAGGTTTAAGTGAATTACCTTGAAGTAAAGTATTAATTTCTAACGAAAATTTGATTTGCGTTTGTGACATTTTAATGAGATAATTGAGAGCAGTATTAAGTTCATGTACTTCTAAAGGACCACTTTGTTTTAATTTTGTTTTACAAATATTTATAAATCGAAAAACATATGCCAATATTTTTTTTTCTTTAAATAATTCGAAAAAATTTCTAAATTTACAAAGCCAATACACAAATCATTATGACTTTGAGTAGTCTTTTTTAAGTTTAATGATAATTTTACCTCGTACAGACAGTGTGTTTGTATCAGATTAGCGGTATAGAAGCAATAAAGAATGTGTTTACTTCGAAGAAGAAGTTTCCAAGTAGGTTAAATACTCTTGATATGTATTTGTGCCCTAATCAAAGCTAGTTTGCGATTGGGTGCCACTTCACAACTGGGTCACTTAAGTTTTTGTACCAAACATCTTTGTTTCATTTTATCGTGTCAACATTTTATAAGGCTCGTCTTTATTAATAGTTTAGGATTATCTATCGATAGCTTCCCCTACTAAATAAATATAATCAAGAGAATAAGACCACTCTATAATATTCAAAGAAATTGACTTATACTGCCGACGAATATATTGGGGACGTCGGAGAAAGATGTGTGAAAGTGGACAACATAATGTCCCTGGTATGACTAATATCTAATAGAAACACCTTTATATTAATCGATTTAGCCTTCTCAAGCTACAGTATTTACATTTTTAATAACAGCGTACCGTCCATTTAGTAACATTTATGTGATTCACACACAAACGGAGCAGAATCCATGGCATATTTATATATTTAATACACAGACACGAACATGTCACAGTTTTATTTTAAGTATGTAGTTATGTATTCCCTTAAAAAAATGGAAATCCATCAAAGTTGATAATTTCAGAACTGCGTCGTTACCTACGGATAATAATAATAAGTATATCTAAAAATCGCGCTATAATATACTAAAAACGCCGATTGATAATGTAATTTGCAAGCTGCAATCTAAACATTTTAATTGAAAATAATTTAATTAAACTATTGAGTGTACAATAGTTTTTGTTCCGAGGTGTTATTGGATATGATGCCAACAGCCTCATTTCACAATCAACCGATTGCCGACGCCGACTGCTAGAAATTGATCCGCACACACGGGAAATAAATGCTCTCGTACTGTGCGGTTACAGGTAAGTTTTCTACCGAGAACTCTTAAATTGTAAAACAAATTCCTGCTAAGGTTTCCCTGGACTGTTTTTGAAGGGTCGAAAGACAGGTAACTGCTTACCATCAGTTTAAAAAGAAACACATGAACATTGTTGTCCTTCCAAGAATTCTTATATGAAAACTAACTCACAAAATGCGTTACGGAATCCTAATGTAGCACTTGACTGGTCTTTTTTACGTTTAATGGTAATTTTACAAAATAGTATAGACATTATTATCGCCGTTTACATGATCACAAAACAATGTATTGCATGTTTGATATTTTAAAAAACTTGTGCTTAATATTTCAACAGCGGCAATCTGTTTCATAGAGATACTAAGGAGCTCGAGTAGATCGAGTGGCAAACAAATTGATCCATATGTATGCGTCTAGGGTGGCCCCTGCAAATATCTTCCCTTGCTCTTGCTAGATATACTTCTTTCGTAGCTCTTTTGTTATTGATTCTTTCCATATGTCCAAACCATCTCAGCATAAACATTTCAATTTTTGTCACTACATCATCCGTTCGAAGAGAGAGAGAGAATCATAGAATTCATAGAGTCCAAATGTCTTAGAGGAGTTCGTTCTATTATCAATGTAAAAGTGTATTTACTGGAGCGACGGATTGATGCGTGATTTTTTATTGTATGTAGATTTATTTTGTATATAGAGCCTGAAAGTGACGTAAGCTACTTTTTACCGCCGCTATATATTACGGGTTAAAATATGAAATTGCTGATTTGTACTGAAAAATTAAAACTCGTTTTTTTTTAAGATGTAACATATTTATTTAATCAAAATATTTACACTCATTATACATTGCTGCCATCTAATCGGAAATTTATTTATGTATTTGCGATAGAATTCTGGAGATCTAGATTCGACAAACTGTGTGAAAGCATTTTGTACTGCCTCCTGGGAAGTTTTTTTGCAAAACACGAAAAAAATATGTACTCAGTTGGAGCAAGGTCTGGTGAGTACGGAGGATGACGTATGGTTTCTAACTGCAGCTCCTGTAGAGTTACAACGGTTTCTCGTGCAGTGCGAGTTCATGCGTTATCATGGAGCAATAATGGTGAAGATCGATTCACGAGTCGGGGCTGTTTCACTGCCAGTTTCGCCGTCATTGTTCGAAGTTCGGCACAGTAAACATCTGCTGTTATTGCTTGACCAGACCTGAGAAAGCTATAGTGAATAATACCATGACGGACCACCAAACAGTTACCATTACCATTTTATTGGTAACCGTGCTTTAGGGCACTATTGCGGCGTTTGACCTGGGGTCAGCCATTGTATTTTTCACTTACGGTTATCGTAAAGAATCCACTTTTCGTGACATGTCACAATTCGATCCAATATACCTTAATTTCTGTACCGATTCAACAAGGCAGCACTAGTTTCAACACGCATTTCTTTCTGCAGATCCGGCAAATCATGAGGCACCCATTTTTCATATTTTTTTATCTTATTGATTTGATGCAAATGAGTCAGGCAGTTTAGGGTTCCGTATTTGCTTCGCATTGCTTGCTTGCGAAAAAAATTGATTGTTGCCTAAAATAATAGGAAATCCAGTTTACACTTTGTAACTATACAAATATTTCGTAAATGGATCACTATATCGAAAAGTGATTTTCCCACACCCTAAATGTTTTTAAAAAACCTATTTAAAGACATCGCTACCTTATTCTACCACTTTGTCAGCATAGTTAATATGTATATACATGAGAAACTTCATCGTTCGAGTAACAAGCATCTCTAAGCTAGGCTGCGGACAGATGGACGGATAAGTTGAAGTAAAAAATATATATATATTTAAGACGACGACATTTTAAAGATACATATTTGTTAATATCAACCAAATATTCCATTGGTAGCTGGTACGTATTTGTTCACGAATTCCTTTATCGGCTATTTGTGTGCTTTTCATTTATTGCGCCCTCACACGAAACGGGTGTGCTGAAATAACTACCAATCTGATACACGCACGTCACGTTATGCTGTTTAGTTTTTATCATGCCACCTCATTTTATTTAGCTGTTCGTTGGGGTTTTTGTTTTATGGATTTGGTTGTAAGCTACGGCGGACTAATGTACTTATCTCAGCACAAACCAATAAACTGTAATTCAATAACTAGGTTATTTCCTTCGTGTATCTAAACGATGAATCTTAATTGATCCGAATAGCTTAAAATATACGCTTCTCACTTACTCTGCCGGTCGTCCTACTTGAAAAATAATAACACTATTTTAATAGTAAATTGTATATTCATCAACACCATCAGCCTATGCCATTCCCGAACATTTATATCTTACCCTTTCTGTTTCCAGGTATTAATCTCGCATTTTAAACGTACGACATGTGAATATAGATCAAACATGTAGACATCGCTTAGTAAAAAAAAAATGTTACTAGCTGTTACCCGCGGCTCCGCCGGCGTGGTCAACGGAGAGACGAAGCGTGTTTTACTGTGGGAATAAGATAATAGGGGTTAAAGTATGAAATTACCGTTTTATAGTAATAGATACTTTGAATTGACATTAAACCTTAATAGTGTGAGATTTTCTAGTGACACTTTTTTCACATGATAAGGTTTTTCTTTTAAAAAATGTGCAAAATTTGATTTTTGGATTTCAAAGATATGCTTCGAAAATCCGAACTTAGAGATGAGACTGCTAATGAACGCATTGTGCGTTTTTGGTTTAAACGCTTTCATAATGGAAACTTCGTCTTGAAGAATGAACCGCGTGGAAGACCACCCGCAGGTGAATAACGCTGAATTGAAGGAGATGGTGGAAGCCGATCCGAGTCAATCTACTCAGGAATTAGCGGTATAGTTTAACATTTAGGGTGTGGGAAGATCAGTTTTCGATATAGTGATCCGTTTGCGAAATATTTGTATAGGTACAAAATGTAAACTTTTATTAGACCCAAGTGTCCCCCACGCCAGCGAAACTGTTGTATTTAAAAATGTAAAAAAAATCATGGTGCGAAACTCGACATGCACTTGGCCGGTTTTTTACTTCAACTTATGTACATGTTTTGTATCACAATAAGACTAGCGCCTCCAGCTGAATTCTTAGAAATTCAAGTAGGTAAGATACACACTCTGCGATTTATATTCAGCTTGATACCCCTGACATCAAAACAGAGTAAAGAATAAGAAATAACACTAAGTCAGAAACGTACGTTTTTGACATGAATGTAGCTGGTATAAAGGTATATTTCACGAATTGTATTTACTTCATAAATATCAAAACATTCGTGCAATTTTCTAATGCACCTAAAACTTCCGCGAATCAGCTATGGTTACACATCAAAAATATTACCATTATTGTAAACAAGTTATTTTCATCATCACTAAGAGCAGTTTGGCATTTCTCCGATATATTTTGCTGTCTTTTGTCTTTGTAACAGTTCAGCCATAGAGTTACCGTACATTTCGAATCACGTTAATCCCTTATGCAAAGAATATATTTTAAACACGCTGGTGTACCGCGGTCATTAGGCGACCTTATCAGCAATTGCTTCAAAATTTTATTGATTGAGCTCAAATGAGCAAACACATTTTTTGTTAAACATCTTTTCATGTTATATTGATTTGAATAAGTTGTTATGTTACTAGGTAAAAGAAAAGGGAGTACTAAAAAGTGACACAAATTGAATAGGGCTATTGTTTACAATATAATAAATAAAAAAAAGTTCACTATAAGTTCGGCTAAATAAGGTCTTTTAGAACTCGCGAATCTTTGAATTGTGTAACCAAATTATCACCGATTGTTTTACTGGTGAATGCAGTAAGCGGCCGCCGGCTATAGTGGGCCGACGACTGAAGACGGCACGTTAACGTACTAGCCAGCACGCTCCAGACTGCCTTGTTTTCTGTTTGTACCACTAAAATCGATAATTTTAAAATTTTTAATTTACAAATCAATTATTTTTGACAAATGACCTACCATAGAGTTAACAGAGATATGCAAAGAAAAGATTTTATGTAATGTATGTTGAATAATATCAAAAAAGGTTTTAACATTACATATTAAAGTATGAAATAAAAAAAAATATTTTCTATGGTGTACATATATATTTTTTTATTTAATAGCAGGCATCGGTCATGTTCCACCTGCTCAGTTCACTATGTGTACCTTGAATATTAAACGTTTGTGAAACACTGATGTAAGTAAATGCACCGATAGGCAATAATGTGTTCACGCACATGTCGTCTGTCACGAGCGATCCACCGACAACCACATCAATGTTGAGGAGAGAGTGGTTGTCACGCTAACCGTAAGCGAATTATGTCGAGTGAGTAAGTACAGCTGTTTCGGCACTCAATACGAATTTGTCTTATCGAGACCTTCGTTATGTGGTCAGGTCCTACGCGGGCAATTTGAGCAGTCAGAACCCGTTATATACGTTTTCCCATACATTTCGCGGTCGTATTCGACCACCCGGGTTTCGAAGGGTTAAGAGCTGTACAAGAGCAACTTTGATACAAGTATGATTAAAAGAACTACTATGGAACTTAGCACCCGTCAATCTGTAATTAAAAGGTGATCGTTGGCGTTGAAAGGTCACCTTCACCTTCCGCGTAATCACACTGATACACAAATAATCTAGGCGCCTCTCATTCATGATATCTATCAACCCACTCCTCTTACCTCTTAAATCACCTCTCACGTTCCACGTCAAGGAGAAATGAGTGCCGTATGTTAATACGACACTTCGCTCAACTCTTCTCGACTCCTCGAACTTGACGCTATGTAGTAGTTTACATCAACGCTAACGCTATCTTTTGTTGTTTCGTTTAAGAAAAAAAGTCACTGTTTTTTTACGCTAGATTTCTAATTAGTTTAACGGGCAAAAGTCGCGACAGGTATGTTACTGACACATAACCCCTCCTAACATTACATTTTGTTATGCATAGGTATTGCAAATCTTTATTCGCTAGGGCGACCACTCGACAACAAGCGTGTAATTAGCTTATTTCCCCATAAAGCAATATGCAAATAAAACTACATGATCTAAAAAGCTGTTATTACTTTCTTCTTCCTTTTGATTCCTTTGTGATATATTTTTTTAATTAGTGGCATGATATTTTTTACGAGTTAGTTAATATGTTTTATTTGCATTCTATGAGTACATACTATAATCTAAAATAATATAAAGATTGATATATCTTCGCAAAATAGAAGCAGGATTATTTTTAAAACTGCAGTAGAAAATAGAATCGGTACACACGGATTCCTGAAAATATACACATATTCAGTTGCTCAAACATTGCTTTGATAACTAAGAGGACAAAGTGACCAATACAACGACAATATTTATGTAGATTGTGAAAAGCAGAACTCAACCAGTAAAAATATCGTATGTGTATACGTACCTACTGGTCGTATAAAAATATTGGAATAAATTGTCACGTCTCTGTCACATTATTTCTTTCACAGATTAAAGCAAATCGAGTAGACGCAGTAACAGTGGAAAATTGCCAAAGTAGAACGTCATTTATCAATGCCATTTGGTGACATTTTACGCCTTCTCTGAATCTTAGGCCTTCCACGCTCTGCGACGGCCACAAATCTGTTGACAACAAAGGTAGGACTTGACAGTACTGAAATATTATAAAAGTACCGTTTTGCGTGACGAATTCTTACTTATTCTATATACCTTACCGTAGCTTCGTTCGCTAGTGCGACATTGTGAAGTACTGTTAGGTTACTGTTTCTTCGCGCAATCGGAATTTTTCTTGCAATTTAAAAGGAAAGAACTGAAGACATTATTTTTTTGTACGGAAACAATTGTACGGTTTTCTCACAATCCTTTGTTTTGTCCAATATAGTGAACTTAACAAGTTACATTCTAATAATGACCTGTCAGCCACACCATGCTAATAATAACGCACGAAGTGTAGATACTGCGACATTATTTCATTTATTTAAAAAATAAATAAAAAGAAGAATATAGCTGGGAATACCACGGAAGTAAAAAGATAAAAATTCTTTATTTACCATTACACCCTCATGCGCACTTAGACACGTCTTACATTTTTTTAAATATAATCTTGTTGTATCTTATTCAATTCTCTTGTGTTACTTTTTTTCTTTTTAATCTGTTAGCATTTCGGAAATGATCATTGGCGAAGAAAAAATGCCGAAAGAAACTTGCCAATATAGGTCACTTTTAAAAGTGTCAATTCGATATTACAATAAATTCACACTAGCATATATTGGTACAATAATGATATCAAATTGTAGAATTAAAGATTATTAAGGACAGGTGTGTTGAATTATTTCCAGACATCTTTGTCGCTTACATATTACATTTTCATTAATTCTATAATAAGCCCTTTTACGAAGAGAATTAGAGAGAAGAAGATTATTATTAATGTGACTTTGAATACATTGTCAGGAAAGGACAGAATTGTTTTAGGCATCTTATTTAAAATCGAACACAATTTACAAGGAAAGATCTACTTATCCTGGCAAGCCGATTACCGGCACACACAACTTATTTCTACTTCTAAGTTTTTCGCTGAAGTTTGAAAACTACTTTAATATTTTACGGACATACATTATGTTTTCATAAATATATTGAGAATTAACAATGAGGATATTTATTTCTTTGAACAGTTTCCTAAGGGATTCTCTAGAGCCCATGTTATAAATAGAATGGTTCTTTTTTATAAGATAAAAATTGTCTCAATGTCAGCCACCGTTCCCCACAACTGTATACCATACGACATAATGCTGTGAAAGTAGCTGAAATAGACTAAGCACGCAGTAGCTACATCCGTCCATTGTCTGATTCTCCTAACTGCATATGCAGCGGAGCTGAGCTTACTGGCAAATTTATTTATGTGGGGGCCCCATTGTAATTTGGAGTCTACTGTAATTCCAAGAAACGCAGTATTATTAATAAATTCTAATTTATTATTCCCAATGAGAATTTGAGTATTGGTAGAAGTCACATTTGGAAGATTAAATTTGATGCATTTGGTTTTAGCCGAGTTGCTAAACTCTAAAGGTAAGAAATACTAAAGACGTGAACCACTTTAAAATGACACGACAGACCTGATTTCAATAGCCCAATTTTTCCCGACATATTTACGATCGACCCAATAGCTGCCATAACCTGATAATGGGTGTATTGTCCCATTGATATCCCCTGGAGCAGGTCACGGCGGGTATACAACATTACATCAGTCTTTTCAAAGGGGCCTCTGCGCATTGGATCATTATCCCCGTGCACGTCTATCAAATGACCGGGATTAATACCCGTGACTGAAAAGACATATAATAATAATAAATCTTTATTTCAAACATTAATAATTGCTCATATTTAATATTATTAGTAAATTAAATACAATGAGATCCAGGAGCCCCCCAATTATACAAATGATTTTGGAATCGTTCATCAATCAGTTAGATTCATATTGAAAAGAGTTAAGCCGATTCAATATAATTATCGGAGCTTTATGAGCGTAGCTAACATCATAATTATCTATCGATCTAATAATTATATTCAACCTACTTAGTAATTTTAGTCACATGCAAAGGAATGCACACTCCCGTTACCTACCTTTTTTTATATTACGTCGAGAGCATACAAGCATACGGTCCATCTGATGTAAAGCAGTTACCGTAGCCTATTAACGCTTGTAGCATATATCACTCGCACCATGCCTCCT
Organism: Pyralis farinalis; assembly: GCA_947507595.1. Lineage (NCBI taxonomy): Eukaryota > Metazoa > Arthropoda > Insecta > Lepidoptera > Pyralidae > Pyralis > Pyralis farinalis. The sequence goes on along the minus strand of OX382265.1, from coordinate 20,158,172 downwards.
CTGCTGCTTACACAGCAACTCCTTAGGAGCTAGGACACAACAACCCTCTAAGAAGTTGTTATTTGGCTGCGGTTTTTCTGTGAGGTGGAAGTACTTCTCCAGACGGGCTGCTTTGACGCGCCCTACCTCTCTTAAAACACTCAGACCAAAACAAACAGACATGTTCATGCACACAAATGTTGGCCTGGTGTGGGAATCGAACCCACTAGCGTTGATATCAAAGTACCTATATGGGATGCATCACCTTACACAAAGAATGTTATCTCATGTTAGCTTAAATGAAACAATGAATTGGTTATATACTATAGCTTTATTTTGAATAAGTACTTATAATTTCAATTTAAATACATTGGTTATAACTAAACAACTTATTTTTTTATTTGAATAAACTAATAACTATTGCTCATATTATTGTTAGTACCGATGCTATATTGGTGACAATTTATTACTTACGTTAGTATTGTTAGTGTCTAGCGGCGGCCTCAACAATATTCTCAATGCATTATTGTATTGCATTCGTAGGGTATCGCTGTATGCATTGTTCATATAAATTACCCACAAGCCGAGTAAAAAGATTGGCAATATGATGTTAACAGCGTAATTTTTATTGCGCGTGCATCGAGTGCACGAGCATATTACTCTTACCACCAGCACCCTACGCTCCTTTTCAATATCTTTATTGTCTTTTAGTTCACATGTTACTATGTTGCCTAGATATTTAGATTTATAAATCTGTTTTAGAGGTACACCATTTAGAAGTACGGGCGAAGACACATTAGACACAATCTTTACCACTTTTGAATATAAGTAACTTACTCTTTTCTGAGTTATATTTCAGCCCATGTGCCTACTCCTCACAAATGGACATCAGTTTCCTTAATCCACCGATCTAAGGATACAAATGAACCATATCGCCTGCGTAACTTACATTATTAAAGCTTATGTCATCTATCAAGCAGCCAACATGTGTACTACTCAGCCGCTCGATCACCGGTTGATATACAAGTTGAATAGCAGATGTAAACTAAGTTCACTTAGTCTCACACCACATTCTGAGAGGTATTCCTCTCAGAATGTTTCCTGAACATGTACCAGCTTATCTCACTCGGTTTCTTTGGTTTGTATACCAATATTTGAAAAGTAGAGTACATTCCGCCGGCACACCTGCAGGTTCCTGTTTGTCCCACAGGAGGTCATAATTTATAAGGTCAAAAGCTTTTGAAAAATCAAGAAAGCACGCGTACACCGGTATTCTCCTCTGCCGCTGCTGCGAATAGCAAACTCGGTCGACAGCTCTGCTCTAAACCCAAATTGGGCAACGTGCAAATCAACGTGCCATGTGGAATATCATTAAACAAGCCATCAGGTAGCTTAGCTGGTATGATAGTAATTTGTTTTAGTAGAAGTATCCCTCGTCTTAGTTTTTGCAATAGGTGTCACAGTTGTACGCATTAAAGGCTCGGAAAGGTAAGAATGTGCGACACATAAATTAAATAACATAGCCAGATCCGGGAGATTTTCCTATTTGCATATTTTTTGTTATTTCTGCAATGTTCCTAGAAATATAGGATATCATCCGCTCGATCACAACGGCCGCAGTACCATGCACATCTTGAGATGGCAAGCTCCTAGACGAATTTACAGAAAAAGTTTCCATAAAGTTAAAAAACAGTAGCCCTGTGAATTTGAACTAATTTGATCCATTTTTAATTGTTCTTGTCGGTTCTGGCATCACTTTAATTTCGATTTAAACAATGTCGACGACTGTCGGACATTTCTTTAAAGTATACCACAAGTAAGTTTCCCGACTTGTAACCACTTCTTATATTTTTCCCTGGACTCTCTGTGAGCATCAACGACGTACCTGTTCTACCCTGCAACATATCCCTTGCGCCTAGGACAGGTCTTTATTGCCCGGTATGAACGGTACCTAGAAGAGGATCAACGCTGACGAAAAGGAAAAATCAATACCGACAAGGAAAAACAGCAACAAAAACACATTCTCGACAAGCAAAATTAATTTAATTCCTACAATGGAAAACCAAACGGCTGACTAGCAAATTGCGAATTGGAAATCGCGCGCATAAGATGCCTAGACAGCACTACTCTCGCGCAGACAAGTTTACGTTCAGGAAACCGCCTTTTAATCCTATATGTTAAATATAGGTATGTCTAACAATTTTAAACTGTCAAATTTACATTTTAAGTATTTTATAATAATTTATTTTTCCGTGCGACTATTTAAACAATAATAAACTCACGTAGGTTATTTAAAATAACAATAAACCCAAGTAACAAGCGGCCTTGCTGCGTTACTACAAAATGCACGCAGTAAGCATTTTCGCTTTCAATAGCTCGCTAAGTATTGTTATATAATTTCTAAATATAATTGATATGGATATTCTTGTATTAACTAATAGTTATATATATTGTATCAGATCAAAATAAGACAGATTTTTTTATTTGTTGTAACCTTGATAAAGTTATGTAGGTACTTGTAAAGATAATAATTGTGTAAATAGGCTTTTTGATGACTGTACTTTAAAGGAGCAGCCAAGTCACTCACACAAATTATAATTTATATTTGTTCTCTCCAGTATGAACGCCTTATACTAGCCAACCGACAAAATGGAAAAAAATGTTTTTGAAATACGGAAATATAATAATAAGGTTTCAAAAGGAACCAAAAACCCAAAAACACGCTAAGAACAACAAGTCTAAACAACAAGAACAGCAGCAAAGTATATACTGTTAACAGACGTGTACCGAACAAATATATAAATCCTTAAATATGGGTTTACAACAACGATGACATTGAATATTCGTATTTATTGATATAAGTTACTAGCTGACAACGCCTATAACAAATATCAGAGCAAACAATCGCGCCTGAACAAAAAATAATGTAGATAGACCTCGTGTATAGATATAAGAATGTTTTAAAGATATAAAGATAAGACTTGTTCGATCTAGTAATAAAAAGTAGTTGTTAACAGTGACTCTTCAGTAATTCATAGTGGTTCTCCAGTGGTCGATATATAGTTGTTAAATGTAATCCTTAAATATATAGTCATTCGTTGTGAAGGAATCGATGTTTCACTATAAACCAGTCCACAGGACTTTCATGGAGATCCCATGCTTCCCTTGGGAAAACCACGGATGGGATTTCATTCCATAACTTTAGAGTAATCGGAAGAAAATTTCTCATTAATCGCACAGACCATTGCGCTTCCAGCGCGTGAGGGTGCCTTGCCCGCCGTCGGCGGGCGGTACGGTATAAACATATATTTAACTTTGCGCTTAAATGTTAGTAAATAGCATCAAGTACTTTTTAGGATATTTTATTGTACAGTCTAGTGCCTCAATAAATACACTTATGTTGCACACACAACGCCATGTCAATCTTTTTTATACTACTTCGGGAAGCATACAAGCATACGGCCCACCTAATGTTAAGCGGGTACCATAGCCTATTAACGCTTGCGATACATTATTAAGTATCACTAGCGCGATGCCTCTTCTGCTGCTTACACAGCAACTCCTTGGGAGCTTACTGGTGACCTCACTCACACCCAGGAACACAACAATCCTCCAGGGAGTTGTTATTTGGCTGTGCTTTTCTGTGAGGTGCAGGTACTTCCCCAGACGGGCTGCTTTGATGCGCCCTGCCTCCCTTAAAACATCCAAACCAAGACAAACAGACATGTTTATGCACACAAATGTTTGCCTTGTGTGGGAATCGAACCCACGAGCGTTGGTGTCAAAGTCGCGTCATTCACGATTGAGCCACCGAGCTCGTCAAAAATCTCTACACATATGGGTTTTACGTCGTTGTAAAGGTGCGATTTGAACGATTTCGTATAGCTTGATCTATCATCGTGTATGCATGTTATTGTTGAAGGAGAATGCCCATTCAATTTGTGCACAGTTTAGCATTAAAATTCAAATCATTATTTTTTCACTACGTCACCGAAAAAATTAAGCCACAATTTCTCCGGAGAATAAATTACATAAAATTAACAATAATAATATCATAGCCTAACTCACACTCACTCGCCAATTAAATGAAATGATTGCCAGTACTCAAAGGTAAATGCAGTACTCGACTAAATAGGTAGTCAATTGAAAATAAATATAACATAATCTACCATTTATTGCGCAAAACTTATACATATTACGTATATTTCGATGACAATTGATAACTCTTCATATAGGTATATTTTCACTACTCACCTACGTGTATTTAAAGGACGAAGAAGTTTAAAAATCGAGAAATTCGTTTGAATTAATATACGGCAACATTGATGGGGGTCGTGAATTGACAAATGTAAAATTTGTTTAATGTTTCCGCTTTTGTTCTGTTCTATGCGAATGTATACCATACCTATAGTTCGTTTCGCCCGTGTTTGAATGCTTTATTATCATTTTATGTCTTGTCATAATACGTCCAGTTGAACTTCTCGAAATATAACGATAATATCAAATAACAATATAATAACTATACTGACTGGGAGCTACGTACATGTTCTGCTACCCGTGCGAAACCGAAGAATAAAATTATTTAAGTACTTTCTTATGCCTCAAATACATTAAGTATATGTAGCAGCAACCTACAATCCAATCGAAAAATGAAGATGGTATTACCGGCAAAAATAACATAACATTAAGAATTTTATTCGTTTTTCTCGTAATTCTGAAGCTATTTATAAATAATATTACTTTTTAATACTACTTTTATTCGAATAGATAGTTGAAGTCCTACATATTGCAGCAGGTTTATCAGTGCACAACAAAAATAATATTGAAATCAAACTCCATACAACAATGGGCATTCTCCTTTATGAACAACTGAGCATTAGTTTTAACTACTAATAAGCAATTAAGATTTTTTTTATATACAAGCATACGGCCTAACTGATGTAAAGCGGTTACCGTAACCTTGAACGCTTGCAATACATTAAATATCACTCGCGCGATGCCACCTCTCCTGCTTCTAACACAGCAACTCCCGCACCAACTCTCACAGGAACTTACTGGTGAACTCACTAACACGCATGAACATGACAACCCTCTAGTTCTACTTTATTCGGCTGCGGTTTTCTGTGAGGTGGAGGTACTTCCCCACACGCGTTGCTTTGATGCCCTACCTCTCTTAAATACTCTCTTAAGTATATAAAAACAAGGAACAGTGAGTATTTTCAATTTAGTGAAGTAAGGTTTACAAATATCTTGACTCAAATAGCATATTGATCTCACACATTTCTCTTTGAAGGCCCTCCCTATCTCTGACGGTTGAATTGCACCAAAAGATTACGCCATATTTCAGAGTTAAATTAACATGAGCATGATGTAAGTAGTGCACCTTCTTAATGTTATTAGTTGCGATGAGAAAACAAATTCATATTTATATTCCCGGCTATTTTGTTTCATTAGTTCCTTCTGCGCAGCATGCATACAATGTTTTACTAACAATATGAAAACAAAGAGATCGTTATGTTTTTTTAACATGAATAACTCAGACCTTTCTTTAGGTTCGTACATTTTATACCAGTAGCGTCTAAGTTACAAAGCAAGTATTCAACCTTGTCGATGTCAAGTAATTACGGCAGTCTATTATATACGGTACTTTATGCGCTGGATGAGTAATTAAACAAGTAATTTTGAAATAAATAGACAGTGTGTGTAAAAGAGACAACAAGCTTTTATTCTCTAAAAATGAAGCTTCATGTTTTGTTAGCATTTTAAATTCAAATTATATTCATAGTGTATTTGTTAAATATGGTAGGTACATATAATTAATGAAAAGAAGATACTCGTAGTTTAAAGAGTAAATGCGGAGGTTAGTTTTGTTTGTTGATACTCCATTACGCTTCTTAAAAGATTAATTTTTTTTTATACTATGTCGGGAGGCATACGGATACCGTAGCCTATTAACGCTTGTAATATATTAAGTATCACTCGCGCGATGCTTCCACTGCTGCTTACACAGCTCCTTGGGAATTCACTGGTGACTTATCTCACACGCAGGAACACAACAACCCTCTACGGAGTTGTTATTTGGCTGCTGTTTTCTGTGAGGTGTACGCACTTCCCCAGACGGGCTGCTTTGATGCGCCCTACCTCTCTTAAATTAAACTAGTATCATTTAATTTATGAAAGGTATTTTTTTATTTATTAATTACATCATACTGTTGTAACATGTTATGGAATGTATGGAATTCAAAGCAACAAGTAATAGATTTGTTGTGTCAGGTCAAATCATATTATCGAATAGCTGGTATTAGTATTTGGCACGATTCACGGTTGGTTATATTTTGTCATTTAGAGAAACGCGATTTTTCAAGAAAGACAAAAAAAAAATATTTACATTAAGCAAAACTTTATCTAGTACAAAATTTAGTCCAAATCATTAGAACCGATTCCGCGATACCTGAAAGATATTTACATATATACAAAAATTGTTCATTTACTATAATAGCAGTACCTGGACGAGGAAGGTTCGCTCGGCGTTTTTTGTTTCTTTTTTTGGTCTTTCTTTCTCTTGTGTAAAGTCGCGTTTTTCGGGAGGAACGTTTACATAAATAAATTTATTAAGTAAAACCTTACCTAAAACCAATCTTTGATCTAAATCGTTAGAGCCATTTCCGATACACACGTAATATATTTATATGCAAGTATATTCAAGAACTGAGTTTAAGCAACAGATATCCAAAACGTCTGTGTGTTCTATATAAAAGCGCATTGAAGAAAAGCACCAATATTGTACCGAGGAAGGTATGTAATAGAACGTAGTATATTCAAACGATTTGCGGAGCTTCATGTGAATATTATTAACATAGCCAATATGATCTTAACTAGTTTGTGTGTTTACCAATATTATTTAATACTGGTGGCGGAAGCACAGGATGCTTTAGATCAAATTTGCCTGTAAATTAGATTTCCGCAAAATAACGCTAAGCTGAATCTGTTAACTATTTTACACAGTATAAGTTTAAATAAATTTATTAATAAATTTGTATGTGCAATAATGATAATTTGAGCCATATGCGTGCAATAAATGATTGTTATTTTATTTGTTTGACAAGTATCATATTCGGTTCAAAATAGAACTAAGAAGGGTTCTATAAAAATTCTCGACTTATCCAACACACCAAGACTGAACAACCCTTACTTACTCTTGTACAAATACGTCAATGTTTAGTACTTTAGTAAATTTTACATGTCCAAGACCGTTATCATATTTATTTTCGGTATCAAATGTTCACCGTCTGAATAATTGACTCTCCTTCATCGGCACTACCCCATGTATCCATTTTTAGGTATACTTGTGCTATGAAACCTTGCTTCTTGCCAAAATTCATGATCCTACGATAGTAACGGTAATATTCTTGAAACTAGATGTACCGGCAGATGTAATGTTGGATTTTCCATATATAGACTACAACATATTCAGTATAATAAATAACTATTTATCATAATCAATATTTATATTTAAGTGCTTTAGTGTGGTCCTATAATATTTGATAAATTATAGTTTCAAGGTATTATTACACTTAACTATTGTTTTATCGTTCGGTCATAACGACGGCGAAGTTAAGAATATTCTGTAAATTAAAAATTACTTTATACGATATAAAATGGGACTTATTACTGAAACTACCTAATAGGTACATGTACTTGATTTACCTACTCTTTAATATTATACAAAAAAAAACGATTTATAAAACAATGGAATGAAGGGATCGCTTATTTGTGTAAATTAATTTTCATGTGAATAGTCTAGTGCTGCAATGCTTCCTTTATCCAGTAAAATTTCCATGAATATTTACAGCAACCAAAGAAGCTTTATGTTAATTTTGTGTTCGCTGTAGACTTAACGGTTTGTGTTTCACGTCGATGTCAACCAGTCAATCAGTTTCTCCCATCGTATAATTTCACATCGTACGTCATTTGGTTCAATTTCGACCGTGTATACCATATTATACCATGACAAATCTATAAGGTGAAAAATTGTAATTAAAATTGTACCTACACATCGCTCGTTTCGACGAGTAACGTATACGATTAATTCTCTAGTAAGTTTGATGTACTTTTTTATTTATTTGATCTCGTATTAGCATAAGTTTACATAATAAAAATAGTAGACATAAAACTTTTTAGTGCAGCATTATATCCTGAGGTCGGGGCCGCCACTAAACCTCAAAACCCCTATCTTTTCTACCTCTACGTGACCGTTTCCATCGATTTTTAGCGGTCGTCGGCCGTAGAGCCTGACCCAACGCCTTTGTCAATCAAATTACGTTATTCATTCACATCTTCTAGGAAATCTTTCTTTGACTACCGTTATACCGAACTGACTGCTTGTGTTGAGAAAATACTAATATATCTATAAGATATATATAATCTTTATACAGTTAATGAACGAAAATATCCAATGACTTATGCTCGCTCTCATTTCGAAAGGACGTTGAGATGTAATTTTTAAACATTTTAGTACCTGATTTAAAACTTGATATGCAACTTCTATTGTCAGTGAAGGGTCAAAAAGTAATTCGTTTGAATTGAAGCTTCACGTGTAGCTTTGATTACAAATAAGAACAACTTTACCTTTTTTTCAAGAATATTTTTCAATAATTTCAAGTAGTTTATACATAGAGATACTAAAATTTACATATGAGCCATCCAGAATGAACTTATTACTAAACACAACATTCCATAAACATGATTAGCAATAGGAAATGGCATACTGTCCGCTTGTTGTTGTTGTTGTTATTACCGAAGCTTATGGACATTTAAAACATAATGCAAACAAAATATCGCTCGTACATCCCCAACTAGTACAGCAATTTTCTACATCCTCCGTAAACCTCGTTTGCTAACCAGCAAGAATGCACCAAGTGCTCAGGAGGTCGGTTTTGACTGTATAAACGATAGTGAGCCATTTATATTAGACAACTAACCACAGACTAAAGAATTATGATATCTTTGCGCAAAACAGGAGATTAAAGTGCTCAAATGCAGTATAACAGGGCACAGGGCACATAATGGCACTTATAGGCCAATTAATAGTAGAGGCACATCTTATTGTCTTACTCCATTCCATACGGTAATAAATACTCCTTCATATTACGAAATGTTATAAACACATGCAACAATAGCATTTACCAACCGTACGCTAATTTGATACATTAATGTAATAAAAAAAACAATTCAAATTACTTCTTCTGATAAAAAAATCTTTACTTACATAGCATCGCTGATCGACTTTATATATACATAACATATGCTTTATCCTGTATAAAAAATGAAACCCGATTGCAGTGCCACCTATCTTACCTATCCGTGCATTTACTCACCCAGAGACCCACACATCATCATCGTCCGAGTATTAATCCTGTAAAAGTAAAAAAATAAAAATATTACAAAACGTCAGCAATGCGCCGGATTACTAAAGGCCTGGAACATATTTTTATTCTTTTGTTTGTGTTTTTTTGGTTTAGTTGTATATACGGTGAAAAACTAAGCTTACAGAAGACCAAAATCAAATAATAAATATATCTTAAAGATTATTTTATTCCTGCAGGTGAATGAAGTTGTTGAGGATTTCTCTTTTATCGCGCGGACTCATCCGTTGAATTATAAGAAGACAGGAAGGCCAATATATGGGCTGGTAATGATGACTGTAATGGCGGTTAGTTTAATGTGAAAATATTAAAACGTCCTGATAGTCCTGGAACCAATACGTAAACATATAACGATCTCCTTAGAGTTGATGTAAGCTCGAAGACAATGAATCGGCACGTATCTTGTATCAAAACTTCGAGAACCGTCGTTAGTGGCAATAAGTACATGCTCAGGGCACGAGTCTCTTGTCATTTTTATACGGCTATCATTCCTTTAAAGTACTCGTACCAGTATACAATTCATAAGATAGATGAAAAGATTCATACTCACATGTTCTGTGAACTAAATGTATATTTATATATACAACATGTTCACTATATAAGAATTTGTATAATTCGAGCACAATTTCTCGCATATCGACATAAAATAACGTTAATGCAGTAATGTGAAAGTAAAGAGGTTGATTGGTGAGTAATGGCACTGCGGGTACCGAGTGCTTCAGAATGTTGATTTGTCTCCTGCATATCTTCGTTGATCGGAGTAGAAGCCCAAAACGGTCCACAGGACTCTCAACTCAGCATGCTTTCATTACGTTAGAGCTAAAGGGACGGAATACTTATTCGTATTATGTAATTTTTTTAAACATTACTATTAAACATAGAAGACAGCCATAAAAAAATTTTGGATCCATCCATTGATTTTAAGTTCTCAAACTAGTGGTGGAGATGTAAAGAGGATATAAAATAATCAAAACAATGCGTCTGATCTGAAATAATACTAGACATATATAATCGTAGTATACCACACATTCACAACATTTTAACACGTACTTTGTATATCATTCTAATGGCTAATATATCTAAAGCGCCTAAGGATGTCTCGTGGAGAGGCAAAACACGTGTCTCAGAAACGACTAGGGTAGCCAAGGCAGCAACAGTGGCGGGTGCATGCAGTTCTGTGTTGGTGTTCTTACCATTGAATCAAGGCCACCAGGAAGCTTATTTGGGAGAGTAACTGATCTGATAACAGCAAATGTGAGAACGTGCATGTGAAACATAACACCTAAATCTGACAAATGTAGTTCTCATTTTTTTTAAATATATAATATTGTATATATATTACGGTAACAACTTTAAATCAGTTGGGTCACATGTCAATCTTTCACCTAACTGCATTATACCTAATGTTGAAATAAATAGCATTAATATCAATATCTAGCTCTAAATTTGCTCTATGCTGTCCCTGACGCTTTTTCTGGTGCATATTAATAAAATGTTGTCAATTGATGGCATTCATTACTATGCGGACGACACCACCGGGGATACTTATTATACAGGCCACCGTACAGACACTCCTCGTTCAATTGTGAAGGAGCGCCGCGATCAACTTGTGTCTGAAATTGTGGGCACTATAACTAAACAGACTAGGTGCGGTTAAATTTGGAAAAATTCAAACCGATCGAGACAAGACTGCGCGTTCACCGCAAATAAACCACTTTTTTTGTAGTTTCTCAATTCTAGGACACGTCTTTTACCATCATCATGATCATTGGAATTTTTGGTATTGAGATCACCAACGAGGTTCTGTTCCGAAATCAACTAGAGAATAAGTTAAGCAGGCGTTTAGATGTGCTAAACTCGAGCCAAAGACCTATATCGCACAAGTCTTTTGTCAGACTGCACATGAAGTATTGTACTGTGACATTTAGCACATGAAGGCTATCTGGACCTAGTGATTCGGTTAGGAGACCTGTTATGAGTAGTGTCAACGATTCAAAGTTTAGGTACATACGGTATTGAGCCCTCATGTTTAAGGAAACTTGGCCTTCCTTTATGTATTCTGCCGACTGTACAACGGGTTGTGTGCCGAGGAGTTATTTGATATAACAACAGCTTTATGTTACACCGTTTACAATGTAACACCGCACCGTTCACCGCCTTTAGATGTTTCATCCTAACAATCTGGAACGTTGCGAGTTTTCCCAAGGGGCATGAGAGTTTTCAAAAGAGCTTATTGTCGTAACGCAAGAGCGACGTCTGTGGTGTGGTAAGTGTCCATAGACTACTGTAACGTGTTTGCCACTGTAATGGATATACTATTACGATGGCAAATAAGCAACGAAAAATCCCGGAATCCGATTGCAGCGTCACGTGCCTGTCTAATTTTCAATCTAAACCATTCGGAGGTCCACTTTTTTGGGGTCGGCAACGCACAAGTAACATACCTGGCGTTGCAACTGTCCATACGCTACGTTAACTACTATCGGGCAGTCCTATGCTTGTTTTCCACCTTCGTGGTATAATAAAACCCAGACACACAAAAAATTCATCAAAATCGATCCAGCCGATTTATTTTGTACGTGTGTATGTCACTGAACTCTTTGATTTACAAAGAGTTCAGTGACATACACACGTACAGAGCAACAAAGTTATATATGTATATAAAGATAACAGTGCGCAAACTTTTTACTACGAAAACAATATTTCGCCGCCCAATATTGAACAACAGAATATTACTTCCTACCTCTGCCTCTGAGCACTGTTCGACCTCGTACATGTACATTGATAGTCTTTGTATTGTTTTTATACAAAGTCGACAAATCAATTTACGGTTCACCTGAAGTGAAATAGTTACTGTAGCCTGTAAACGCTTGCAATGCATCACAACTCGCGTTTTGCCACTCCCGATGCTAGCAGAGCAACTCCTCAGGACTTTACTGGTAACCTCATTCACTCGAAGAAACACAACAGCCTCCGGGGAAGTGGAGGTACTCCCCTAGCTCAGTTGGGAAAATAGCTTCACCTCACAGGAAAACTCAGCAAAATAACAAACTGTTTTCGACCTTAGCGGTATAAAAATAACTGTTCGTGGTGTTAGTGGATTGTTTGTAAAAAGTAACTTAGTCCTTAAAAAGAATAATCGATGTTGTTGTATCAACCAAAACCATTTTCTATTTATTCTATATATTTTTATATTTATTATGATGTACATTCAACAAGATGTAACCTGCAAAATGGATTTCTTTTTTCAATGAAAACGATGCTGTCAAGTTCAGGATTCGCACCTCCGCTCTACGAAGTATCATACTTAACATACTTCCCAAAGGATTATAATATTTCATTATCCGGGATAATAACTTTGAATTTAACAGAATGCTTTCTTTGAAGCTATTAATTATAAACATAGGACAAATGGATTTAGAAATCACGTAGAATTACCCTTATGGATACATAGGAACCGTCTGATGTTAGGTGGAACAGTAACCTATGAACATTTTCAAGATTTATATCGCTACTTCTAACACAGTTATTCCTTACTAGAATCCTAGTGAGCTTATTCACTTACAGAACCACGACTGCTCTTCAAGTATTTTTACAACCAAAAATGATTGGAGTATTCTGTAATGAGGCGGTACTTTGCCAGACAAGTGGATTCTTATTATTACAGCCGTACTATATTCCTGTTTCGCAAGATCCTAGGTTACTTATCACTATATTAAATTATTACTAACAATATAATAAAGTATTACTAAATATCACTTGCTTGGGTACAAAAAACAAAGTACGAGATTGTCGTTCACTACCTTTACTTCAAATTTATATATTGTTAGTATAATAAAAGCACTTCAATCAAATTTAATATATTAATTATAAGTATTGCTCAATTGCAATGTGTTATTACGAGGAAACAACAACGACGGCTTGCTACTCCCAAATTTTGAGAAATATCATTGATCACGCGACTATTTTCCCGTTTCAGGAATAGAACCCACATAACTTTTGCATCAATCTGAGCGTGCGAAAATTCAATTCAGATTGATTGATAAAAAGTAAGAGCAATTAAAAGTATGTACCAACTCTGGCATAGATCTTGCAATGTAATCCTGGCATATTTGGTGGGTGTCAATAGCATATAGAGATGATAAAACGGGAGCATCTCATATTTTCATATTAGTTTCGAGTGATCCAATTTCATATAGAAGTTATATTATCGATATATCATAATTTATATTAATTCCGAGATTTTAGAGACAATATGTCCACAATCAATGAAGGAGCCCAAAACTCTTTTAAAAAAACTACCATTATTGTAGCTAAACCAATAAACCCATCAAATATTTATAATAATTGTTTAGACGATATTCCATAAAAATATCTAGAATGGTTTTCTAGAATTTTAACACCCAGTAGGCTATTTTTTATCGCCTTACAAAATACATTAATTTTTAAAGGACACCTAAAGAAAGTAATTGAACGCTCATCCAGTAGAGATGTTAAGAAAAAACCTGTTGAGAATGCGCAAGCTTGCATTGCCACAGGAACACCTGGCTCGTCAATTATATAACAATCTATTTTTTTTACTAATTATTTTTTTTAACCTTTGTCGCCCATTTTTACCACGTTCCTTAAGAAATAGGTTTATAAGACATTCCTATTCTACTTTTTAATTTACTTTTCGAATTTGAAATAAAATTCCAATTTTTTTTTTTATTTCTCGGCCACATTTATCATTTCCCTATAAGAGATGAGGTTGGTTTTTCAGACATTCCTATTCTACTTTTTTATGCTGAATCCGAATCTGAAGTCAAAATTCGAATATTCGAAAAAAGCGACAGAAACACACACCGGCAAACGCACGCACAGACAAACATATAGATTTTATATAGGAACGGTGTTCCTGAACAGACAAACCGCGTCCACATCCAAAGAAAAACGCAGCAGTATGCAATTTTATGATAGTGTCAAAAGACGATATCAAAACCTATATATGCTGTTTTCGAGAGTTCTTTCGTATACTCTCGGATTGTTGCTTGAGCTACTTGACTTGGAGGTTTTATGAGCATTGTAATATCTGTATTTTGTCTTGATAGCAACATTCCTCTTGTTATTGTTTTTGCTTTTGTGATTATGGGCCCAAGTATATATACTAAAGACATTGGAGAAAAGAAAACAATCTTTAAAGATAATTATAAATTTTATTATTATTGCAAAATAATAAAATTAAAAACTCCTCTTAAAGATTTCGTTTCTTGTATGCTTACTGGTTTGATAGTTCATCCCAAACAACTTGTTAAAGTTTTTGTGCAGAACTTGTAAGTCCAATTTGAATCGAAAGATCAATAGACGAATCCAACTCGGCTGGGCAGCGTTCGGGACATTCGATACATCTCATCGTCACGTTCCAGTGTGTAAGGATAAATCCCCGCGATGAACGGTGCGTTTGTAGAAGGAAGCAGTAGGCATGTTGCCGAGCAACTTCTCGGAACACAACCTATTGTACTATCGACAGATCATGCAAAGGAGGCAAAGTCTCTTTAAAATTAGAGCCCAATTCTGTGAGTAAGGTTATCACCTTAGCGATCATCGACAATTCTCACAGATCAACTCTGCACTGAATCACAAGGTTCAGACTGATATCAATGTATTCTAATTATTATTGTTAATCAAATATCTCACGTGCAATTTGACTTAAAACTTATAATAAGTACACCAAGTATCTTGGACATAAAGATGGACTTCTCCTCTATGTGACTTTTGAACTGAACTTTGCTAGAGATCTAACACCAGTAATTTCTATGTTCTTGACGATGTTATGACATGTGTTCTGAAAAAGATGAACCATACCAAGTGGGAACTTCTTAAACGAAAAGACTTTATGATAATTTTTAGGGTTCCGTACTAAACACGAACCCTTATAGTTTCGCTATGTCCGTCTGTCTGTCTGTCCGTCTGTCATTCTCTCTGTACATTATTACGTAGTAAATCAATTCAACGATATTATTGGTTCTCCAAAGGCTCCTTCATGGGGACGAAGGAGCTAATGGAAATTTAAAATAAAAAACAAACCAGAACTCTCAAGTTACAAGACAAGAAAGTTCTGGTTTATTTTTTACTTAAATTGCCGTCCGCTTTTACTCTTGGAGTAAAAATCATTAAATATGAAGTCTGCCCCTGTATGTGAAATGAATGTTAGAGAAGCGTGAATGTATATTTGGAAAATACTTTTTTAACCTTAAACTGAATAAGTGTTGCAGCATTGTTCTTATTTTTACCCACCCCTACCAATTATATAACTAAATCTTAGTACTCGAATGATAATGTCATTTATTATTATCGATCCGCCTATGTCGCATGAAACACTGGACATTGCGTAGTGATTCGCCTTCATTTAATGTATTTTTAAATACATGGCATTTACGTGAGTAAAAACGATATAAGAGCTATTGTAAACAGATTTTTTTTTGTATACTAGGTTGGGAGGCATAAAAGCATACGGCCCACCTGATGTAAAGCGGGTGCCGTGGCCTATTAACGATTGCGATATAATTAAGTATCACTCGCGCGATGCCACTTCTGCTGCTTACACAGCTAGTCCGTGGGAGCTTACTGGTGACCTCACTCATACACAGGACCACAACATCCCTCTAGGGAGTTGTTATTTGGCTGCGGTTTTCTGTGAGGTGGAGGTACTTCCCCAGACGAGCTGATTTGATGCGCCTTACCTCTCTTAAAATTAACTTCGGAAAGGTAAATTCAAAATCTATGGTTCGCTATTTCAATAAGCAGAAAGACTTGTCACTTTTTGTGTATTAAGACATTGACTTATTAAATTGAGTATTTATTTTTTAACTACTAAATATAAGCACGTGTATATCGATTCTGCCTATTGCGGACAATAATTTGCTTAGATTTTCATAGCGGTTGTGTATCTAGCTTAATATTAGTGATCGAAGGCTTTCATGTAAGTGTTAATATTTGAGATATTAATAAGAAAAGTATTAATAACAAAACAATATAAAAAATAGCAGTACATGTTATAGAGTAGGTTATTGACGTGACTAATATGTCTGACATTTCATCATCATTTCTGTAAGAACATAAAATTGTTAGCTATATAACCCATTTTTTTTTCTTTTTAAAATACGTGCACCCCTGCCATGGGCAAGGCTATTTTTGTACATTTTCATTTCTTAATCTTAATTTTTAAATATTCTATTGTAAATAAACACATTCATTCATCATACTCTCTTCCATTCCGCACTTCATTCTTCCATTCATCATCTTTCAATTATATCTTCTAAAAGTTTTTATTTCGCCCATTTTAGAACGCCGGTGAACTATCCTTATATATGTTTCCAGACTTCCCTCCCCATACTGCGTCAGTCCAGACACGGGCGACAGCGAGCTTCGCAGCTCCACCTAGCCACCGCGATCCCATCGGCTATACAAGTGTATAGCCGAGGTATACAACATTAGTCCTAGGTGGAGCCGCTCTGCTTGTTCCTATCTATGACAGCCGTGGCTAGACTGACGCAGTATTTTAAAATTTTTGTTCTACCTTTCCCCACCACTATTTCTGAGACCGTTGTTTCGGTGACCCGCATTCCCAACTCCTACTCCAAATCGTACCTCTGTTTGGAGAATGCGCGAATATAAGTATAACCCATTGCTGCTCCAAGTTGTCTTTCATGTTTCTAATACTAATACTAATCTGTTTCTATATAGCTTAAAACAGTCACGCAATGCAGGCTAATGTATTTATGTATTTCACGTGTAACTAAATACTCATATGTTAATGTTAATAATTTGATTTACTGAGGCACGCGTGCAAATTCCACAGTATGTAGCCAATTGAGGTAGCTTCGTGAATCGCTATGCACGTCTGTAAATTAATTGGCTCACATGTGAATAATATAGTAACGGTTGCAACCATTACTATGTCGTGAGAAACAGGATATGTTAACAAGTATTGATTTTTTTTTATTACACTCAATAAATAAGAAACAGATGTCGAATGCAGTTAGAACTCGCGCACCTATGGCTCCGTACAGTTCTTTGATGTATAAAAGTGCATCCAACATTTCAAAAAAGTATTTATAATATTTGGAGATATCACAAATGCCTGTCTGCTTCCAAAAGTAAAAAAAGCCGACAATAGTAAAAAAAGATGTCTTAGTTAGAAATATTGGTATATTATTCCTGTCATATAGACTATGATAGAATGTACAAGTGGAGCACTTTCATGTTGTTAAAAATGAAACAATCAACGTACCGGGTCAAATGCACATTTCTATCTCTGTAGAGCACTTCCTCCTCCCTAAAATTGACAATATTTTCAAATGTGGGACACAGGGGTGTAAGAAACTCACTCACTCTGCCCATCTATTGACCTATCTCCATGTGGGGGATTATTATGTTCCTGAACGTGAGCGAGATCTGTAAATGCTGCGTAAGTGATTTTTAAGGGGATAAGTACAGACTTACGTATATAAATGTTGCTATTCCGCAATTTTATAGAACAGTAGAACTATGAAGTTAAAAAGAGCGTAAGCTTCAGCAAGTGAGATCAGCAGTCTCGTGGAGGATCTTGGAGAGAATCGTGAGGATATTGAGACCATTTACAATTTAATAAACAATAATTTATTTTTATAATAAAAAGACATTTTAATCGTTTCTAAACATCAAAAGATATATATGTTTATTGATATGTATGCTTATTCAGTTACCTGATATCTTTCGGAAAACATGTGATTGTGACTTTTATCAAACGAATATTATGAAATATTCTCCTAAGTAAATAACTTTCTAAATCAAAACTTACTTACAGCTGAGTCAAAACCTACCTTTGATAAATTTTAATCACTCCTAAGTCAATGTAGTAAAAGATTAAAATATTGATGTTGAGATACCTGATCACTAAGACAGCTACGAATTGTTTTAATTGGATTGTGAGGTCTGTAATTATAATGAGTGAATCATTATTTAAAATCAAATAAACTGTTACTCCAGGCTAGATCAATAGTAGATTAAATATAAATTCGTTTAATTATACTGAATTGTCGTCGGAATAAGTGAATGAAACAATCGTATGTTCGGTAATAGTCGCTAAGAAAATACTTAATTCATTTATACTAAATAATAAATATGGAATGGTGTTTTCAAAAGCTAAAGACCTTTCAAAAGCTAATTTGGCTAAATGCCTGTCATCTAATGACAAGCCGAGTGCCAGCACCAGTCCCAGACAGCGCTAAAACCAGTTGAGAATGCGCAAGCTTGCATTGCCAAAGGAACACCTGGCTCGTCAATTATATAACAATTCAATTTTTTTTTATTAAATTTGTCGGCCATTTGGCCATGTTCCTTAAGAGATAGGAACGGTGTTCCTGAACATTCTTATTCTACTTTTTTATGCTGAATCCGAATCTGAAGTCAAAATTCGAATATTCGAAAAAAAGCGAAAGACAAACGCACAGACAAACATATAGAATTCATATAGGAACGGTGTTCCTAAAAATATTCCATGTACAAATGCGACTCTGCAATTATGTCATTATACCTAGTCCGGCCATAAGTTCTGTTACAAATAATATACATTTTTTTATGAAGTAATGTAATCGTAATAAAACCTATACATAGTTATGGAAGGCTCATAAAATTAAAAAAAATGATTGTATTCGAAATTTCACCTTTGGCATCGATACAGGCTTTTAATCTGTCTGACCACGAATCTATGGATTTACGCACTGTTTCCATGGGAAATTTAGCTAGTGCTTGCTCCAGAGATTTCTTGAGAAACACAATGTCGGCGTATCGTTTCGTGCAGACCATGTCCTCTAAAACTGACCATAATTTGTAGTTTAAGAGGGGTTCAGATCTAGACGAGAGCCAGTCTTCAGCTCTTCTTAAAAAGTCCGGAACATTGGTTTCGAGCCAGGCTTAGGTTGTTCGTGCCTTGTGAATAGGTGTAGAGTCCTGCTGGAATATCCACGGTACTTTTTTAAAAAGTGTATTGCTGAGAGGTTTCGAAACTCGATCCAAGACAGTCTCTTGATACACTTCGGCTGAAGTCTTCACTCCATTTTCCCAAAAATGTAGCTTTGTGACAACTTGATAAGACACCCCCCATCAAACCATTACAGACGCAGAATGAAGACTACGTTGTACCTTTCCGACCATCTTTATCTTGAGCGGCTTCTTTAGAACCGTGTGCGTACACTTTGTCGTTTTGCGTGTTGTAGTGCTCTTCAATCATGAAAATTTTTTCATCAGTAAACAGGATATTTTGCATCATTTTGAAAAAATTCTAGGAACACAAGTCACCCTACAATCGGGTGGCCATAGGTACACAGGGAGGTAATATTACTCTTTCAACTCAAGAGCTCCATGAGGAAGTTAAAACTCATCGCTGAAAAGAATCACAAGATCCAAGATATAGATAGCTATTGTCTGTAGGTAAGTTGTAAGTGGTATATAATAAGCTGACTACATCCCTGCATGTTCGGTTTGACTTAAAGTTTAAGATTTCAGCCTGTTAAGCTCTCCAAGTTTCTTGGACACCAACTTGATCTTCTCCTCCAGACTTCGCAATTTAATCCAAAAAATTGCAATGCTCTTGGCGATGTTAAGAAACGCGTTTGTACGAAGACATTGGGATCCCAATAGCACGCATCATATTCGATGCCTCTTAAGCCTGCTTTAGAAGAGTAGCATGACTACAAAATAACGATAAAACAACAGTCGCCTGAGTATGGATTTAATCGTCTCAAATTCCTTCGTATTTCAATGAGCACATTAAACCATCGGCCCTAGCTGTTTTCAATAGATAATAATGATAGTCATAAACTTAAGGTAGGGTGCTTTAAAATAGACCAACTGGGTAAATATTCCTATTCCACAGTAAAACCGCAGGGCAATAACAACTGCCTGGATAATTATTGTTTTCATGCGAGTGAGTGAGGTTACCATTATGCTCCGGAGTTTCAGTGTTAGCAACTCACCGGCGATACTTTTTGTACTACAAAGCTGTCATAGTCTACGGTAACACGTTTCATCGGGTCGGCCGTATACTTGTACGCCTCCCGATGCGATATTGTATTAAAAAAACCATCGTTCAAAATACAGCGGCGCGTGTAGGTAGGTATATGAGTGCATCGATGCGAAAGTTTGTTTGAAGTTATCCTACTGCTTATATCTCTACTGTGACATTGTATAAAGAAATCACCTACTTGACTGTGCTTTAAGTTAATTGAACATCTTCAGAATAGCCGGTAGGAAATCTGGAGATCTACTATGAACCTCGGTTGCTTCTTTAGAAGATTACCGTTCACCTAAGCCTTCGTCCAATATTAATGATAAAACAAAATCCGAGTTTTACTACTGGAGTTCTTACTCATTGACACGAAATCAACAACTCTCCAGGGAATCGTAATTTTCCTGTAATTTTTTATAAGATCCTCCGCGTTTCTTTTATCCAATCGGTTTTTGGCTATTAAAACTACTGAATATTGTCCGCGATATGCTCATTACCCGTGAATCTGCATTATTCTCATTTTTCTTTCAAGTTTATCACAAGGACTATAAATACTAGAATAATATTAGACTTAACCTAACTAAAAATAAATTACGGAAGTAGGGGGAGGTCATTCAATAGAATATTATAGTGTAAAACAGTTAAAAACAACTGCTTCGTTTGCTACATTGAAGTCCTATTGGAGTACTACATCACTATTTAAAAAATACTTGTACAAACTCGACTCTGTTACGATTTTCCTAAATATGGATTAGATATTTTTCTAGATATATGAACCTCATTTGGTAATCGGTATACTACATCACGTGCAGGTGAAAATCTCTATTCGCCTCTGAAGAAACCGCTCCAACCTTTAAATGATTATTTTTAAACAATGATTACAAACACGTATGTTACGAAGTTAGTTAATACGATAAATATAGCTCACGCTTTGCCGCCTCTGTTACCGCAGCAACTTCGCAGGAGTTTACTGGCAACCACCCTTACTCGCAGCAACAAAACAACTCTCCAGGGCGTTGTTATTTAGCTACGGTATTGTGTAAGGTACTTCTTCGGGCGTACCCAACAATTATTAAAACGGCTGTTCCCTACCTATATTACTACACTGCTTCAAAACGGGTTTTATCATCCATTACTATTATTAAAAAGTATTGGAATAAATTTGTTCGTCCATTTAATGTGATAAAATTGCGACGTTCTAAATTGCTAGATATTGTCAATTAATTTTACTTTATTTTATTGGCCGATGAAGCTCGTAATGGAATATAAAAAGAATGCATCTATCAGGAGCAAATTGAAAGCAGCAGTACTGCGATTCAATTAAATCCTGCTTTGAATGCCAATGGCACCTCCCACCTGAACTTCACGAACATTATTCTTTATTTAATTTCTTATTCAGAGCGAGGTATATTAAAATTTGTATTGAGAAATTGTCCAGGCGTCTGTCTGTCTGCACAACCGTCTATTTTATAAGTTAGTTATAAGAGAATCGTTTATAAGGTAGCAAGCTGACGGGTTGGCGCACGGTTTTTGCAAAATGTGTCTGGGTATCGGCATCGGCTCTAGTCTGGACTGGACAGACTGTATACCTAAACATTGTAAAGAAAATTATTATCGCAACTTTTTTTTTACATTTTATTGACAATTAATAACTTATAACAGAAATAATCAGCACACCGTTTCTTATCTTACCGAGAACCACAGTCTTCCTATCCTATAATCACAGCGATTTGTTTGTTAATGCAAACAAAATTATAAATCTTCTTTCTTAACATGTGTTTACGTGAAACAACATTGGGTCGATAGTTTAAGAATCCTAATGACAGTGATAGCTCCCAAACACACCGGTCAATATCATAACCAACCTTAAATTTTGGGCGTAAAAAACAGGCCGGAAATAAGCTGTTGGTGATAAAATAATATGCTGAAAATTCTAGTAGAACCGACCGTGTCCGAAGTGCATTTTTTTTAAATTAACGAAATCGCTAATTTCTTTTTAAGCCCAGCCTTGTTTAGTAAATCTCTCATTTACAAGAGAATAAATATAAACAAAAAAAAATTATCCACGAAACTAAACTAAACATGAATTAAATCAAGTAATTCATGCATTATTATAAATTATTAATACTAAAATGGACAACAGCAACTGAATACTTTAGCACACACAGTTTAAATCCAATGTCATCTCATCCGATGAACCGTTTTTAATTAACAACTTGAAATTGTCATGTTTTTACTTGTTTGTGTATCTAATTTCAATCTCGGCAACTAATTTATCGTGCAAAATATCATGTAAGTACCCCTAAAACACCTAATTTATGTCAGTGTCTACTTTATGTGGCCTAGCTGGCACTCGGGAATAAGAAATAACGAAATGATATCCAAGCAAACGGGAATAAGTAAATGTAATTGAAATTTATCATACAATGAATTAATTAATAATATGAGATAAAAACTAATACAGTATATCAACAACATCAACAAACAAAATGATACCATTTTCCCTTCCTTATCTCCGAAGGTAGTATTATATCTAGTAAAAAAACTGAAATAGAGCCGATTACACAAAAACGATTCAATATCTTTTCTGTCTAACAAGTTTTTCAGAAATCATTCAAGATGTTGACAACAACTAAGTTTGTTTGTTGAAGAAAAGTAAGAAGCAAGTAAGTCGACTCGAGTTTGAAGTTTGGATCACATTTAGTTCAGGTTTGTAACAAATTTAGGTCAGGTTTATCCAAACCGGAATTGGTTTGGGATAGATTTAGATAAACCATATAAACTTAGCCATGCAGCCCATGGAATGAAACCCTTGGTGCGCAAGTGCGATTCGCACTGGATACTGACTAGTTTAGTTTCGGCCTTGTTTATGATACTGGCTAGCACCAGTAATTTTCCTAGACTTCTTGCCTTATAACACAACATCATATGTGCGTGTTCCAAACATTTTACGGATGGGCTATGACGATTTTCACATTTGGATTTTTATATATATATATATATATAATATATGTATATATATAATATATATATATATATCTTACACCCCTGCCATGGGCAAGGCTCTGTTTGGACGTATTTATTATTTATCACATTCATACATCAATTTCCCTTTCCTACCACTATTCCTTTTTTCATTCATCTCCTTTCAGTTTTATGCCCATTTTTGAACGCCGGTGAAATTACTACAGTTGTTTATGAACTTCCCTCCCCATACTGCGTTAGTTCATCCACGGGCGACAGCGAGCTTCACAGCTCCACCTAGCCACCGCGATCCCATCGGCTATACAAAGTATAGCCGAGGTATACAGCATTAGTCCTAGGTGGAGCTGCACTGCTTGTTCCAATCATTTGGCATGTTGAACTCCGAGGAAATATGTCTGTTACGTATACGGACACAGCATTCAACTATTGTTCCGTCGCCATATCACCATTGTTAGTATTACTGATACACGCATGGTACAAATACCATTCATATACATCAACAATATGCATCTTTATAATTAAGCTAAAGCACCGAATGACTTAAGAATAAGAGACAGTACGAGACGACCTTCATAGTGTTCCCATACTCTGTAAAAGTGTAAAAAAAATACATATCATTTTTTATGAGAACATAATTTTAAAATTTCATTGTGTGCGCGATTCAAATGTATGATAGTTGGCGAGGGTTCCGCACCGGCACAAAAAGCACACTTAGTCGGCCGCGGTGGAAATAAATGTCTCTTTTGTGAACATCACCAACGTAATGGGCGAATTAGACACACATAAATAAAGAGGACTGCTGGGGACGCTTAAGTAAGATTTTGTAATATACACACTGTAGACACTAATAGGCGGGTAATTAAAAGTTTGAGCAGGGCAATTATGAAGTTATTTTATTGTTAATTTCGATGGGCTTAACTGTCTTACCATCATCGTTATTGCTAAAGCCAATCGTAACTGTACATGCGCTACCCTGCTGATTTAAAAACTAGGTTCGTCCCTTCAGGTCGATCCATCATGCTTCTGTCGCAGGTAATAAATATATAAATAATATATACAATCAAAATTTATCATTACAAATGATATTACCAACTAATTTTGATACATTTTTGTATTTAACTTAGTTACTGAGTCAATTATGATAACAATACAATAAGATGGTATTATCGAGCTGGTGTGATGGCCGTCGAGTAGGTCCATGTCATCGCGCCCATTTTGTAGAAGTCCGTGCTGTTTTAGTTGCGAAAGGCTCGCCAATATGTGCATATCATAACTTAAGGCTGGTTTAAAAAAAATGCCTCTGAAAACCGCACATTACGTGATCATTGTGGCTCCTGCCTTCGAGAATGAATTTCCATAGCTAATGTCGATAGCGAGCAGTGCGTAGGATAGCTGTATGTAGTTTTTTCAGCATTCTACGATAGTTTAACTACAAAGTGTTTTTACTATTATTTGCGATTGTTACTATTTTTCCCACAGAACGCAATTCTCGTCTGGCGCCTGGACTTTACGTGGGATTATCTAGCTTGTGGTGTCACAGTTTCTTTACGCTTTAAAATACATTTGCTACTTGTTAATAAAATATGTAAATCAATTTGATGTTACAGTAGATATATTTTTCGTACAAATTGATTGAGATCTTCACATGATTATTTTCCGAAATTTTCGATCGAAAATATAGTACGAAAGAAGGTACGATACTTTAGGCTTGCAGTTTAATTTTCTCAGTAAGGTGCAGATACGACTAACTGCGTCTGATAGTGTAACAGAACGTTTTTGTATATTTGTTAGTAATTTCCAGGGCTATTACCGAAACAAGTCGGTTCTACGGATTATATACTAGCATACGTATTACTGTACTTAAGATAGCGGATTAAAGTGTATCGGACGTAAAGTGACGGATGTGTATAGTACCCGTGTTTCCTACTGCATATACATTAATCTGTGGCCTTTGTTGACGACAGCGTGGGCCCCCAGCGCCCTGATGCCGATTCAAATGCAAATTGAAAATCGACCTCCTCCTCCATCAGGCCTCCGAGCTTTCTCCCTTCCATCTTAATTACCGACTTCACGCCGGCGACAGAAGCCGGTCAATGTTAATTTAGCCCAACTTTTATACTTTTTATAATAAGTTAAACAAAACATTAAGACTCCGCCTACTCGCAAAGGCTGCCGCAAGAACAATACAAACTCATTAACTGACTAAATCGGGTATACGGGCTCTAAATAATCCTACGCAAATGACCAAAATACATGTAGCTACTTACTGAAATATTGGTTAGAGGTGACATATTTGTAAGCAATATGTCATCTCACACTACTCATTGGTAATACTCGTATGTACCTATGTTATTGAAAGTTATAAAGCGTAAGCAACCTCTCAGCCAGTCCTTAAAATATTAACTATGCATTATTTATCTGAAGTTATTAGGGATTTGCACTAGGGCTCTCTTGAAGTTATAAGTTATTCATGGTAATAGCTATTACACGTAGTGACGCGACATACAAGACAGTAGTGTCGATACGGAAACTGATGCTCGCCATATTCTCGTCGTTTAAAGCAGGCTTTACTTGCAGACAATTAGCTTTGTGCCGGTCGAAATAGTTAGATACTTTAGTTAATATAGTAACATAATGTTCAAGCAAAGCGCCATAAACTGTGAAGCATTTTGTTCACATATAACGTTGGGAAGCATACAAGCCCAACTGCATTATAATGATTAACGTAGTCTATGAACGCTTGCTATATAGGAAGTATCGCCCGCAATTTGCCATCACTACTACTAATAGAGCAATTCGTCAACTAACACAACTCATCAGAAACTTGCTGGCAACCTCATTCACTCGCAGGAACACAAAAACTTTTCACGGAGTTGTTATTTTACTGCGGTTTTCCATGAGATGCGGATACTTCCCTAGTCGGGCTGTTTTGTGCTCCCTCCCTCTTAGAAACACTCAGTCCAAGTCAAACAGATATGTTTATGAATGCATTCAAATGTTTGTATTATGTAGAAATAGAAACCACAACCCTTGGTGTTAAAGTAACCATTGCTAACAACTCAATCACCGTGCCCAATTTATTAATATCTTCAGTTTAGTTTTAATATCTACATATATGCAGATGCGTATTAATTTATATGCATGAATAGAGCTATGTTAACGCAAGAGGAGGTTTCGTTACATTTAGAATATCCCTCATAGACTTCCAAAACTTCTCAAGTTCTTGGTCACACTCTAAATTCACGGGAGCGTACACTGCGACCAGAAACACTCGTATGATACCCAGTTTGATGCGAACCCAAAGACCATATCAGGATCATGGACACTCAGCCGATTTTATCGAGGCGTAAAAATGATGTAAATGCAAGTGACAGACACACACTTCAGTTCTTGTTCTTGAGACCTCTCGCGTTGTGAAATTCTTCACATTTTTAATATGTTTGTCGCATCCGGTCATGAGTATGGATGTTTGAAAAGAAATGAAAGCGCGCAAACGGTGCCGCGCTTTGGCAGAATCAAGAGGTCAACGCTGGGAAAAAGGGAGAATGAGTGCAAACGGCGGCAAGTGTTCATTTAATATTATAGTATGATACGAATTGCATTGGATTTCTCATTGCAACTGCCCACCATACACCCCGCATAACATCGGACAGACCGAAAAATCATACGAATATGACATATTTATATATAACTAGCTTATGCCCGCGGCTTCGCACGCGTAGATTTTGGAATTTCAGCAGTTTTACTTATTTTTATTTTACTTCTTATTTTTTAGTACAGTCGGCATTAAATAGTTAGTAAAAGTATCAAATATCCTTATTTGTGTAGTAATGAAAATATCATGGCCTGTTCGATTTTCATTAACTATTTGATACTGGCTGTATACACTCAATGCACCTCTTTATTCTCAACATTGCCTATTTTAAAAACATAAAAGTTTCAAGCCACTTGAAAAAATATCTGCCTGGGTTGAAATTCAAAAAAATCTTTCTTATGTCTCATATGCATTACAAAACGAACCTATTGGTGAGTCAGTGAATTAGACATGAACTCCATTTCTATTAATATAGATTAGCGTCTCGTTTAAACACAATTTCAACCCCTTTTCAGCTCATCTCACCTCGCTAAGGGTGGAATTTTTGAAAACCTTTAAAACATTTTTTTTTTTTGGATTCTAATAGAGAGTATCTATACAAAGTTTCAAGTCACTAACTTCAAAAAGTTTTCTGCTCCATACAAACTGTCAACCCCCTTTTCAGCCCCTAAAGGTTGAATTTTGAAAAAATCTGAAATTACTTATTTGAGGTCTTGATTGAGAGTATATTTACAGTCTAAAGCAGCTCACTTTACAAAATAACAATTTCTTGATAATTCAACTTTTAGTTCAAGAAATACTTTTGGCCTCCATTACACCCGGGGTGGAATTTTTGAAACTACTTTTTTGGATTTTAATAAAGAGTATCTGTATAAAGTTTCAAGTCACTAACTTGAAATAATTTCTCAACTTCATACAAACTGTCAAGCCGCTCTTCACTCTCGTGAGAATTATAAAAGTAACCTCTTTGCAAAATTTCAGCTTTCTAAGTTCAAGAGTTTGGCTTCGGAGTTGATGAGTCAGTGAATTAGTTAGGAACTCCGTTTTATATTATACGAGTAGATATCCGCCTTAGATTGTGATAACACGTCCTATTGTAGGCAATTTCTTAATATTACCATCTCTTAATTTAGTATTATGGAAAGAGGAGATCTTGTTTCCATAAATATTTTTATAAACCAGCATACGGTCTGCCTGATGGTAAGCCGTCAGCCTAGTCTATGGACATTTGCAACATCAGGGTTGTTACTCGTGCGTTGCCGACTCTGTACTAAAAATAGAATCTATACATATAAATAAAATTGATGTGTCTGTCTGTGATTTCAAAAAGCCTTTATCTTAAGCTCATATTATTATTTTCACGTTACCAAAGTCTAAATACGCATTTTTAATTTTTTTGTCTGTCTGTCTGTTTGTTTGTCCGGGCTAATCTTCGAAATGGCTGAACCGATTTTGACGGGACTTTCACTGGTAGTTAGATGACTGTTCAGAGCAGAATATAGAGTTAGTACTTTTTCCCGTAAATATTTATGTATTCCCGTAAACATTTAAATATCTTCCCCTTCGGAGGACTTTGTAATTTTATTTTCATTATTATTTTCACAGAATACTTATTTTTGGGACATAAAATAACTACGCATTTTTTTTATATATATAATGTAATAAATATACATTGCCTCCCGTAAAGGTCAATAGATGGCGCTGTATGAAAATTGAGTCGCTCTATGGTTGCATCTACGACCCTGAACTTTGTTTTTTTTAAACAGAATTAATTTCAGATCTACAGAGAAATAAAGGCTACTAAAAGTCCAAATCTCGTGCACGCGAGGCCGCGGGCTTCAGGTAGTAAATAATAATAACTAATCCGAATATAGCAAAAAAAAACTTTTGTTATAATAATCAAAGTGTATATATAATAATCATCACCTACGTCGAAGTACGAAATACGAATTAGAACATTCAAATCTGTCTTTTTTTTTTGATATGACTATGTAGTTAGCCCCGAGTGGGCTGTCACTACGTCACCGGATCACTGAGGTCTATACTTAATGAGCTAATAAAGAAACCATAGCGCATTTCAATTTGGCTTATGGCGCCATCTCTTAGCAATAATGGGAACTAATACATATATATATTTTATTCCTCTGTTTTTAACCCCTGACGAAAACACGACGGGGTGTTATAACTTAGGCATGTGTGTGTGTGTGTGTGTGTGTGATTAGGAGTCTTTCTGTGTCACCGTAGCTCCCGCATGGATGAACCGATTTAGATTTAGTTTTTTTTGTTTGAAAGGTGTATTAGTCGGGAGTGTTCTTAGCTATGTTTGGTGAAAATTGGTCCAGCACTGAAATGAAAGGGCGAATGACGAACTGACTTTCTGGACTGTCGGGGAGGTTTTAAATTTTAAACAGTTAGATATTTTCTGCATTCGGGTTGCCCACTTGTCGACCGCGGCACATCCGTGCGCGCACGGCCCGCTAGATAGAAGAGTTTCGACAGGTTCGAATCCGATAATGTAGGTAAAAACGAAAATCTTTTATACTTATTAGTTTAGAAAAAAATATTTTACATTTCATTTATGACTTTCAATGAAACACCTTAATATTGAATTTCAATCGAATAACTTCAAAACGGAAAGTTTCATACTAACTTTGCATTCCCGTTATACCGCCCTTAAGGAATGATTTTTGAGAAAAATATTTTACTCGTGTTTCATGCCTTTCAATAAAGAACCTTCATTCTGAATTTCATTCGAATAACTTTAAAAACGGCAAAGTTTCATACTAACTTTGCATCCCCGTTTTACCGCCCTTAAGGGATGATTTTTGAGAAAAATATTTTACTCGTGTTTCAGGCCTTTCAATAAAGAACCTTCATGCTGATTTTCATTCGAATAACTTCAAAAACGGCAAAGTTTCATACTAACTTTGCGCCCCCGTTTAACGCCCTAAGGGATGAATTTTGAAAAAAATATTTTACTTATGTTTCATGTCTTTCAGTAAAGAACCTTCATGCTAAATTTCATTCGAATAACTTCAAAAACGGCAAAGTTTCATACTAAATTTGCACCCCCGTTTTACCCCCCCATGGGATGAATTTCCAAAAATCCTTTCTTAGTGCTCCCCTAGGTTGTAAAAGGAACCCCTGTGCAAAATTTCAAGTTTCTAACCGTTATAGTTTAGGCCCTGCGTTGATATGTCAGTCATTCAGTCAGCTTCTCCTTTTATATATCTTGAATTTCAATCGAATAACTTCAAAAACGGAAAGTTTCATAGTAACTTTGCATTCCCGTTTTACCGCCCTTAAGGGATGAATTTTGAAAAAAATATTTTACTTATGTTTCATGTCTTTCAGTAAAGAACCTTCATGCTGAATTTCATTCGAATAACTTCAAAAACGGTAAAGTGTCATACTAAATTTGCACCCCCGTTTTACCCCCTTAGTGGATGAATTTCCAAAAATCCTTTCTTAGTGTTCCCCTAGGTTGTAAAAGGAACCCCTGTGCAAAATTTCAAGTTTCTAACCCTTATAGTTTAGGCCCTGCGTTGATATGTCAGTCAGTCAGCTTCTCCTTTTATATATATAGATTTATAAAAGTATGTATGCTATATAATATAAATATGCTTAAATTATATCTAGCGCTAAATATGTTACAAAGGAAGAACATGTTTGTTTGTGTAACTCAAGATTTAGAAAGTGAGTTTGTTTTAGAAGTCCGTTCCTAAAAATAAACAAAATCACTCGCTTGTGTATTAATCATCACAGATGGTTTTCTCTAAAACTACGTAACAATTTCAAATTTATAACTTAAAATTTGACACTATTTTATATCGTAATGCAACCCATACGAAAACCTAATAGCGAAGACTCAAAAGGGCGGACAAGCGGGAAAGCGGCAGCAATCCGGGAATGCAATCTGTCACACAAAAAGTGACACACACACACCGGATCGCACCCGCTTTTTGTGTGACTAATTTATGCAAACACGAATGTTACAAAATATCCCGTCCCGGATCGCTGCCTTTCCTGCTTTTCCCGCCCCTGTGAATTTTGGCTTGAATAGTACTTACTCCGCCTAAATCAGATTTTATTATTTTTAATGTCAGCATGGAAATACCCTATCCGTAGTTATAACTCATCTCCACATGCTGCGGATGAGTTATTAAAGGAGAATGTACAACAAAGTGTGGAGCTGTTTAAATTTACACATATTCAGTCAAGCGACATTATTAAAACTTTTAAACAATTAAACATTAAAAACTCAGAGGATCATTGGGGAATGTCTATAAAAGTATTTTATTATATTATTGAGTCAATAGCTCCACACTTGGCACTTATTTTTAATCAATGTATAGATATTGGTGTATTCCCAGACTTGATGAAATTTAGTAAATTGATTCCATTATTCAAGTCTGGTGAAAAAAGTGAACTGGGGAATTATAGACCCATATCTATTTTGCCAGTATTGAGTAAAGTATTTGAAAAGATAATGCTTGACCAATTGCAACTCTATTTTAAGACCAATGAAATTTTTCATAATTCACAATACCGGATTTACAGCAGGTAAATCCACTACAGATGCAGGAGTAGCATTGGTCAAGCATGTTCTTAGCGCATGGGAGAGATCCCAGGACGCCATTGGGGTCTTCTGTAATCTCTCCAAAGCTTTTGATTGTGTCAACCATCGGACATTATTGCTCAAGCTGTGCCATTATGGAGTTAGAGGTAAAGCCAATAATTTGATTGCAAGTTATTTAAGTAACAGAATACAGACTGTTGATATAAATGGGGTCAAATCTGAAGGCAGCAATGTTAATATTGGGGTGCCCCAGGGCTCTATATTGGGCCCCTTTTTATTTTTAGTATATGTGAATGATCTACCCTACATGGTGCAGAAAATGGCGGATATACTACTGTTTGCTGATGATACTTCTTTAATTTTTAATGTTACTCGCCGGTGCGAAAATATTGACAATGTAAATAGTGTTCTATCTGCCATTCTAAATTGGTTCACATGTAATAATCTTTTACTAAATTCAACCAAAACCAAATGTATAAAATTTAGTCTACCAAATGTGCCTTCTGCCAATACAGAAGTTTTCATTAACAATAATATAGTAGAATTTATTAATGATACTGTATTTCTTGGAATTACAATAGACTCCAAATTGCAGTGGGGCCCCCACATAAAAATACTGACCAGTAAGCTCAGCTCCGCCGCATATGCGGTTAGAAGAATTAGACAATTGACGGATGTGGCTACTGCGCGCTTAATCTATTTCAGCTACTTTCATAGCATTATGTCGTATGGTATACTGTTGTGGGAAAAAGCGGCTGACATTGAAACTGTTTTTATATTACAAAAGAGAGCCATCCGCTCTATTTAAAACATGGGCGCCAGGGAATCTCTTAGAGAACTATTTAAAGAAATAAATATCCTCACGGTTACTTCTCAGTATATTTATGAGAATATAATGTATGCTCGTAAAAATATAGTCATTTTCTAAATTTAGTGAAAATCTTAGAAGTAAGAATAGATTGCGTATGCCTGTATATCGACTTGCTAATATGCTATTGTAAATTGTACTCGATTCTATAATAAATTACCTAAAACAGTTCTGTCCTTGCCTGAGAATATGTTCAAAAGGTACATCAAAAATACTCTGTGCAAGAAGGGTTATTATAGAATCGATGAATATCTAACTGATAGAGATGTTTGGAAATGATTCAGCACATGTATTAATATATCTTTAATTGTACCACTTGATTTCACTATATGTACACTCACATATATTTATTGTAATATATTTTAACGATGGAAAAAAAAGACCCATATTGGCAAGTTTCTTTTGGCATTTCTTCTTCGCCAATGATCATTTCCGAAATGCTGGTAGATTAAAAAAGAGAGATTAAAAGTAAAAAAAAAAAAAGGAAAATTATTAAGATACAACATGATTTAATTTAAAGATTGTAAGACGTGTCTAAGTGCCCGTAAGGGTCTAATGGCAAATAAATGATTGTTAGGGTTCCGTACCCAAAGGGTAAAACGGAACCCTATTACTGAGGCTCCGCTGTCCGTCCGTCCGTCCGTCTGTCACCAGGCTGTATATCATGAACCGTGATAGTTAGACAGTTGAATTGAATGAAAATCTTCACAGATGATGTATTTCTGTTGCCGCTATAACAATAGATACTAAAAAATAAATAAAATAAATATTTAAGGGGGCTCCCATACAACAAACGTGAATTTTTTGCTCATTTTTGCTCGATGTTGATAACGGCAACAGGTAGACGCTTGAAATATTCACAGAATATTTATTTATATATTCACTTTAAGATTAAATAATTAAATTAAAATAAAACAAATATTTAAGGGGGGCTCCCATACAACAAACGTGATTTTTTTGCCATTTTTATCGATAATGGTACGGAACCCTTCGTGTGCGAGTCCGAGTCGCACTTGGCCGATTTTTATCTTTTTTTATCTTTATATGTGTGTACGACTGTGACATCATAGCTCTAAAATGAATGAACCGAATTCAAGTGATCTTTTTGATTATTGTTTGTTAAACCAATAAAAAAGAACATTTATTCTACAAAAGAAAACCCAGCGCCATAACTTATGGCCTATATCGGCCAAAAAGACATAATATTATGTTTTTTATTATGGCGCCTTATGGTGTTCGATTCTCTCTGCCTGCACCGCAAGCGACCTAACTTGAATATATACCTACATACATATATTAGCCATAGTAATCACGATGCACACTCTGTGCTTTTTTTTCCAACGTCCGGAGGCATACATGCATACATCTCGTTAATGTTAATACTTGCGCTTGTACAGATTCCACTTCACAAGTGTGTGAAATCTGTACAAGTGCAAGTATTAACATTAACGAGATGTCTTCAAAATTCCACCAAGCGCATACAATCAACTGTAATAACATAATACATGCATATAGTTTACCTGATGTAAAGTGAATGCTTGTAATACAGTATGTACCACTCGCGAGTTGCCAACCCTGCTGCTAACACAGCAACTCCTTAAGAGTTTACTGGTAACCTTACTCCCTCGCAGGAACACAATAACCCTCTAGGTAGTTGTTAATGTAGAATGTTGAAGACGGTATTTCTTTTTCCTATTACGGTTCCAAAGACAGCCCTGTGACAGACATCCAGAGAGACGGTCAAATAGAGCTAAACCTTAACAAAGGCGTTCCGTTGCCACCCATTTGGATACGGAACCCTAATACCAAGAAATTTGAT
Source organism: Pyralis farinalis (assembly GCA_947507595.1). NCBI lineage: Eukaryota > Metazoa > Arthropoda > Insecta > Lepidoptera > Pyralidae > Pyralis > Pyralis farinalis. The sequence continues at coordinate 20,123,893 of OX382265.1, read as the reverse complement.
CATTAATTAAATTCCATGTCACATCCTGGCTCCCGGTTCTCGCTACCTACCCTGCAAGGGAATTGGCGTCAAGATATAGACAGACAGACTAAATAAAAACACATTTAAGTTCGTAATTAAAACCACTGTTTTGAAGGAGATTTTATATAGTAATCCATCCAAACCTTGGCACCAACCCAATTAATGGCAACCTTACATTTATAGGCCAATAATAAGATTTTAATACTCTGGATAGAATGTGTCAATAGTTGGGTTTAAGCAATTGTAAATCCTTTTTTTATATTAACTAAGTATTAAGTCTGAAAATGATGATAAAGAGTTTGAGAGTTCATTCTACATTAAAAGAAAAATTTGTTTATTTGGTTACATTTCACATGCTTGTTTTACAATGTTATTACAACTAGTTATACATCAATGCACCAAAACGGCCTCCGCTCAGCATGTGTCGTGGCCCGAGGTGTGGACCACAACGCTGGTCTTCCGCGGATACCAGTACAACATATTATTTATTTACAATATATTATATTATTATTGTTATATTTAGCTGCGGGCACTAACACGTACATAACATAAAATTGAGTGGAATATTATTGTAATTAACATTAGATTATTGTAATTAACATTATAAGTCATTTTAAGGCTTACTACTGAATGCGAAGAAAACAAAGATAATGGTATTTGAAAGAGAAGAATCCAGAACTAATGTAAGGATTACGATTGATGATGAAGTGTTGGAACAAGTGGATGAGTTTGTATATCTTGGATGCGCTTTCAGCAGGGATGGAAGGTACACCGCAGATGTGGAAAGACGAGTGAGTGCTGGGAATAGTGTGAATGGAGCGTTGGGAAAACTTCTTGGCAGTAAAATCCTGAGCCAGAAGGCACAACTCGCTATACACAATGCAGTGTTGGTCCCAACGCTAACTTATGGAAGCGAGAGTTGGGTATGGCAGAAAGAGCATGAAAGTAGAATAAACGCGGTTGAAATGCGAGCGCTGCGCAAAATTTGTGGCGTAAGGCTTGTAGACCGTATTCGCAATGATGATGTTAGAAATAGAGTTGGTCTGAAAGAGAGCGTCGGTGTTAAAATAAGAAGAGGCATGCTCCGATGGTTCGGGCATGTAGAAAGAATGCAAGATGAAAGAATGACGAAGCAGATATACAATGCAAAAGTGGAAGGATGTAGGAGCCGGGGAAGGCCAAGACTTACCTACCATGACCAAATTGGTCATGTTCTATCAGAAGGTGATGTCAGGAGCCCTAGAAACCGGCGTGCGTGCATGAGAAGAGCAATGAATGTTAAAGAAGCGAGTGAGATATGTAAGGATCGAGTCACGTGGCGCTCGGTTCTCTCTGCCTACCCCGCAAGGGATTTGGCGTGAAGTTATAGTAGTAGTAGTAGTAAGTCATTTTAATCGCATTAGATTCCATTTTATCAAGATTGCTCCTTGAGTGCCAATAATTAGATGGATTACCCGTTTTTTTTTTAAATAATTATTATTGTTCATAAAATTAGTTCTCATTGTCTACAATAAGTCAGTCTTTATAACCTTTATGAGGTGAATTTGCCCGAATGTCTTTCTTAACGTTCTGCATGTTACAGGACAATAACGTCCTGCACAATACGTGTGTTAATGAATCATTCGAGTAATTGTAATTAGAAACGCGGTCTATCAGTATGCTTGATTATCTTGTACGGCTCGTGTCCCTTCACGTCGGCTTAGTCGAAATGCTCTAGGGGTTAAAGTTGAAACAATAACTACATAATGAATGCCTAACTTTTTTTGCCAAAAAACTGGCCAAAATCTACTCGCAATTGTATTCACGTGAATCAGACCACTGCCTCCATTATCTCCGAAAGATATACACTTTAAGCTTTTACATATACGGAGATTTAAAAGGTGTTGTATGTATGTATATGTTATATCTTAACACCAGGTCCCTTGCGGGGTAGGCAGAGAGAACCGAGCGCCATAAGACGCGATCCTTACATGCTTCACTCGCTTTTGTAGCTTTCATACTCATAACTCTTTTCATGCACACTCGCCGGCTCCTGGGGCTCCTGACATCACCTTCTGATAAAACACGACAAATTTGGTCATGGTAGTTTAGTCTCGGTCTTCCTCGGCTCATTTTTCGTCATTCTTTCATTCCGCTTTCTTTCTACATGTCCGAACCAACGGAGCATGCCTTTTCTTATCTTAACACCGACACTCTCTTTCAGACCAACTCTTTCTCTCACGTCTTCATTACGAACGCGATCAGCAAGCGTTATGCCACAAATTTTGCGCAATGCTCTCATCTCGACCGCATTTATTCTACTTTCATGCTCTCTCTGCCATACCCAGCTCTCACATCCATAAGTTAGCGATGGGATTAGCACCGCATTGTGTACTGCTACGCAGCTTTTATTTTCTAGCGACGTTCTTTCTCCAGATACCTCAATGAATCTTTCGGCATTACAGTGTAAGCATCCCCCAGCTCCTGCTACACCTTAATTCCTGGATTCACCAACAGATTTCGAGACTTGTCTACAAATAACAGATAGACAGGTATTAGCTGATATTAAGTCATTTAAACCCAGCTCAGCCCAGGATTGCACAGTATCTTACCTCTACATCTCAAGGACTTACCAGCGCTAAATGTGGGTGATGCAGGTAAAAAATACTTTTGGCTATTATGAAATTAATTAACCAAATGTTAGCAGGAAACGTTAATACCACCACAGTACTTATTTTGTATGGCGTAAATCTCATTACCCTGTCCAAAAAAGACTGTGGGGTGAGACCAATTGCTGTGGGTTCCATTTTTCGTCGTTTGGCATCTAAAATTGCAGTGAAACAAATTTGGCAAAATTAAAACCAAAATAACCCAAATAACTTGGTTTCGTTACAAAGGGTGGTTACGAAGCCGCAGTTCCTGTCTTGCGTATATATATTGCTCATTTAAATAATGACCAGTGTGACGTGTCACTCAAAATTGATATCAAAAATGCATTTAATTCGGTAAATAGAGACACATTACTCACAGAAATCAGGCACAATATTACGGAAATTTATAATTATCTTTGACAGTAACAGTGTCAAATATAATTATAAATTTCCGAATTTCTGAGCCCACAAAATTAATGTACCGAACCAACATATTATCTTCTGAAGTTGATTGTCAGCAAGGTGATCCCCTCGGGCCGGCAATTTATTTTTTATTTTAATACCACTAAGGTGGCAAACAGGCGTTCAGCCTGCCTGATGGTAAGCAGTTACCGTAGCCTATGGGCATTTGCAACACCAGGGGTGCCACTCTTGAATTGAATTCTATCTAACCATTAATCCGATTATTCAAAGTTAAAGTCCAAAGTGGACGACGTAGACATAGTGCTCTCTAACCTGTTGAAAATCAAAAATAAATTTCAATCGATCGGTCTAAAACTGAACTTTGATAAATGTGAACTATATATTCAAAATAGAAATAAAAACATTAACAAAATTATTAAAAAATTTAATGACTTGGCTCCTAATATAAACATTGTTAATAAAAAATTCCCCTGCCTCCCCGGTTTTCCGGGAAGTATTTCCGGATTTTATAAATACTCGTAATATGATTACAAAATTTGAAACATGTTCTAAACGCCTATTGGCAATTAATTCCTATTCAGCCATTTTCATTTTAAAATTTTGTCTTTTCGTTCCAAAATTAACGTACGTACTTCGTAGCTGCGACTTTTGGAAATATGTAATTTTACTTCCTCCTTTAGACACTATTTTAAAATCTAGCGCCGAATGTAGTTTTAGCATACAGCTAAGCGAAGAATGATCACAAGCTTCCTTACACATTCGCCACGGTGGATTAGGGTTGCTGGGACGATGCCATCTGCAAAATTCAATGTAATGATTTATTCCACAGAGCTTCAGACTTTGAACAAGCGAGACTGAGGTCGGCTGAGTGTAAGGATGTTGGCCACTGACTACCCGTCGCCTAATACGGGCTCGTTCCTAGACCCTGACACCCTCAGGCTGGCTGTCTGTCTGTTTGTATCACTGCTAACACAGTCTGCGGCTGGGAGTTCCGCTATGTGCTCCACACAAGTGCCCCTGTGGCAGTGATGTCGATCAGATTGGACACCACGGACTTTCTTCTCAAAAAAGTGCAGGTCGTTTCTCCTGTCATGTCACACTCAACGACATTATCCGTCGGGCCCACGCCTCTGTCAACGTTCCAGCTATTCTAGAACCCACCGGAATAGCCAGGGGCGATGGTAAGCCACCCGACGGGATATCATTGATGCCATGGAAGAAGCGTTAACACACTGGCCTCTTCTCATCTCCATTGCACTAGCATCTAGGCAGGTGGGGTGGCTGAGGCGGCCGAATATTTAAAAATAAAAAATACAGGGGTATTGTCTCCTACTACAACTTTGTTCAGAGATCCTTGGTCCGTGGGGTCCAGGCGCGCAGTCGCTTTTTAAAGAACTAGCGAGACGTCTCATCGACGTCACTGGCGATCAAAGAGCTTGTAGCTTTTTCGCTCAGCGAGTTAGTATTGCGATTCAGCGCGAAAATGCTGCAGCATCGTTGGTACAATGCCATGGGGGCACACTTTTAGATTTATTTTAGGTTATTACTATTATAATTATTGTTAGATTTATTAAGTATCTTTTATTAAGTTTTAGATGTAATTTGGTTTTAGTTTTATTGTGTATTTATTTAATTTTAATAATATTAAGTTTATTTAATAATGTTTTTCAACACAGTTATCATTTTACAAAAAAAAGAGAAAAGTTCTCTAATTAATTACACTAAAAAATTATGACAATAATAATGCTAATTGAACATAAAAATAATTATTTGTGATAATTTGTGAAAAACATTATTTACGGGAAGGTCATAGGATTTCCATTGGACCCACACTAGGCAATGCCTGTCCTGTGGCGACCGGATTTAAATTACAATGATAATCATTGCCAGTTAATCACTGAGTTGAGGAAGTATTTCTAAAATAACGCACGCAAAAGAAGGAGACACCTCACAGAATCTTATTTAGCTACGTGTAAAAACTGTTCAGTATTATTGTAACTCCAAGGTAAAATATGAGATCGAACAATATTATTTGCCTTTCTAAGTGAAACCTCTTTAATATTGCAGGTACTCGCTATGCGGTTGTAAATGAATGGACCTGCAAATGGTTTGAAACGCTGGGCAAAAGATGTATTTGTATAAGGAGTTCCCACTTTAAAGACTCTCTTTTTGAGCATAGTGCTGTACTCAGACGACCCGAGAACTTGCTTGTGCATGCAAGAGAATACCTTCAAAATGTACAACTTACGCATACTTAGGACATGTGCCTCTTCATATAGTAATGTAGTAGGGAAGCTTTATGCAACATCACCTTTAATACAGCTGTTTGGGCTCTCTCGAGGCTGATCAAGTGACATGATGCAGCACCGCCCCACACCACTATGCAATAAGTTAGTATCGACTGCCATAAGGCAAAATAAACAGTTGTTAGTAATTGTTTGTCTGCAACTTCTCGAAACAATTTCATGGTGTGGATCAGTTTACGTGTCCTCGAACAGGTGCTTTCAGTGTGCGCCGCAAATGTAAGCTTTTTATCTAAGGTGACTCCCAGATAGCGCACAATTGGACACCTCAGGATCCCCTCACAGACACAACTCGGATGCAGAACTCCAGCCTGGTCAAACCCCATACATGTGACAACTTTTATTGACGCCATATCCGGGGCCGAAGACGCGGTTTTGTGAAAACACAGGAATTTGGTCTTTGATACATTCAAAGTCAAAATATTGCGATTCAGCTAGGCCATGATGGCAGTCATGCCACTTTTCACATCACTAAAACATTCTTGCCACGTTTTACCCAAGAAAACTATAGCAGTATCATCTGCATAGCAGACTGTAGTGGGCAAATTCAATGATAGCATATCATTAACGTAAATCAAAAATAAGGACGGTCCCAAAATACTACCCTGCGGTACTCCAAAAGTCACAGGTTTAACTCCACTTATATGAGACTCCACCCTGATACATTGTTTCCTACCTTAGATACATTGTTTCCTACCGCTAGGTAGGAAACAATGTATTTTGGTGGACCTGTCCCTTCTGAAGCCAAATTGAGCCTCGGATATTAGATGGTGTCTTTCGAGTGTGTGTTTTTAGATGGTGTCTTTCGAGAAAAGCCAGACGCACGTTGGCAAGACGTTCCAGGATCTTCGAGTGAGATCCTTATAGGGCAATCGGTCTATAATTCTTGTGGTCGTCTTTAGGACCATTTTTGTGGATGGGACTAATAACGGCGATCTTCCAGTTGTCTGGAAATTTCCCCGTTAAGAAGCTCAAATATATGAGCCAAGGGAACTGAGATCGTTTTGCAAATCAGTTTTATTAATCCATTTGATATGCCACCAAGACCCGGCACACTATCCGTTTTCAATTGTTGAATTTGCGATTCAACTTCCTCTGCGTTCGTTGGAGCCACAAAGAAAGAATCAACAGGACCGCCGTCCGTCTGCGTCATTCTTGCTCCAAGTGATGCTTCTGTTTCGTTAGTATTTTGTAAGATACTATTAGCTAATACTTGACCAACAGAAGAAAAGTAGTCATTGGAATGGTCAAGAGACGCAGAAGGCGAGTCATTCAATTTAAGAAGTTCACTATTCTTTGTATTATGATAATGCCTAGAGTGAGTAACATTTCTTAAAGTCTCCCAAAGCTTTTTAGAGTTTTTCATGTTTTCATTCAGCAATTTGGTGTTATATTCAATTTTTAGCTTTTTGAGAAGACCATTGTAAAAATTTCGATATCTGGTAAATATTCGCTTTTTCGTGAGGTCATTTGGGAATTTGCGGGTCTCGGCATGTAGCCGATCTTTATGTTTTGCACATTTAACTAAACCGGGTGTCATCCATGGCTGTATAGTGAATTTAGAATGAAAAATTTTAACAATTTTTGAATTCCTAGTGATGACGTTTCTCACTATAGAGTTAAGTTTATCCGCTGCCTTCGTGGGATAGTCGCTAAGCAAGACATCAGCCCAATCGACCTGCTCCCGTTCAGATGCCATTCCGTTATAATCTATTCTATTCTGGCATCGATTTTTGATCCTGTCCCTGCAAGATTCCAACGTCAATCCAGCCATTGTTATACTGTGATTAGTGAGATCTGAATGGTATATCACGGATTCGGTCGTGGCTTTACTTACTTTTTTTACTTTACTTTTTATTTTTGTTAAGTAATTATCTGTTATTACTTTTTAAATAACTGATAATGTTTAGAACCCTTTCAAATGCCGTTATCTTTGTTTTCTTCGCATTCATTCCTGTATATTTCTATTACAGGTCAAGATCAATGCCAGTGCTCGTAGACGATATTTACCCGTCCGACAACTGACAGAACTTACCCTGAACAATATTGGCGAGAGACCAGAACGCACGAGTCCTGGAGGCCAAGCGTGCGAGTCTCTCGCTAATTTTCCTAACAAATTTTGACTTTGCCCTCGCGATGCAACCCTTCAAAAACTTGGAGGCAGCGTTGTAGCTTTTTAAGTGAACTCGTATTTAAATCGTCAGCCGCTTGAGCTTTGGACCAGGCTCGATACGAATCCTGTTTAAGACGTGACGCATCCTTGCAAGATCGAACCATGGCCGGTATTTGCTACTTATGGGCACCGCAGAGCTAAGAATAAAAAGTTCCAAACCCCGCAGAATGACATCGGCGACAGCGTCGGCACAGACGCTGGGATCGTCCAGCGAGAAGTAAACCTGTCCTTAGGGGTAGGAGGAGATGAAAATGCGTAGCCCTTCCAAATTCGCCGACCTAAAGTGCCACACACAACGGCAGCCTGCTGTATGCAGTCGCGTTGGGAATGCAAGTATCAACTCACTACATATTAGGCAGGGATCAAAGGACCGCCATGATGGGGGCGCCACCAGATGCATGATAGTTTTCAGGGTGAGAGGTCAGCAGAAGATCTAAAAGGGAGGGCGCACGTTCCTCTATGATTGGCGTGGGCGAAGAAACCAGTTGCGTCAGACCATATGCTAAGGCAAAGTCATGGATAGATATTGGTGCACATAACTGTGTTACTCGAATTTCATAATTCTTTTCATAGAACGATTAAAGAAATACCGGCCTTGGTTAACCAAATTAAGAAATAAATTATATTACAAAGACAAATCTACCCCTCGATAATATCCATATACTAAGATGTAAAAGGTTTCAAGTAGGAGGTTTTGTAAGAATCAGTAAATATAAAAGTTGTTTCAAAAAGGGTTTTACACCTAATTGGTCAACAGAAACATTCAAGATAATTAGAATTGAAAAACATATCCTACTACGTATCTATTAGAAGATGCGAATGATAGACCTATTTTAGGAGCATTTTATTCTCAAGAAATTCAAAAGACTAAACGTCCGGATACTTAGTTCAAAAAAATTGAAAGAAAAAAGGACATAAAGTGTATGACAAGTGATGAGGTCTACCCACGAGTGAAAATAGTTGAATAGACAAAAAATATATATATTTAATTAACAAGTATTAACATACAATAGCATATAATACATATGCTCAATTATCTTGATTTATTTCTCTTTTGTTCTTTCTACGAATAAGACCATACGTGCTTCTTACCATAATTACTAGAAAACATAGCACGTGCAAGAAGAAATCAGATGATAAAAAAATGTTACTAATTTAAAGAAAAAGACAGGAGCTAGAATTAAGAAAACTTTCAAAAATATAGTTTCCCATACGAAACGACATATTAAGAATTTGGCCGATTTGTAAGAAAATGCTGATGAAATTAGCATATGCGGCAGCTTAAGAGCGTGCATCAGATTTACCAATAAAAATACTGAGAGTTATACCTATTCCAAAGACTGGGGGCTTTCTTTCTCTAGAACCTAAATTTACAGGATTATCTGCGGCAGGCAGTTTGGCCGGCGGCGTTGCTGTCAAAGTCTATCAAAGTATCAAAGTATTTAAAGCCGGTAGAAAACTAATGTCTAATGTTAAAACAGACACCGTTAATACTGAACCAATATGTATAGGAAAAGGTTTTCATCTCCAGCCTTACAAAGATGGATTGGGAAACTACGTACGCAAAACAAAAAACTGACTACTCGGCTATCTAGAAGACCTTTAACTAATATTGATATCATGTGTCACTCGAAAAACTATTCCTTATTTTCGTGGAGTATTTATGACAGATGAATTACCGAAAAAAACATTAGACATCGAGTGTGGAGTTCTCAACCTAGATTGCTTCAAAAACTCTGGAATTCACTGGGTAGCCAATGGAAAAATTAAAGATTATTTTGAGTATTTTCACAGTTAAACCACCGAAATAATTTGTTAAATATATAGGACGTAATATCCAGTATAAAAGTTATACTGGATATTACGCATATAAAGCATTTCAAGGCAATAGTCCGTAGTAGTAATTGTGAGGATGTGTTTAAAGTTCCTTATATCATTTTAGACAACTCATAATAATTAAAAGTGCATATTCCTGTATAGTTTAATCAGTTAGTATCTACATCTCGTAATAACATTGCAAACATTGTTATTTGAATTTAAAATAAAATAATATAAAGTAACGTTACGTCACATATTCTCATAATGATTTGATAAAAATCTCATCCTCAACAAGAAAACCTAGACTTCATCTTCAAAATCGAAAGAAGTAAGATGATCGCGGCGGCGCTTAGCTGTCAAAAAAAATTTGTAGAGAAAATAAAAAGTTTCTTCACACTCTTGGATTTAACATTTGAAAATGCTTCAAGTCACTGATTTAGCTCATTATGATAACTCAATTGAAAGCTATGAAATACATGGCTATAACCCTTATAATAACAGTTTCAAAGGTAACGATGAAATCAGAATACCCATTCACCAGCAAGATGTTTATGTGCTTCCACCAGCGAGCTCTGTAGAACAACTCACTGGAGGATTGTTATGTTCCTGCGAGTGAGTGATGTTACTGTGTTCGCGTGAGTGGCAAGGCGAGCGTATTCCTTTTATTACAAGTATTCGTAGGCTATGGTAACTAATTTATATAAAAAATAAAATATGAAACCTATTCGAGTATTTTTGAATCTGATAAATAGGTATAGAGGGATAAAATTAACAACAACAAATCTATCATCCGGATCATCACTCATCACACTGGGCATTTTTTACTAAAACCTAAAAAATCTAAATAATGAACTAAAAACATTTCTTAACGCAGCGTAACAGATATGTTCTGACTGACAGAAATTAGTATAACAAATAAGAGTACTCTCAGTAGAGTATCTCACTGGAGGTCTTTTCCTCGGTCCAATTCAACCCCACCACAGAAGTTATGCGTCCCTAAAAAAACCACATTATTTCTAGAACATATTCCTAAGCATCATCACCATGATCATTCGGATTCTTAGTGTTAAGATTACTGATAAAGTTCAGTTCCAAAGTCACCTGAAGAAGAAGATTAAAATAAAGCTACTACAGCTCCGTTTTAGTTCGTCTGTCAGCTCGATGGAAAGACCCTTGCTGATAAGTCTTAAATCTGACCATACATGGCGTACCATGGCATATGACCATTGGGTAAGAGCACTACCCCACCCACCAGCTTGGGCTGCATGATAATATTATCTAGGGATCGTTAATAATTTTCGCAGCTCGTCTCTGAACCTTAAGGCGTTAAATCAAAGGAAAGACTTTGCTTACATCCTTTTACTTGCTTGCTTTCTTTTTTTTTATACTACGTCGGGGGGCATACAAGCATACGACGCACCTAATGTAAAGCGGGTACCGTAGCCTATTAACGCTTGCGATATATTTTTAATAATCATACGCGCGATTCCTCCTCTGCTGCTTACACAGCAACTCCTTGGGAGCTTACTGGTGGCCTCCCTCACACGCAGGAACACGACAATCCTCTAGGGAGTTGATTTCTGTGAGGTGGAGGTACATCCCCAGACGGGCTGCTTTGACGCACCCTACCTCTCTCTTCTTTCTGTTTTCTATCAACTGTGCAATGGGTTTCGTTCAAAGGGCATTTTTAATAAGATGCCAACAAACTCCATCTACACCATTATCTCCAATTCATTTTCTACCGCGTATGGTGAAATTGTGGAATCAACTACCCACAGCGGTGTTCCCGAACAAATACGATACGGGTGTGTTCAAGAAAACAGCCTATGTTCCCCTAAAAAGGCTGGTAACGGATCAAGGACCCTTTGGTGCTGCTGATGTTTATGGGCGGTGATGACCACGGAATCACATTTGTTTGTAATCATAGTAATATAAAATACACGCGAGGCAGCCAAAAAATCCATTTCATGTTTTACTAGCATAACATGGATTTTTAACGCGAAGATTCACCTACTACGACCAAATTGGTCTTGTGTAGTCAAAATATGACGCCAGTAGCCTAGGGATCGGCGAGCGTATATGAACAGAGCTATGATTGTTACAGAAGGAAGGAAGGTGTATAAAGACGAAGTGGACTTGTTGTGAAGATTTAAATAGATGATTTACGAGCTTATATTATAGCACTTATCGTTAGCAGACCCTTTATTAAACATTAAACCATGTAGATATCACAAGCGTCCATTATTAGGCATATGGGTCACGATAATTAAATTATATTCAAATAGAATTTAGGGTAATCAAGGGCGCCATTTGCAATTTACTCAGGGATTAACTATTTAGCTTGTTTTAGTAGGTTAGTTACTTATTTACTAAAAGGTAGTAATATTATATATTTTCTACATATATATATATATATATATATGTAGAAAATATATTTATATATTATATATTGTATATATATATACAAACTAAATTTCTGAATTTGGAACTACCAATCTCCACTGTCAATATGTTTCCATATATTCTACAGATACAAATGTCTTTTTTTATTATAACATATATTTCAACTATTTATTTTTGAAGTTACTGAGTTATCTATGTATAGATTAATGCCTTCCATCTAATTTATATATTAATTTTACATTTCCACTGTTTATTTTTTTACTAAAGACGGCAAAAACAAATAAACTGTGAAAATGTAACATACTATACGTGTGCCTGCCTAATAGATTTTGCCGCCAAAAATTTATTGTTTCTATTGTATTCGAATGTCTAATGCAATATAGAATTACTAAAAACCTATATGTTTCCAACTTTTTTATTAGTTAAACTAGTTGACTTGTACAATACTAAGCATAAAAATAGAATACCGTGTAAAATACTGAGGAGAAGAAGATACGAGTACTAAACAGTTTTGTCTTCGCTATTCTATTTAAATATAGAAGATATGACGTAGGTTATACATAATTCCTGAAGAAGAGCTATGGCTGCATATACATATTGGGTATATAATACCTATATAAAGTGAAAGTCCAGTGGATAAAGAACCGACCTATTGAGCAACTGGTCCCCGGTTCGAATCCTGACATGTACCACTAAATTGTGTTTTCGAATTTATGTACATATTTGTAATTATCACTTGCTCTGCGGGCGAAAGAAAACATCGTGACGAAACCCGTTCAAGAAATAAGGTCTGATTTTCTTTCTGGCGGCAGTCACTCCGTTTAAAAGTCGCCAAACCCTCAGACCTAGGTAGCGGACCCCGCGAATCCTAATGGATTAGGAAACGGGATAACGCTAAGAAGAAGATATATATAAAGAAGTACATACATGTAATATTCATTTTCAAGATTAGGAACTGACAACCTTATCTATAAGTTTTAATCTTAAGTACTCTCACATTTCTCATTCAACATGACTAATATAAATTCTTAACAACACAAAAATTTTATCTACATTTAGGATTAAATATAGGATTAAATTTCTAATAGGTACTTACATAGCACATTTTAAAAGATTTCCCGTATAAATTAGGGGTATTAACCATTCCGATAAATAGAGGTTTTAAATTCAGGGTAAATTTTAAGGTCGAATCGATTGGATCGGTCTTCACAATCACACATCGGTACGGTTCCAGTACCGATTTGTGATTGTGAAGATTGAGTGAAGTTACCAGCAACTGATTACCAGTACTTCTTTATGTATTGAAGCGTTTACAGACTACGATAACCACCTTACATCAGGTGGGTTGTATACATGTATGTCTCCTGACGTAGTATATAAAAATGTAAGCTCATAATTGCTGTGTTAGCAGAAGAAGTGGTATCGCGCGCGCGATATTAATTTATTACAAGCGTTAACAACCTTCGGTAACCAGGTCACATCGGGTGAGTCGTATGCTCGTATGCCTCCATGCACGTCGTATATAAACAAATATCATAGCATAGATTTGTAAAATTTGTAAATTACACCACAACTGAGAGAGAGACTATAAAAGAATGGAATTATTCATTAAGTAATTTATTTTACTAATACTAAAGTAATTTATTGAACTTGTATTTCGTTTTCTTTTCCAAGTAATGTTTCCAATTTATATATTTGGTCGAATTTATTGCTCCCCCAATTACTTGAACTGTAATGGTTCACCGACATTACATGCCGGCATATCGCTCAATTTGAAAGATAATAGTTTTATGAATTGTCTTTTTATTTCATCCTTTACGTTGATTATATTGTGATCTTTAGTATAATGTATGAATTTATGAAGAAGTGCTTGTTGTTTTTTAAATCGGTGAGTTGATCCATTGATTGAATCAATTCCCTATCTATTTTGAAGTATGAGAAATGACAGAACCTTTCAATATCTCGTATATTTTTTTATTTTTATTTCATCATTGTTCGGGACGGATTAATTAAATTTCCCGGCAATAAAAATATCATGTAATTTGCTGTATTCTCTTTCTCTGTATTGACATTTATCTTTACTCATAGCCAGTTAAGCAAACGGAAGAACCATAGTTGTTATTATCGTGTGTATTGAAGCAAGAAATTGATGATAATATCAATACGTTTAAATGAGGTAGATAACAACTCCCTGGATGATTGTAATGTTCCTGGGAGGCAGTGAGGTTACCCCAGTAACCTCATAGGAGTTGATATGTTAGCGAGCTGACATCGCGCAAGCGATACTTAGGGTATTGTAAACCTTCATAAGCTACGATAAAGATCAGCAAGCTGAAGTTGCAGTGGGCAGGCCACATAGTATCGGTTCATCGTTCAGGTTCTGGAATGGAAAACGCAATCAAAGATAGCCCCACACGATGGTCCAACGATGTTGCGAAGATCGCAAGGAGTCGATGGCTACAAGCGGCACAGGAAACGGCACAATCGCTACCGTATAGCAAACGTGTACCTATCGTTATACATTATGGTAAATTTCAGAAGAAATACTTCAAAGCATCATATTTTAAGAACCATGACCAATTATGTCGTAATAGTTTATATCTCAAATAGCAATTTAGATATCTTGCGAATTAATTATTCTATGATCTGTTATAAAGCTTCCGAAATGCACCCGTGTTTTATGGAGGTTACAGGATTAGAAATAAATCGAATGTTACCATAAATTCAATTATTAAAGCTATTCACATTACTACAGTCTATCTATAATTATTATATTAAGTTCGCTTGATATTTCTATTATTTCATTATATATCTTCTATTCGATTAAATGTATCCATTATTCGTGTACTAAGATAAATCCCAGAATTCTCCTTGTTGGAGATTATTTCTTGATTACTTTGCGACTACGCCTAAGCTTTTTTGTAATATACCACGTTTTCCTGCCCAAAGTATCCTGTGCTTCCTCTTATGACGTTTTCATTAATAAAATCCTCTACTTTTATTTTATACAACGTTGGAAAGCATACAAGCATACGGCCCACCTGATGTAACGCGGTTACCGTAGTCTATTAACGCCTGTAATATGTTAAGTATCACTCGCGCAATACCTCCCCTCCAGCTTATCGAGCAACTCCTTAGGAGCTTACTGGTGACCTCACTCCCACGCAGGACCACAACAACCCTTTAAGGAGTTGTTTTTTGGCTGTGGTTTTCTGTGAGATGGAGGTACTTCCCTAGATGGGCTGTTTATACTTTACAGTGCTAAGATCTTAATTACGTAGACACGTACATTACCTCTTCATCTTGTTGATAAGAGTTTCGTTAGTTCGTTAATCCCGTTTCCTAATCCATTAGCATTGGCATGGTTCGCTACCTAACACCAATGATTTGGCGAACATTCTGATTGCTAACAGTAATATCGCAAAATGCAGGTTCTTTAGACTTACCGCCAACTAAACGCCGCAAAGAATACTATGAAAAAAGACCAAATGCAATTAATTAATAATGAAATTACTTTAGGCCATTTTTTGGAAAAAATGCGTAAAAATATTTTTTTTTGATTATATATTAAATTACGTTTTTTTCTTAATTACTTGACTGTACTAATAATCAGTTGGAGCACGGGTTCTTATAGGTCCCCGTGCTTCACCCAGGTGGAGAACTTAGGTAAAGCACGGGTCCGGACTTGATTTGTACATGCAGCGACTGCCGTCAGATCTCCACAACCCAGACAGACAAACAGAGCTTTCTTTGAAGCCATTGAAACGGTTTTGTAATACTAATGTAAAAAATTTGGTTTTCCTAACATTACTGAATACATATGTAAGACATAGACGAAATTAATAAAAAAATATCGTCACATGTAAAGATTGCCAGGCGAAAGAGAGTAACCCGGCATTCAAATTTGTATTCCCTATTTTATAATTATTCTGAATTAATAATTTACTAATTTACGACGCCATTGGTTAACTGGCAATTTGTTTCTTTTTTACGCACTATAATGATCTGTTGTTGGTAATAATATTAAATTTGCACCTATACTGACAGATATGTCCAAAAGTATTATTTAGTAGTAAATGATTTTTTTTTTAATGTGCATAGCTACATACACAAGATACATAGCTCACAGACATATCGGACCCTGTAGGTCCTTGACAAACTACGGCACCGGGAGAGGAGTACGACGAGTTAATATGTAGATTGAATTCCCTTTAAACGCCCGGTTGCACGGAAATTGGATCAATCATCAACAAATTTCGACAGAGATTAAAGCAATGGATATATAGTATGAAGTTAATGAAATTTTTGCACCCTTTGTCAGGCATTAAGGTTAAAGGTTTTGTCAAATTTACATGGTTACAAATTATCGTTTGCCTCTGACTAGTAGAGCAGAGTTATTTTATTTGTTTTTAGTTTGTTGGATTGCTTTTATTAAATGGCGCGCATTTCTGATCCGGTACCAAATTATTGATGTTTATCAAACCAATTAATAGATTCAGTCGTTATTTTGCGAAAGTCAAATTAACATGCAATTTGATCTAACCAGCTTTGTGTGCTTCCACCACCAATTAGTTCATACGGACTAGCCTTGTATATTGTTATTCTAACGATCTCGTGGAGAGGCGAAACACGTGTCGCAGCGACGACTAGGACAGTCGTGGCAGCGACGGTGACGGGAGCATGTGGTTTCTGTTCCAGATGGCTCACGACGAGACAGAGACTACCGGAGCAGCCATGGCAGCGACAGCATGTTATATCTACTAATAGGTGGTGGGTGCCAGCCGGCGCTAGTCCGCATGTACTAATTGGTGGCGGAAGCAGACAAAACAGGTTAGATCAAATTTATCAAACCACTCCAATATTCGAAAGCATAACCTTTTAAACTGTCCTATGGGAATCATCTTTCTGTATACACACAGAAAACAAAGGTTATTTGCTTCCACAAGACTTCAGCTTCCGCCCCACCTACAACTCTGTCTATGCTCAAAATTCATAGCTGCAACGATACTCACCCGGGAGCCTGCAACTATGAAAGATATATTACATAGAGAGAACCGATAACATTAAGTATCTTGGTGTGTTACTAGATCAAAACCTAAATTTCAGTGCACACATTAATGTTTTATCTTCACGTATAAAACTATACACATTATGAGAAAATTGCGCAAAGTTGTTGATTTCCAAACACTGCGGTCTATCTACTTCGCTCTTTGCCAGTCTCTCTTAACATACTGTATTCTTGGATGGGGCGGCGCAAATAAAACAGTAATGTTACTTCTTGAAAGGCCCCAAAGATCTGTTTTAAAAACAATGTTAAAAAAGCGATTCCGGTATCCTACGGTCGATGTGTATAAAGATAGCGGTGTTTTGACTGTGTGTCAACTTTTTATTCTAAAAGCATCCTTAATGGTTCATAAATCAGTAATTATCTCCAGTGACTACCAGCATATGCTATCCCGACGAATATTTAAAGTAACGAACATAAGTGAAAAGCTACATTTGCGAAAAGACTCCCACTGTACTTAACAACCTATGTCTATAACAAAGTTGTCAGGCATTGTGATAAAAAAATGGTAAATAAATAAATACACCACTAACGTATGATTGCACAGAAACACTGCTTCATCCAATGTCGTAATGTCTACCTTATGCTGTTCGTGTAATTTAATATTTAAGTTTAAGTATTTACATCTACCTATTTAGGTATATTTATATATGTATATACAGACACATAAGTATGTATATTTAGTTTACTTACATGAAACACAGCGATAATAATAAATAAATCTATTTTCTATCATACATACAATTATGGTTCCCTCTGCCTAACCCTATACATACCCACATTCTTAATATTCCATTCTGTATACTGAGGTTAATATTTCTTTTAAAACTTTTGTATCGGCACCCACAACACAGATCACTCTAGTGTGGGTGCCACTGGACAAATGATATACCGATAATTCTCACAACACAACAGCTGGGAATACTCATTTGTTATCTACCTTCATAATTTACATTACCTACCTACTAGAAACAAACTACAAGCGGAAGCTGAATGTCTCATTTATTACGTAAGTAGGTATAGTATAATAAGTTATATTGTAAATATGTCAAACGTAGTTAATATTGTAATCTGTTTTTGTAAATAAATATTTTTGTATTTTGTATGAAATTATGCTTACTGGAATTCTTAGCCCTTCATAGGCTTCTTTATCGTCTAAGTACTGAAATATTAAAAGGCACAACGCCGCAAGTTACTCTAAATAAAGCATAGAATGCCTCTCGATGCTCCTATTACCCACCAACTTTTGTTATCATTTCAGAGAAACCACCAAAAATGCCAATAATAGCGATCAGAAGTGATAGCTACGGCGGGTAGTAAATATCGTGAAGCAGTTAAAAGACATCGGCGAACCCATGTCGCAACCTTTATTGGAGACCTTACCAGAGCGCTACCGTGTAGCAATGACTAACTCGACTCAGAATAACAAACAGTGACCAACTTTCCACATATTTTTGATCAGGAAACGAATTAAGGAGTTGTTGCAGCCACCTGCAGCACTGGCGAAGGCGACTAGAGAAAACAAGAAGAAAATGTCGAAGTGTTTCAAGTTCAAAAAAAGAGAACATTTTGCTCGCGAGTGCCACCGTTCAGTCATATTTGACAGATGCTAATATCTGCAGTAATGATGATACTATTTAGTAGTTGGATTCTCGACAGCGGAGCGTCGGGCCACATGACGTTCCAGAGAAGATTTTTATCTGATTTTAAAGGCAGTGAACATATAAATGTCAGACTAGGTGATTAAGCTGAACTTAAAGTACATAAATGTGGCATAAAATGTGGCAACATAGTTGCCACATTTTACTACCACTGTTTTAAATAGCATGAATAACTCTGCCATATAAATAATAAAACAGTGTGCGAGTTTGTAAAATAGGGACAAATAAGGGCGTGTCCTATGGCGTATCTGAATGAAAAGTAAATACTTTTTTTTTTGTAAGGCATGTCAAGCGATATTGAGTTCGTATTAAAATATAGCGAAATGTAGTTTCTAACTGTATGACTATACTTATATATACTTTCTGAAGCGTAGAAGTGATGCGCATGCTGATTTAAAAAAAAAATGCGGTATGTATAGAGAACAAGTTTAAAATAACAGTGAACACTCTTCATACTGACAACGGGCTTGAAAATTCTAATGAAACGTTTAAAGTTTTACAGCAGTCAAGGGTATACAGTAGGTAGTAGCCCCACATACTCCCCAAGAAAATGACAGAAGTGAACGCACAAATAGGACACTAATGGAATCAGCGAGGCGTATGTTATATTCTACGAAGTTACCGTTATTTCTATGGGCTGAAGCAGTTAATACTACGATATAAGTGTGTAATCGGATACCACGTAATGATGTTACTCCGTATAAGAGTTGGACTCGTGAGAAACCAATCGTGACACACATGAGAACCATTGGCAGCACAGCATGTTTACATTCCTAAAGAAAAAGGAACAAACTGGATTCGAAAAGTCAAAAAGGACTATTTGTTGGCTATAGTTTACATTCGAATAATTATAGAATCATGGACATGGCTACTAAGAAGATTGTCATATCTCATGACGTAATATTAAACCGAATCTGTTATGGAAGAACACACAGTATGTGGTTCTACCAATCATGACCGAGAAGCCAAGTTCGATTTGTTATGACAATGACCGCCTTGAGCAGTTTTGGTGTAAGTATTATTTTATTGATAAGACAAAAGCTATAGATGAAATGAAGTATTCAGATATGTTTTAATTACACAGACGGAAATTCTCATAACTTAACAGTAAAGGACATGAATGATCAGCTTGGTTCAAGTGAATGAGAAGTTCCTAAAACCTACTCTCTAATAATAAGATCAGTTAAGGGCAGCCGCTATCGGTGGTACAGTGCGACGCGTGAGGTGGACTCACGATGTAAATGAGAATATCGAGCTTACTACGAAGTTACTGAAGGGGAACCAACCTCATTGTGTACTGTATACTTTCTGTTTTTCAGGCTCTTGAATCGGTCTCAACGTCTCGGCTCAACGACTGTCGGTCCAAGTGCAGGCCATCCAACGCTGTCATATATTGGA
This sequence comes from Pyralis farinalis, assembly GCA_947507595.1. NCBI lineage: Eukaryota > Metazoa > Arthropoda > Insecta > Lepidoptera > Pyralidae > Pyralis > Pyralis farinalis. Next base: position 20,103,998 of record OX382265.1, on the reverse strand, counting down.
TGATGCCACACTTGAACGGCTGCTTTTCCAAGCTCGGTCACTTTCGAACCGCCTCTGGACCGGACTAATACGCAATCAATCGTTGCGTTCTTTTCTTTTTTTTATACTACGTCGGAAGACATCCAAGCATACGGCCCACCTAATGTAAAGCGGGTAGCGTAGCCTATTAAGCTTGCAATATATTAAGTATCACTCGCGCGATGCCTACTCTGCTCAGCAACTCCTTGGCAGCTTATTGGTGACCTCACTCACACGCAGGAACATAACAACCCTCTAGAGAGTTGTTATTTGGCTGCGGTTTTCTGTGAAGTGGAGGTACTTCCCAGGCTGCTTTGATGCGCCTTACCTCTCTTAAAACATCCAGACCAAGACAAACAGCACTTGCATGCACACAAATGTTTGCCTTGTGTGGGTATCGAACCCACGAGCGTTGGTGTCAAAGTCGCGTCATTCACGACTGAGCCACCGAGTTCGTCTCGGATTCCGTTTATGTAAATGAATACGAAGACGATACGACTACTGTTCCTGAGAACAGGTATGGTGAATTGAGAAATGAAACAAATGCCTTCGGCCGGATGTACCCCATCGCCGATAAATAGACCAAATATGTTTCTAATGGTAAACCTTCGATTGCAGTGAAAATTTGACGTATACGCACTCAATTTTATATTAAGCAGCAGTTGCAGCATGTAGCTCACGTTGGATTTACTGATGGTGACAGAGCTACACGACCGGCCCACCAAACGCCTGCTTGGCAATATAGATTTGTTTCTGATCGGGTAATACTCGCCCTTTACTGGTACTCATATTGAATCATGCCAATTTCTATTTTGGTCACGGAACGTATAGACTCACTGAAACAGAAAGTCTATGCATGGGCAAACCACATACGTAGGTATAGGAAGCGTGTGGAGCGATGGAAGCAAAATCGCATGTTTCAAAGTAATCAAAAGAGGGTGTTTAGAATTTGGGAGCGACCCAAACAAAACGTGACAGGTATGCGTCTATCTGCAGTCGCTATAAGTAAATGACATTGAGTCGGTCGAACAGGCATGTGAATCAATAACTTCTATGACCAAATAAACGATCAAACAAGAAGATATAGTCAACGCATTCCGGTCCATGACGAATTGGAAATCACTATTGACTGAAGTGGCTGCCCAATTCACATGCTAGTTTGACATCCCAATTTCAATATGCGTTCGATGTTACATCTCTACAAAATTTAATGATCATGGGTGTAACTCACCTCCTTTATAAATGTGGAAGTACCACAGATCCTAACAACTACAGATAAATTACATGCTTATCTACTATCTATAAGCTACTTACATCCCTTTTGAGGAGCAAAACTGCACAGTATGTTTGTACCAATAATGTTACGTGTGTACTCGGAATAGATGTAAGAATGGGTCTCATGGTCATCATCAGAACTTCATGGTACCCATGAAGTTCTCATTGACATGGCCATTAGTCAAGAGGTTCAACGGAACCGCAGAGATCTATAGGTATGTTCAATAGATTACAAGAAGGCCTATGATTCTCTGAATCATACATGGCTAATGAAAGTCTTAGAATTGTATAAAATTAATGCAATCTATATACTCTCTTGAAGACATGTATGGAATAATGGAGAACAGTCCGTCTCTATCCAGGATGCCGGGTCAATCACTGGTGATCACGAACTAATTGACATTATAAGGGGTATTTTCCAGGGTGACAGTTTGAGTCTGCTGTGGTTTTCTTTAACCTTGAACCCATTAAGCACATTATTGCAGGATTTAGGGCTGGGCTTCAAATTGCGAAGGTGAGGTCAGGCTATATTTCTCTTCTATACATGGATGATCTGAACCTTTTTGCATGTAGCTAAGTCCAATTAATGATTTTACTACAGGTGACTGAAAACTTTAGTAATTCTATTAAAATGGAATTTGGTACAGACAAATGTGCTGCCATGCATGTAGAGTAAGGTAAAATATTGATATCTGAAAGACTTGAACTTTCAGATACTGTACTCTGAAATACGTTTTCTGAAACTGAAACTTGCAAGTACTTGGTTATATCTGTAAACTTGAGAATTATTAAGACTGATATGAAACAGTCATTGAAAGATCGTTTCTTTGACCGCCTGACATCAGTCCTTAATAATCTTTTGTCAAGGGGACATAAAGTTGGGTAGGGTTGGGTCATCCCAATCTTAATATATTCCATTACCAACGACCTCAGTCTGAACTTGACTCTATTGATCAGAAAGTCCGAACACTATTGACTGCACACTGTATGCGTCATCCGCGATCACTGGTAATGCGATCAATAAGGACAGCTGCAGGAGTTTCGACGCTGACAAACCTTCCTAGCCACGTAGATGCAATCTTTCAATGCCTTGCTCAGTATCATTACGAGTTGGATACCTTTCATCAACCCAAAAACAATTCTGCAGTTTGTATTTCTTGACCTTGGATCATTCTCGTTTGTGTCCTAATTGAATAATGCAGTTATTCAATTAGGACAACCACTCAAAATACTGAAACTAAACTAAAGGACTGGATTTTTGAACAATAATCGCCACTGTGAGTCATTATTATCAACATATACTCGTTAACATAATTTGATCCTACCTCTAATATCGTATCAGCATGTTTTTTTGATTAATTGATATCAGACAATAATTTAAAATGAACACTTGTAAGCAAATTTCTCAAAATAATAAACCTCCCTAAATATCATCACTTGCACTAGCTCTCTTCGTTTTTTTTGTGCTTCGACATCCTGATTCGAACGAATCCTGTCGAACCTCGCCGTTTGATCCCTTTCGTTTCGTTTAAGCGATGCATCATGGCCGATGTGACGTATGCGTATATATGTTTATCAAACTAACATATATTATGAAATCAATCCAGCTGATGTGAAGCGGTTACGGTAACGTATAGACGCTTCCCCTGCTGGTAGCACAGCACCGTCTCCGGAGTTTACATACATATTTTTTCTTCTGATTAATACAATTTAAAATATCAAATGAATATAAAAAAAATAGCTTTACAATAACAACTTCTTATGAGGGGGTATAAAGCTAAGTGGCGCTCTCATTTTCTTTTTATTAATTATGCTGAATTTAAGACCAATTCCAAAAAACGCTCAATATACGCAATGAAAAATCATATTTTTGTTTTTTTGAAACATATCTTGTATTTATTATCATGTACAAGTAACCGAAATTTTAATTACAGCTACTTATAGCAATTGTGGCCACTTATAACAATAATCAAGATTATGACTAACTGTACATAAATAATAAAAACAGAATACGTATTGTCTTAGGTTTTCGCGATTGTTACACATTGAAATTAAACAATTTTTAATTTCAGTATCAATAGAGAAGATTCAATTTCAATAGAGAAGATGGTTGGCAAGTACCACCTGCTTGGGATCCAGTCCTAAAAATAATCAAGTCACAAACCCAAAGATCTACTAAAAAATGTTCGGACACTGTGAGCGATTTTTGTGTGAATCGGAACATATATAATTAATCCATCCATGTCGGTAGATGTAATAATTGAATAACTAATGTAAGACAAATATCACCTTAGTCTTCCTGCGACCATGCGACATATGCAGGACGCTGCAAAGCGTTGGAAACGTCAGGTTCAACAAAATAAATAACACACGCGATACTTCCGTTAAAAATTGTTTAATTTCAACAGAATATGTCTCAAAAAACTAAAAATATGATTATAATTTTTTCCCATCTTGAATCTATTAACTGTTCATTGGGAACTATATAAGGGGTCAAAATGCGTTAAATTCACTACGATAATAGGTCTTTTAAATTGTTCACGATTATGACATGTTCATAGAAAAAAATTAGACGACTAGAGTATTGAAATTAACGACATGTATATAAAAAACGACAGAAATTGTTATCGCAATTCTAGAACTAACTTTACAATATTATTTATATACGAGTAATATTAAACATTTTACTAAATATATTGTGTTTGAAGAAAATTTATTTTGTGATAAAAGCGACACTTAAAGTAACCTTCTTTATGGGTTGTTTACGTTTCGTCTCGAGCTCAAGTGAATGCGGTATAAGGTTACAGTGGCGGGCGTTAGCTGCGAATGAAGGAAAGCGCGACTGGTACTCCTCTAGCGTAACTGACCAATTATAGTACTATTCTTCGTTTCAGTCTAAATTAAAACAATTTAGTATATTAAAAAGAATCAAATGATCAGATATAAACTACCAGGCAAAGTGACTAAGTATTTATTTATTAATTCTTGCAGACTCCTGTTTTTCCATGCAATATAAAATAATCAAATACACGCTTACTGTTTAGTGAAGTAAGAAACGCAGAGTTTATTAACTATTCATTTTTCAGCCACTTGCTCGTAAAGAGACCCTTAATGCAATGACTTCTGGGTCGTGATGTCGCAAATACAACACGTGTACTTTTTACATTACATTTCTCTTTATATCACGGGAAAGAATTTCGCCTCTATTTCCCCCTGCGCACACATAACTTGTCAACCAGAATTACGACGCACAAGAAACAAAATCGTTGCGACCATTTTCACAAATAAATTTATTCGTAGTTTTATTTAATTATTTTCTAAAATGTCGGGTTGAAGTATTGAAGAAGAATTATAAACAGATTATATATGCCGCCCGAAATACTATGTGAGGTACAAAATGCAAATGATAGCCTATTGCTATCGAAATCATAAGAAAAATGCACTTTTAATACAACGTTGGAAGACATACGACACACCGAATGCTTGCAATACAGGGAGTATCGCTTGTCACTCGCAGGAAAACAAAAATCTTCCAGGAAGTTGTTATTTGAGTGCAGTTTTTTCGTGAGGTGGAGTTATTTCCCCAGCCAGGGTACTTTGATACACACAAATGTTTGTCCTGTGTGGGAATCGTTGGTTTAATAATAAATAAATTTGGATCCAAAAGGATATTGACATCTAATCGTATTTCAAACTAACTTCCCTCCTAACGTGAAACTCAGATGGTTACAATTGTGACAACAGTGTTACAAGGTGACTAAGTTAGACTAAGTTATTGTCACCAAACAACGTATGTGTCACCAAACAACGTATGTAAGAAGCTCCGGATAACGTTTCGTTACTTCCTATTTACAGCATTTACTCGAGATCAAAACAATGACTTTCTTATTTCTTTTTTCCCGCAAGTGTGTTCGAAAATGTAGTAGGAAACGCGTGACCATTGAGGTGAGTGCATCGTAATTGAGCCAAGACTGTAAGAACCAATGTAGCACACTTGTAGCATTGTATGATTACTAAGGCTCACAAGCAAGTCAGCGTGACGCGTCAAAAATTAGAGAGAAAATGTTCAAGCTCGTGAACTTAGTTAAGTTTAAATTGTTTGAAAGCTTTTAATACACCACATCCACCACGTCAACCCTTACTCATCCCACTGCAGGGATACGGGTCTCCCTTCAACCGAAGAGGTTTAGAGCATCCTCCACCACGCTGCTCAAATGCGGATTGGCGGAGGCCAGTGTTTTCAAGCCGCCCGAGGGCCACTGACTTAGTTTTACGACTGTCACCGGCACAACAGCCGGGACTGAGGGCTTAACGTGCCCTCTGAAACACGGACAAACTCGAAATAGATAAACCCATCTATAGACAGGCTTATTAACAGGTTAGAATGAACGCGCAAGCTTTCATTTTAAATACAGTCAACCACAAAACAAGGTGACCTATGAAACAACCATAGAGTTTTAATAGTGATAGATTTTTCAATTTTTATACTTAAAATTTTATTAACTGTCCCTTAATGTCAAAATATCTTAGATATATATAAAAATCTCATGTCACGGCGTGTTTGTGGTCACACTCCTCCGAAGCGGCTCGACCGATTTTTATGAAATTTTTTATGTATATTTGTTAGGTTAGGTTAGTATATAAATGTACTTTACGATCTATTCTCATATAGATCGTAAAATATATTTTATATAAAAAAAATTAAAACAAAATTAAAAAAGTAATTTAGATGGCAGAACAACGTTTGCTGGGTCAGCTAGTTTGAGTATAAAATTGTGTTTGTATTGGCATATAATGAAAGTAAGTATACTAATTTACAAATATTGAAGATAAACTTGTTATTTAGATCGCTGCATGTTAACACATACTCGTACGCTAAAGCTAGACTATATAAGGAGTACCTATAGATCGACGATACTTACTAATAGTAGGAGTAATACTCGTAATAGGTAGCGTTAAGTGTTCCGAGGTAATTTATTGTAGTTGCTTGCAATTTAATAATCGACAAAATGTGCGTCAGTCGCCGCGCCCGCGGTGGCGCCGACAGTGATAGTAAAAGTTGTTAAAAAAAATAAGCTAAGAGTATTTTTATGCCATACCCAAATTTGTAGGGTAATTCCTGAGATTAGATTTAACTAAAAAATAACCGTCAGGTGTATTGAAGAGAGGGGGTTATACGTCAGTCACGTATATGAACTACATTAAAAATGTTCAAGTATGAAGTCATTTCGTACCTTATGAAATTTATACAGCTGAATTGTCATACTTTATAAATAATTAAAAAAATAGTCAGCTGTATTTTTAACGGTGGTAAAACCGTCAGTCAGCGACATAAATATGCCGCACGCTCAGTATATCTGAACCATGCATAGTCACTTGACAGATGAACTGACGGTCTCTACACCCACAAGCATCAGCTGTCGGCTATTTTTAATATTATTATCGATAATATATAAATAAAGTTGCTCTATATTTCAATTTAATTAACATAAGTTAACATAAGTTATGCCACTTAATGTTATGAACGAGTTCTCAATATATTTTTTATAGTCAAAGTCAAAGTCAAAATCTTTTTATTCCGTAAAAATGGCTACATTTGTTTGGAATCGTCACAATTTTTTTCCCTACCGTGCAGTTCATGACTAGGTGAGCACTGATAAAAATACTGCCAAAAAACTCAGGCATCCCTCTTTTGGTATCCAAACAAATTTACATAATTTATTAAATATACGAGTTCATATATCATATTAATTATAAATTCATATTTTCCATATTAATTATAATTTTTTATATTACAATAAAATGATTTTATACTTGTACTTTTTTAATAAGGTTCATATACGTGAGTAACGTATAATCCCCTCTCTTCAATAAAGATAAAAATATAAAATCTTTATTTGCCTTTAGACCCTCAAGGGAACTTAGACACGACTACATTCTCAATATGGTCTATTGTTGATTTTTCATAGTTTTGATTTCTCTTCTTTAATCTATCAGTATTTCAAATTGCCATTGGTGAAGAAGAAATTCCAAAAGAAACTTGCCAATATAAGTTTCTCAAATCGTCAATTTATATTACAATCAATTTATGACAGTGTATAATGGTGACAAGTTGTACAGTTAAAGATATATTAATTACATGTGCTGAATCATATCCATACATCTCTATCAGCCAGATATTCATCGATCCTGTAATAACCCTTCTTATATAAAGAGTATTTTTGATGTGCCTTTTGAACATATTGCCAGGTAATGACAGAACTGTTTCAGGTAATTTATTATAGAATCGAATACAATTTACAACAAAAGATCGACTCATCTTAGCAAGCCGTTGTACGCAATCTATCAATACGCAATCGCAATATATTCCTGCTTCTAAGATTTACACTATATTTGGAAAACAGTTTATATTTTTACGAACATACATTATGTTCTCCTAAATGTACTATGAGGTAACCGTGAGGATATTTATTTCTTTGAACTGTTCTCTAAGTGATTCCCTGAAGCCCATGTTATAAATAGAGCGCATGGCTCTCTTTATTTATAGTTAAAACTAACTTTTAGTTTTTAGTTAAAACTAACCTCAGGAATCACCCTACAAATTTTACGTATGGTAAAAAAAACTCGTAGGATAACTTTTTCAAAAAACTTCAGTATGCTCTAACCTTCAGTAACCCCACTAGCAGAGTGACTGACGCCCAAATCACTCGTGTATTACTGAAGAACTATTATTGTTCATAAAATAACTGGTGAGAATTAACGCTACCTCCCTTACTTAATAGTTTCATAATTGGACGTGGTTCAAATTCATTTCCTTCGGCTCCGTATAGAGTTACATACAAACATTATAGGACATGTATGTATATTTTCACGTCAGACCCTTAGCGGCGTACGTCCTTATACACCTATTACATTATAGGCAATGTCTCATGCACTACTTCGTTAGAAGACCATAGACCAACGAATGATACAAGAAACACGGGCGTGTTGCTAAAATGAAATAAAATTATAAGAGTCAAAACCCTAAATATCGATATCACGTAACTCCCCCACGACAAATCTCAAACGAAGCCTGTGAAACCGAATTTCACCTTAAGCCCTACCTAAGAAATACATTGTTTTGATTACATTTACCTATTTTCACCCGAAGCAAAAACATTTGGCGTGTGAAGCGGGGAGTTCAAACCACTCCATTTCCGCTACTAAATCATGCCATGTAATTTTCGACTGTACAATTATCCCCGAACTGCAGATACCATTAACGATAAAATTCTACATATTTTATGTGTCCGCATAATACATGTAGGATTCTACTATCATAAATTTAAAACGTATAAAACCAAACAATTGTTATTCGATATGATGCCAGCGGGAACAAGCACACTGCTTGCTTTCGTCAGAAAATTTATCTCGGTAACGAAAATAGTAGCATGCGGTTCCAGTAGCATTCAACATAAAAACTCTTCTTCTAGGATAAACGGGATAACGCTAAGTTATTCCGTTTTTCCTAATCCATTAGAATTGGCGGGGTCCGCTACCTAAGCCTAAGGATTCGATGAAGATACTGATTTTTACATGTAGCGACTGCCGTCAGACCTCCATAACCCAGAGGGGAAACCAGACCTATGTTAATTAGTTAAGGTCACACGTCTTTTTTTGAAATATAATTTCCAGGACGCGATGTTCTCATTCACCGTCGAGTGAATGATAATTACAAATATGTACATAAATTCGAAAACACGAATTTAGTGATACATGCCCGGATTCGAACCGAGGACCTGTTGGTCACAATGCCTTTATCCACTAGGCTATCACTGCTCACAACATAAAAACTGTTACCTGAAATGATGAACACATCTCTAAACAAAATTTGCAATCAGGTGACAGCTTTTAGATTTGGGTCAATCATATTCTTTATAAATAAAATTCTTCCGTCCGTGTGTATGTACCTGAACTCCTCCTAAACAATTGGGTCGATTTTGATGAATTTTTTTATGTATGTTAAAGAGGATTCGAGAATAGTTTAGATTCACAATTGGACTCGGTGTCGCTGTGATGAGGTAACAGAACTTATTGTTTTAATTTTCGGGCAGTGTAACGTCTGTCGTGGCCTTATCTTCTTTGTCCTCGCCTTATGCCGTTACGCGGGGTCGGTTTTCTTGATCTCGAGGCGCTATCTATTCCGCTGTTTACCATCGTCGACTGACAGATCACATCAATTCATGTCCTTCTGGACTTTCGTCATCCACAAATGTTTATTGACACGATTACGAGTTCACATTGACAAGTTCGCTGCTCGGGTGATTAGCAATGGCTACTTTAACACTAAGTGTCGCGGGTTCGATACCCACACAAAACAAACATTTGTATGCATGAACATGTATGTTTACCCTGGTCTGGGTGCTTTATGAAAGTACGATGCTTCTAAACAGGCGAACGGACCCTACGCTCCAAAGCGAAAGCATAGGATGCGACCGGGATTAATGCTTGGATGATGATGATGAGAGTGCTTTTAAACAGCCCGACTGAGGTAGTATCTCCACCTCCAAATAACAAATCTCTGGAGGGTTGCGTTCCTGCGAATGAAATTGTTGTGTTTGCAACAGGGATAGCATCGACTTCAATAAAGTCAGTTTCGCATTGTATCACTTACATGTATGTTACATGTATGTATGTAAATGTACTGAAAATATAATTTATATTGTATTATATAATCAGTTTATGGAGTTATTTCTACATTCCTTTTCCATTAACCATCCAAACATCACCCAATTTGTCGTTCATGATAGATTGGTGCAACAAATATAAAAATATGAATGACAAATATAAAAAATGTGCCTTTTTGCAGTAGGTTAAAAAATATTTTAATACTTACATACGATTTTAGACTGTTCTTCCATGAACTTTAAAACGGCGCTTGAGCTTCCAACCGTCGATTTCCCTGGAGTTTCCATACGATTACGTCATAAGTATTTGAAAGCGTATAACATAGCGTGACGAGATTTTTGCAGATAGCTTATGTTCTTAGAATTTCGTACCTAAAAAGGATAAACAAAATCATTATGTAACATTACACACGTATCTGTTTGTCTGTAAATCTATCCCAAACTTAAACGTCAACTATTAACTCACAGTTCGTCAATGAAACGGGAAGGTGCAAGGTATACAAGTGCTTCCGCCAACTATGATAACTAAATACTACGGTCGAACTTGAGATTACTACAGCGAAAATGTTTACACCGAAAGCACTGCGCCGCTCTATAACAAGTTTCTTGGACGCCAGTTTGGCCTTCTCTTCTTGGTGGTTCAGAAATTAACATGATTGCAGGTGTCGGTACTAAAAATTCCTACGCTTTTTGTAATAGGATTCCTTATCGCAAAATGCATAGAGGCTAATGGCTTTGGTTGAGTTGAATTGAACCAAGTACCACCAACCACCAGAACCAGCTAGAGGCTAATAGCCTCTAGCTGGATACTTTAGTTAGAATACCTTTAATTTTAGACACAAGTCATTCGCGTTTTTCGTTTAGCATCGAGGGTTGCTAGTACAACCTACATATTAAATGAGTCTCTTTGTATGTTCTACCGACTGTACATTGAGCAGTGTCAATCTATCATACTTCTCGCAAGCTCGAAGCGTTATTATTATACTAATTACTCTGTGGTATAAATAACGATATGAATATGTATACCTATCTATACACATCTTCCCGTCACATCCCTAGGTATAGGGATAGAGAACCACCAACCATCACTTTACATCAGGTCATACAGGCTTGTATAAAAAAACGCAACGAGTTGCCAGAGGTTTCACTGGCGATGCTGAAAATCTGCTCCAATTTCTACGAAAATTTAGCGTCATACATTGGCACTACATGATTATGGGAAATACTGCACCGGAGACACCTATTTAATATGTAGGCCGTATTAACTCCCTCATGCACGCAAGAATGCACTGATCTGTCATTGACTGTATATACAAATATAATACACATTATTCATAATATATTTATGCTTGCATAAATTATCAAATTTGTGTTTATTTAATATATCTCTCTGTACAATGCATGCAGTTTACATGGTGGTAAGCATTTACCGCAACCTAAGGAAAACACGTACAACACCAGTATCATAGGATAATAAGTGATGTCGTCTAAGGTTTTTAGAAGTTATCTAAATATTCTGTCTTAAGCCTGTATTGACATTGGAACGTCTTTGCCCGTTATTCCCACCCACGTCCGACCGAAAGCAATTCAACGACTCCATACAAAATGTGCGATCAAGTGACTGCTTTTGTATGTAGAAGTAAATTTTTATACATATTTGATAGCGATTCTTTTTTAGTTCATATTAGGGGTTAAAGCATGAAAGTGCCGATTTGTACTGAATAATTAAAACGTTTTTTCTAAGATGTAACGTATTTATTTAATCAAAATATTTACCCTCATTATCTATGCATTGCTGCTATCTACGATAGAACTCTGGGGATCTAAATTCGACAAACCGCGTGAAAGCATTTTGTACTGCCTCCTGGGAAGAAAAATTTTAACGACGTACAAATTGTTCAAATCACGAATAAAATAGTAGTCAGTTGGAGCAAGCTCTGGCGAGTACGGAGGGTGACGTATAGTTTCTAACTGATGCTTCTGTAGAGTAACAACGGTTTGTCGTGCAGTGTGATGTCTCGCGTTATAATGGAGCAATAATGGTGAAGATCGAATCACGAGTCGAGGGTGTTTCACTGCCAGTTTCGCCATCATTGTTCGAAGTTCGGCACAGTAAACATCTGCTGAAATTGCTTGACCAGACCTGAGAAAGCTATAGTGAATAACGCCATGAAGAGACCAATAAACAGTTACCATTACCTTTTTATTGATAACCTTTGCTTTACGGCACTGTTGCAGCATTTAACCTAGGGTCAGCCATTGTAATTTTCGCTTACGGTTATCGTAAAAATCATTTCTGTACCGATTCAACATGCCAGCACAAGTTTCAACATTCATTTCTTTCTGCAGATCAGCCAAATCATGAGGCATTTTTTACCTTATTTATTTGATGCAAATGAGTCAATATTGTAGGTAAGGTAACGTTAAACCATGCCGCTAATTCCTGGATTGTATTCAATTCTATAATAAATTGCCTAAAACAGTTCTGTCTTATCCTGAGAAAACCTTCAAAAGGGGCATTAATGAGACAAATAAATAAATAATAATAAATAAATATTGCCATACAAATTACACAGCGCCATCTAGCCCCAAAGTAAGCGAAGCTTGTGTTATGGGTGCTAGACAACTGATAAACATACGTAAATACATTTTTTTTTTGTAAATACATACTTATTATACATATATAAATATATAATATATAAATAGTCAAATTTGTAAACGGGCTTAATATAGAATTAATTAGTATGGACTGGCAAAAATGTTTGGAAATTAGTCAGCACATGTATAATATATAAATTACTGTAAAAGCCCGAACAACGGTAAATCTTAGGTTTTACCAGTAAAAATTAAGATTTACCGACATATATTGGTAAATGTAAGTATTAATAAAAAGGGGATGAATTTTTCGGACTTATACCATTAGAAACTGGTACATGCTAGGTTTTACCGGAGTAGGTTGGTAAATGTTGGTTTTGGAAAAAAAACAATAAGTATTTTTTCTTTATTTATTTCAATTAACTATCAGTAATCAACAAAGTTATTACTATCTATCCACGCACGACGTAGGTACCATAGTTATTAAGATATTTTATGTACCTACAAAAGTTATTAAAGGACAACTTTTCCGTTTTATTACATAAAATAATAAAAAATAAATAAATATTCTCGTACAAATCATTTTTTTAAGAGAGGTAGGGCGCATCACTGCACTCCCTCAGAGGAAGTACCTTTACCTGACAGTAAACCAGCAGCCAAATACCAACTCCCTGCAGGTTGTTGTGTTCCTGCGTGTGAGTAAGGTAGAATCGCGCGAATGATACTTAATTTACGCTAAATTACGTTATTATTAAATTTAGGCTAAATTATCTCTCAAATTACGTCTCAGTCACAATTCATTCATTCAATCACAAGTCTGAAGACTGCTCAGCAGCCATCTGCAATAATCAATGATATGATTGTTAAAATTTAACGTCGTTGAGGCAATTTTCAAAGGCTGGTCGGACTCTGTACCAGTAACGGAATTGGTTAAAAGGAAAACTGATATCGAAGTTGCTTATATTTCAGTGCAAAACAAAAAATGTATGAAGAAAGGCTTACAATTGAATGCGAAGAAAACCAAGAGAATGGTATTTGAAAGAGAGACAACAAGTACGAACATTAGAATTATGTAGATATTATTATATTGATATGGATGATGTAGTGTTGGAGCAAGTGGATAAGATTGTATATCTTGGAAGTGCTTTTAGCAGCAATGGACGAGTGAGTGCAAGGAATATAGAGAATGGAGTGTTGGGTAAACTTCTAGGCAGCCGTAATCTAAGCCAGAAGGCACAGCTCCCTGTACACAACGCGGTGCTAATTCCAACGCTAACTTATGGAAGTGACTGCTGGGTATGGCATAAAGAGCATGAAAGTAGAATAAATGCGGTCAAGATGAGAGCATTGCGCAAAATTTGTGGCATAACGCTTGCTGACCGCGTTCGTAATGAAGACGTGAGAGAAAGAGTTGGTCTGAAAGAGAGTATCGGTGTTATGATAAGAAAAAGCATGCTCCGTTGGTTCGGACATGTAGAAAGAATGCGGGATGAAAGAATGACGAAACAGATTTACAATGCAAAAGTGGAAGGATGTAGGAGCCGAGGAAGACAGAGACTAACCTACCACGACCAAATTGATTGTGTTTTATCAGAAGGTGATGTCAGGAGCCCCAGGAACCGGCGAGCGTGCATGAAAAAAGCTATGAATGTCACAGAAGCGAGTGAAGTATGTAAGGACCGCGTCTTATGGCGTTCGTTTCTCTCTGCCTACCCCGCAAGGGACCTGGCGTGAAGATATACATACATACATACAAAACAAAAATAAAATTCACAACAATAAAAATCTATGGGACTTTTAGTAAACTGTAGCCTACCTACAGTCAAATGGCGATAGAATGTATGTCCATTAAATTTGTCAATACCTACTTCACATTTCAATAAAACTTTTTTCTTAATTTTGTTCTACTTTGTTACTTTTCAATAGATCGTAATAAAAATATGATGTCTATTATTTCTAAGATTATTTTTAGTACATTGTGTAACATTATGATTTATCAATTTTATTGCCATCTAGGTTACCTACTGATTTGGTCTAATTATTTTCGTTACCTAGCGTCAACGGTAGACGTCACAGCTTACTTTCCGATTATTTCGGATCTTTCGGATGCTGTACTAGTGCTGCCACCTAGTTGAATTATAATGAAAGAAAATAATTAGTAGAATAGTTAAGAGTGAGTTAGGAAGGTGACAAATCTTTGTATGAGATTGGGAATCTGTACTGTAGTATTATATTATCTTTGGTTTTAGTCTAGGTAATATTACATTCTAGTCGTGTTTTTATTAAATCAGATGCTTGTCTGTAATTTTATTATTAAAACATAAAATAAAAAAGATATTATTGTTACCTTTATTCACCAAAATTTTACAGCTTGAACCTGTTTCTGAAGTTTGAAATATTTGCAAAAACAATGACGTTTGAAAAAGTCGAAAAAAAATAGTAAAGCGAAAAAGACTTCACAAGTTACAAATATAAATATAAAAAACCTAGATAACATCCAACGTAGCTCTCATAAAGTGCCTTCCACTCACGTTTGGCTGATATTTTTGTTTATTCATCTTTTCAGCTTAGTAAAATATAAGCAACAAATTCACAATATTTGAACGAAATACACCAGGAAATGTAACTCGGTCAACCCGATAGATGAAAAGCCCTCGCAGACTGAATTTGCCAAGCAAATAGTTGGTCGAAACATCTGAACAACAAATAAAAATATCCGTGTGGAGCACCTAGGAAACATACATAGGTATTTTATATACTGACGAGCAAGTCACTACAAATCTGATATTGTCTCGAGCTATAGTAATTTTGTAATAGCGTCACGTTGACAATCCCTCACTTTTTATTTACATCTCTAGCATTGCGAGGAGATTTTTACCTGTAACGACGACGCGGAAACGAAGTGTAGATAGGGTCTCGAGTCTCGAAGTAGATACTTAACTCACTCAAGGAGATATTTCGGAATACTTAAATCAATATACTTATTTTTTATATATCTCGTTGGATATTTTTATATAACGTTGGCAATACAAACATACGGCCCTCATGGCTGCCGTACTTACGATAAACTAACTAGGTTCTGAAGCTGATCGAGAAATATGTGTTTTAAGTTTTTATTTTTATTTTGCTTGTATCTCTGCTACTATATAAGATGACAAAATGAAAATTCTAACAAAACAAATAGAATGATGTCACAAATATAAAAAAATTAATCATATATATGAATATATAGTTATAAATAGATATATAGTAAAACTGCAGTCAAAATTTTAGTTAATGCATATATGAAACTGAAAAACAGGGTCTAATGAAGACATCATGAAATAGAACTTTCAGAAACTTGTAGAACCCAATTTTCTGATTTTTGATACTGTTTTAACTCAATTTCGCTAAGAATCTTAGTTGATGTGTTTATAGCAAGCACGGCAAATGGCGTAAAATGGTTACCGTAGCGTATCAACACTTATAATACAGGAAGTCTGGCTTGCGCGTTGCCATTAACTTAGCTACTCCTCAGATGCTTACTGGCAGAAAATAATGATAATAACTATTAGGCGTTAAAGTATGAAATTGCCGATTTGTACTGAAAAATTAAAGCTTTTTTTTTAGATGTAACATTTATTTAATCAAAATATTTATGCTCATTATCTATACATTGCTGCCATCTAATCGGAAGTTTATTTATGCCTTTGCGATAGAACTCTAGGGATCTAGATTCGACAAACTGTGTGAAAGCATTTTGTACTACCTCGTATCGTTTCTAACTGCAGCTCCTGAGGAGTTACAACGGTTTCTCGAGCAGTGTAAGTTATTGCGTGATCATGGAGCAATAATGGTGAAGATCGATTCACGAGTCGGGGCTGTTTCACTGCCAGTTTCGCCATCATTGTTCGAAGTTTGGCACAGTAAACATCTGCTGTTATTGCTTGACCAGACCTGAGAAAGCTATAGTGAATAACAGCATGACGAGACCACCAAACAGTTACCATTACCTTTTTATTGGTAAGCTTTGCTTTAGGACACTGTTGCGGCATTTGACCTGGGGTCAACCATTGCATTTTTTGCTTACGGTTATTGTAAGATTCATTTCTGGACCGATTCAACAAGACAACACAAGTTTCAACACGCTTTCTTTTTGCAGATCAGTTAAATAATGAGGCACCCATTTTTCGTATGTTTTATCTAATTGATTTGATGCAAATGAGTCGATATTGTGCGTAAGGTAACGTTAAACTATGCCGCTAATTCCTGGGTAGTTTGACTCGAATCGGCTTCCACCATCTCCTTCAATTCTGCGTTATTCACCGGTCTTTCACATGTCACGTTCGTTCTTCAAGTCGAAGTTTCCATTACGAAAGCATTTAAACCATAAATGCACGGAACGATCATTAGCAGTCTCCTCTCCAAACACAGCATTGATATTGCGAACCGTTTTTGCTGCGTCAGTTCCGCGTTCGAACTCATATTCAAAAATTACTCGGATTTTCGAAGTATCCATCTTTCCCGTCATCAAAAAAACAATTATAATATGAAAATCAAATGTTTCACATTTAAAAAAAAAAACGTCATAGGAATCATGTGAAAATAGTGTAACTCGAAAATCTCATACCATGAATGTCAATTCAAAGTATCTATTAATATAAAACGGCAATTTCATACTCTAACCCCTATTAATACTTTCTCAGTTTGTAACCTGACTCACTCGCAGGAACACAATAGTTCTCTAACGGGTTGTATAGATCTGGTTGTTTTGACTTAGCTGTTTTCTACCTATCATATCCAGCATCGAAGTATATATGTTTCCCATTCTCAAGCTAAGACCGCATTTGCTGAAAAACAATATAATAGTCGTACGACCTATTTATACAATAAATTAAACAAAAAATTAGACATTTATAGTAAAACACTATATGAGTGTAAGAAACTTATTATTAATCTACTAACACCACTAAATTATGAGGAAACAGAGCCTTTATTACAACACACGAAATAACACATATATACAGACACACGGCCTCCGATACATTAATACAAATCCACATGCGCTAGAGGGCTCGTCTTTATAACTATACACACAACACGCACATTTTATTATTGTAACCTTATTACATATTAATTTAAAGAAGCTATGGAAGAGCGAAGTCACCTGGCACAGGCATTATTTTGCTTACAAGGTGACCTCGGTCATTATATTATAAATGTAAAAACATTTTAAAGAAATAAAATATTATTATTATGTTCCATCCGTTCCATTATCCATTCCATCCTTAAATGTAACCAACAGTTGTTTGCTAGTATTACAACTCAGCACAAGAGCATTCTTGTAGAGATACTTCGTCTGTCGGGCTTTTCTAATGAAATATCGCTATGCGCTACCTCACCTAACTATCAAAAGGTTCAAACTCCCAGCTTTTGAAGATGCAGCAGCATTCTTACCTATTAAGGCAAGAGTGCTGCTGCATGTCACAAATTAATCCGATCACGTAACTACGAACGGAAAATTTCTATGGAGTGATTGCCAAAACGCGTCCAAGAATGTAGGCAGGGTTGGATTTTGTAGGTTTTATCTTAATTTCAGAGTACATAGCTCTATACAATGCTAGATTTAAATTTTCATGATAATTTATACGGGACAAAACTAGCACTGGGTCTGGGACTGCGTTTTTGTATCACTGAGAGTGAGGAAGGTTGCCAGTAAGATTATGAGGGACTGGTTTGTTAGCAGCGATATTGATACTGCGCAATCGATACTTCGTATGTTGCAATTATTAATAGGCTACGTTAACGATATCCCGGTATTGTATCAAATTTAATCTTGTTCTTTTGAACTCGTAAAGAATAGATCCACTTTCACTATCTTATTTTATACTAGGTAAAGCAAATCATATAACGAATGAAGATACATCATTCATCATATGATTTGCTTATATATCTACCTATACACATATATGTGTATGAGGCTCAAAGTAGATATAATATGGGAAACTCTCGTAGTAAGGCGAAATTATGAAATGAGAAGCTGTTGTTTTTAACTTCTGTTTGCATATTAATTGCATACAGGAAAGAGAAGTGAGACTTGCTAATACGTACTTGTATATAATGAAATTTCAAGTGTGACGAAATGTTTGTAGTTTAATGTCGCCATTGTGTGCGGTTTCTGGCAACCCTAGTCCTCGCGAGTGCCAGCTGAGGTGCAGAAAGCGGAGCCAGTGCGCTGAGTGAATATAAATCAGAGTTTAGCCACTGCGCTCTCGCTGCGATAAGCGAGTTCACTCGACTGTATTTGACTTTATACATGCTTTATACTGACCCGCGTAATGTTTTGTACGGTTTAAAAAATGTTATTGTGTATTGTTCTCTTGTAGATTAGTGCTATCCTCTGTTGTGGAAATACGCAGACGATGTAGCATAAACGAAATTTACAAAATCTGTTGACTCTCGCGTCGCGGTGAATCCCTAATCGAGAATTTTCATAAATAATTTGAAAGACAACTTTCGTAACAAAAAGAATATCTTTGTATTAATACGAATACTAAAAACAGGGCACTATGAGAAATGGCATGACTAAATTTAAATTTGCTTTAATCTTCCTGTTACTATTTAGTACATTTTTATACCACTTAGGTAGCAAACATACATGCTGCTTGAGAAAAGCAACTCATTGACACTTTAGACACCAGAGCCATCAATCTATTATCGTTGACCCTATAAAAGCCTCTCGACGCCTTTTAAGAACTGCCCCGTGTTATAAACTAACCTCTTGGAAAAACTTCGCCAGGAGTTTAATTCCCCGATTTCGCAGAAGAAAAACTCAATCAACTTATGAAACCTCAACAGTAGAGAAGAAAAGGATGGCGTTGTTAACATAGACAAACTAACTAATAGGCATCATTTTAGTGCCTCTTAAGTTATATATAATGTATTACATATTTTTTAAATTATCATTAAATATTAAAAAGTTATTGATGTCATATTAAATTTTGGCAAAATGCGATACAACAGTAATGCCATTTGGACAGCATCGAGAAAGTATCGAGGAGAAATACGACGGGATGAAAGACATATTTGACATTGTTGACAAATAGTAGAAAAAATATTATTTAAGTATATTGCCATAAGGAAAAAAAAAGAAATGGTTTTGAGAATACCAAATTCTCTTCCCTCTAAAATCAACGCGGCCATAAACACTTCGACATTGTCCGCTCGATCATTTATTTTCCTCACGCAGACGCAAATACCCTCCCCTGCCGATATTTCTTAATTGCTATACCCCAGGTATAAACTCGAGAACTTTTGTGCATCGTGTCGGGTGATGGCCGATGGGCGCCTGAGAGGATGTAATTATGTTGTGGCCGTTTTAATAGTTTTGTAGACAGTGAACTCTAGCATCTGTATTGTAGGCGCGTATTGGTCGACACTAGAAATATATAAATACACAGCTGGTTTATTCGAGCGCGCGTCAGTACTGACTAACAAAATGAATGTACCGAAACCATGTACCTCCGTGAAGTTAATCATTTCAGAAGGCTTTAATGATCACCATCTTGAGAGTGTTGTTTGTAGGTGTAGTTTGTTTGTAGGACTACTCATGAATTTATTATAGGTCGAAACATATACAGTAGGCATTAGCAGAAAATAATGACTTGAACCGAGAATAAAGTAATAGGTACTATGAATCCCGTATCTAATGTACGTGCGACTACTACTGTAAACTTGCCCATATTTAATAAAAGCGATGCTGGTTAATTTATTTTTGTATTCTATCTTGCATGAACTATAGGAAGGAGGAGTAACAGCTTTAACAACTCTCGTGTAACTGTGTTGCCAGCTTCTTGGCCCAGGAGATTGAGCTTGACCCCTGGTAGACGGTATTTGTTCAGATAGTATGGAAATCAATGCTGACATTCCACAGGGCTTTGTACGGTTACTGATGCTGTTTCTGCTACATATCTATACATATAAATAAAATTGAAGTGTCTGTCTGTGATTTCGAAATAATGCCTTTATCTTAAGCTCATATTATTATTTTCACGTTACCAAAGCCTAAATACGCATTTTTAACTTTTTGTCTGTCTGTCGTTTGTTTGTCCAGGCTAATCTTCGAAATGGCTGAACCGATTTTGACGGGACTTTCACTGGTAGGCATAGGACTATTCAGAGCAGAATATAGGGTACTTTTTATCCCGTAAATATTTAGGGTTCCTGCGTAAAAAATGAAAAACTGTTAAAATTAGGGGGAAATATCTTCCCCTTCGCTCGGACTCATTTTATTATTTTCATAGAATACGTATTTTTGGTGACGTAAAATAACTGCGCATTATTTATGTAATTAAAATAAAATAAACATACGTTGCCACCCGTAAAGGTCAATAGATGGCGCTGTATGAAAATTGAATCGCTCTATGGTTGTATCTACGACCCTGTTTGTATTTTTTTTTAAACAGAAAGAATTTTTTAGTCGTGTGACTTAGTAACAGCCCACTCGGGGCTAACTACATAGTCAGGTCAAAAAAAAATTCAGGTCTACAGAGAAATAAAGGCTACTAAAAGCCCAAATCTCATGCGTGCGAAGCCACGGGCTTCAGCTTATGCAGACGTCGGCACCGGGAATACTTATTAAACTTACAAGTCATGCCAACATCCTTTGTTTCCTTGTGGAGGAAAGCCGCAATAAACTTGTGTCCGAAATTAAGGGTACTTTCAAAAAAGGTAACCGAGGGAAATTATACTAGGTCCAATTCAAGACATAAAAACACAAATCTACGCGTTCACCGTTAGAAGCTCCCATTTGTTGTGGTTGCTTAATACCAGAACCATCCATCGCCAAGAGCATTGTGATTCTCGGTGTCGAGATTTCCAGCGATTTTCAGTACCGAAGAAGGTAAAGATGAAGCTGGCGTCCATGAAATTTGGTGGATTAGGGATCTCAGATCAAAGTCTTTGACAAGACTCAAGTAGTTATATTTGGGTGGGAACACCAGGATTATAGCTAAGACCATGTGACTTGGTTCAGAAACGAACTGTAAGAATTGTCGACGATGTGAAGCCCACTCGTGGTATTGAGTCCTTAAGTTTAAGAAGAGATTTTTACTCCCTTTGTACCTACCGGGTACCGACGGATTGTATTCCGAAGAATTGTTCGATGGCATCATATCGAACAGTTCTTCCGTTCAGTTTGTGTACTGTGGTGGAGAACTCTGAAATTGTGGAGCGAACTCCCAGTCGAAATTTTCCCAAGAGACTACAGATGAGGCTCTTAAAGAAGTCGCGAAGATTTTTTTACAGAGTCGGCAATACAAAAGTGACGCCCCTGATATTGCAAATGTTCATAGGCATTGAATTTTGAGAAACCTAAACTTTCGTTGATATGAAATGTGTATTTCATATCAACGAAGATTAGATGGTACAATCAACTGCCGCCGGCCGGGATTTTTATCAAGAGTTTCATACCTCATGGGGATCTTCAGATAAGGGATTTTTTTACAGGTAGACCTTAACAACCTTCCTTTATAGGAAAATTTGTTTGTTAGTTTGGATGAAGAGGGTAGGGTAGTCTCTAGAAGTTCGATTTTAACATCCACCAACCACATCAAAAACATCCACCAACAGAAAGCTACATTATTTGTGACTCGTATAGGCAATTTTTCATTTAGGGTTCCAGTGTAAACCTTGATAAGGTTGATGTCATTTAGAGTACATTAAGATGCGTCCAGATTAAGTAACGCGTTGACTAATTTATGTTATCTGCAGCTCGCGAGTGTACCTACGTGAGTTGCGCGTGAAAGATGTTTATTATTTAAAAAAAAAAAATATTCGGAGCCACTGCGTCAGACATCGGCAACCCAGAAGGAAAACCAGGTGATTCTTAGGTAAAGTCACACGTCTTCCGTAATATTATATTTCTTGGACGTGCGGGTTTCGTCACGATGTTTTACTTCACCGCTGAGCAAGTGATAACAAATGTGCATATAAATCCGAAAACACGAATTTAGTGGTCAGGATTCGAACCGGGGGCCTGTTGGTCACTAGGCCAGTTCTTTATCCACGGGGCTAACTGCTATTTGTCAAGTACGATCAATATCATCCTAAATGAACCCTACAATTATCCTACTCCTGAAATTTTACATTCGTCTCATTATCTTGAAGTTCACAGTTATTAAGTACCTATGCTTCTATCACGTGTGAATTGCACACATATCTATAATTTTTAAATAAAGTTTTCGCCTTTAGGTAAATGAACTTTTTTAACATTCACCTCATGGTTCAATTTGTAAACCTTAGATTTGTAGTGGTCCTTGTCAGACCATATAGATGGACTTTATAGGTCCTTTGTCAACATCTAGTCGCAATAAGTTTATATTAGGTGTTAATTAATTCATATTATTTCAAAATTACATATTTTTAATTCGTAGTATTCCACAATCTGATACAATAGATAACAGAACTTAATTTTAATTTTATAAATTCCGTAATTGCTTAAGATATGCTATATTTCTATCACGTATTAGTTATTTGTACTGTACGAGAACTGTCTAGGAGTTACGAAACGCAATAGAACGATAATTTCAGCTTTGGCGTTTCTTGTCGGATATGATCATAGAACATGGGATCTATATCAGATTAAAATCCAAATAATATTGTTAGTATTGTGACTGGGTAGTCTCCTGCGTTTTTGCTTTCAGTGAAACATAGATAAACTCATACTGTCGTTCCAAAAGATATTTATGCTAACAACCATTGCTTACTGCCTAACGTATTTGATAAGGTTCTGTAATCTAAATGTGCAGTTCCAGATAGCTCTTTCGTGAATAGTCAAATGATTGCTTCAGATCTTTGGTGTGGTTTTTAGGCATATTCACGTGTCGGCAGTATCGTATATTAAAAAACTATTATCTTCCTGGAGTTGATTAAAATAAAAGCATTATTGCGGACGTTGTAACTGTTGTAACATTTTGTTGCTAACATTTCGTGCTGTACAGAACCTTAAGCGAATCTAAAGTCTAAATCAATGGATAAATAAATAGATGTCGATGTGATATCAATCTGAACCTAAGTTAATTCAAAGTCAGACCTAAGCGGAACATAAGTTCCACTTTTTCCTTTACCTAAAGCCAGACTTTTAGAGTTACTCTTTAACCAATTAAAATAAACTATAGAAAAGAATCAAGAATTACACGTAATACAGTTTGTGATTTTTAGAGGTTATTACAATTAGTTATTTTTTTAATTAAGTTCCCATGCGTTAGCAAAAGCAAAAGCAGAACCATGTCCCAGAAGCCATCGTCCTAATTCAGTTTTTTCTGTTGGAGCAAAGTTTGAAGTTTAGAACCGTTTCAAAGTCTGCTTAATTCTCAATATGCAATTTGATCTAACCTGCTTTGCGTGCTTCCGCCACCAATTAGTTCATGCGGCCTAGCGCCG
Organism: Pyralis farinalis; assembly: GCA_947507595.1. Taxonomy (NCBI): domain Eukaryota; kingdom Metazoa; phylum Arthropoda; class Insecta; order Lepidoptera; family Pyralidae; genus Pyralis; species Pyralis farinalis. The sequence continues at coordinate 20,080,023 of OX382265.1, read as the reverse complement.
GCCGGCACCCACCCACTACTGTTAGTACTTGGTACATGCCGACGCTGCCACGGCTGCTCCGGTAGTCTCTGCCTCGGCTGCTGCGGTCGTCCGTCATCTGGAACAGAATCCGCATGCCCCCACCACCACCGTCGCTGCCACGACTGGCCTGGTCGTCGCTGCGACACGTGTTTCGCCTCTCCACGAGGCATCATCAGGCGTTGTAGACGTTAATCGTAAGAATAACATGCCTCTCCACGAGGCATCATCAGGCGTTGTAGACGTTAATCGTAAGAATAACATGCTACAAGTCTTGTAGCATGTTATTCTTACGATTAACGTTAGACGTTAATCGTAAGAATAACAAAACGTTATCAAAATCAAAACGTTAGACGTTAATCGTAAGAATAACATGCTACAAGACTTGTAGCATGTTATTCTTACGATTAACGTCTACAACGCCTGATGATGCCTCGTGGAGAGGCGAAACACGTGTCGCAGCGACGACCAGGCCAGTCGTGGCAGCGACGGTGGTGGTGGGGGCTACGGATTCTGTTCCAGATGACGGACGACCGCAGCAGCCGAGGCAGAGACTACCGGAGCAGCCATGGCAGCGTCGGCATGTACCAAGTACTAACAGTAGTGGGTGGGTGCCGGCCGGCGCTAGGCCGCATGAACTAATTGGTGGCGGAAGCACGCAAAGCAGGTTAGATCAAATTGCATATAGATTTGACTTTCGCAAAGTAACGCCTGAATCTATTAACTATTAATTCTCAATGTTCCAGCTTCAGGAACTCTGCTAAAAAATACCCGGGAAGAGTTCCTAGACCCACTTCTGAAGTTTAAATACCACTCGTAAAACCATAGTGAATTTTACAATATTTTCTTAATGTACTTATTCACGTCTTCCAAAAAATACTTAAACATGTTATATTTTCACTAAGATTTATGTTACCAAATCAAAATTGTCACATAAAACCAATTTTGTAAAAATTGCAACAAAACAACAATGTCATTCGGTTTAAGCGCAGGAAGCAGTCCTCATAACAATTAACTATTTATCAAATTTGCATTTAAGTAAAGTAAAAAAAAAATACATTTTATTCAAGATATCATAAGAAAAATCCACTCAGAAAGTATTCCGAAGAAAAATTTTTATGTATGAGAGACTGGCCAATTATAATCTATTTTGAAAATATGATTATTTATAAGTATATTTATAGTACCTACCTACGTTCCAATTACAAAATTTCCTTCTACATTTTTTGCGAGGTAATTTAAATTATCGGGTTTCATTGAAAAAAGAATCTGCGCCGGGAATATTTTCGCGCTACGATTTTTTACAATTTCAAGTGTCGTCTGAAACCGGACCGTATAGACTTCAAATGGCATTCATGGATGAAGACCCTACCAAGGCAACCGTGTATCGTTGGTATATCGAATGCAAGCGCGGTCGACTAACTTTGGGGGATGAAGAAATAAGTGGTCGACCTTTAGCTTAAGAGAGTTGTTCAAAACTCTTAGTTTAGTCGCCAATTTTTGGTACTTGAATTCTTAAATAGTTTAAAGAATAGAGAATTTGTACTAATGTATAATTTAAACAAATAATATTTTACTTGCTTATTTTATGCACTTGAAAAAAAACTAACGAAATAACGTAGGTACTAGCACGAATCAGGGAAACCTTATACAGATATTAAAAGTTACAACTGCCAAGTATTCGAACTCACTTCATCCACCTGACTATAGTTTATTATGAATAGTTTCATACCTCTTCATTTTAGTCTTAGTTCGCCGATCGCTTACTACAAAAGCACACGTGAACTATATATAGATAGACCTAAAATTAATTTACACGCTACAAACTCTCAGAGTAATTAAGTTTCCTAGACTAGTATCGGACAGTTGCGGCTTAACTTGTCGTGAACTTAATGGGAATGAAAATTGCCACCCAGATCCAGCTATGTACCTACGTTATTATTAATATTGCGTAAGATTGCTTATGCAATATACACCTATACCTGAAAGTGAGGTTGAACTAAAGCGCTATCCATTACGAATTAATTGATACGTTTCGCTTGAATTCCGATTTGTGTTTATATCAAAAAAGGTTAATCGTAAACTATGTGTATCTAACGGATTCACCATTTCATATATAACTGCAACTGTGGTCACGTAAATAATCGCCACCAAGATTGAAATTCCGGTGCTGTCCACATACTTACGTTAAAGTTACTTTAATTTTAAATTAAAGCTGCAATGAAAATATGCAGTAGTTACCTATATGAAAGGCAATCACGTAATTTACTTAGTACATTCGTACTAAGAATTAAGTTAGTAACTTACGAAATAAGTGAAATCCTTCAATCAATTCGGCTTATTCAATTGATTTCCTTAGCACATTTCATTTCAATAACGAGGTGTGTTGGTAGTAAGCCATTCTCCTTACAATCGTCTTACATTATTGTGACCGGTGTTTGCAGTTCAGATGGTGTTTCTGCTAATAACACGGCATCCTCTGCATACAGCAGACAGTTCACCACTAAGTCACCCATGCGCAATCCTACATTCATTGACCTTATTCTCTGCAGACAACTATCGAGATACAGAATAAACAGCTTAGCAGATAGCATGCAACCCTGTTCGACACCAATTTACACGTTAAACCGGGGTGACATTGTACCACCATCTATCCGCACACATGCTGAGCAATCCCTGTAAGTAGACTGCACAGCACATAGCAGCGAACCATCAATCCTATATCTCGGTAACATCACCCATAGTTTCTTTCACACAACCTTATCAAATGCTTTCTCAACATTCACAATACCGCAGAAAACCTTCTACTCTATGGCTAGATACTTCTCCACGATATTGCGGAGCGAGAAAACTTGATCCGTACATCCCCTTCCATTACGGAATCCTTCCTGTGCCTCCCACAGCATTCCGTCGGATTTTACTCTCAATCTCCTATGGACCTATAGCTGGCGCAGTCTATGTGTGACCCCTTGCCTTTATTCAAGGGCACGATGAACTCGCATCTCCAGTCCAGCTTGCATAAGTACCAGAAGGTGTCCCTGACGCTAAGTGACACATTCCATTTTTCAAAATTCGTATCGACCCTCTGTCTACGTATCGACCATTCGATCTCATCAGTAGTTATTAGAGATGCGCCGAGGACTCGATTATTACTGGATACTCGGCACACTCGGATTTATAGTACTCGTACGCGGCCGAGTACTCGGTTAATGTAATTTATGGTTGAAAATATTATTTTCTCGTTAGGTATTCAATTAATAAGCATATTTAATTTCGGTAATTAACATTTGATTAAGTATTTGAATCAAAAAAAAATACATTGGAAAATACTAAATTCGGGGGCGGCGATGTAGATACCACTTGCTTGTTTCACTACCTAATCGACCGAGTACTCGGTTACTCGGTAAATTGCGTACTCGGCGCATCTCGAAGTAGGTGTACCTTCGTCGGACGCCGTCCCCGTGGAGTAAGTATCAAACACACTCTCTTTGCCAGCGTCCGAGGCATAGTCATACATTTCTTCAAAATATTCACTCCACCGTTCTAACACTTCCTGAGTGTTAGCAAGAATGACACCAACATTAGACTTTACCTTGTCCATTCTAGATGCCGAGGAACAACTCCGAGACTTCACCTCTCCCCAAAACACATTGATATTCGACTCGAAGTTTTTCGTCCGCCTCCCTTCCTCATTCGTAATTTGTCTTTGGCGCTTCTCTTTCGCTAAAACTAAAGCCTTTCATTCTTGCATAGACGGTACATTTATTTCCGATTCTTTCTCATATTTTCATTTAGATCCAAAGATGATATGCATATGGATATATAATCCAGCCACGCTTTCCTCTTTCTTGCAACGGAGGGTTCAACTTCCGCATCCCATCAGGGATCTCCTTTCAATGTTTTATGCCTCTTTGCTCTTTTGGTATGGTGGATAGTGTAAAAGAAGCAAGTGCATCAGCATGCTTCTTTTGCACTATCCACCATACTTTCTTTCAGAACTTTCCAGCATTCATCGACATCAATAGGAAAGTCATGCATTCGCACTTACTAGATGTACCTACATACATTCTCCTTACACTTTCATCTCGCAATTTTTCGCTAATTGTCCTTTCGTTCACTCTATTAACTCCATAGGGACCAAGAACAGCTTCAAAGCTGTCTCGTTTGGTCCCAACCCATCCATTCAAATCTCCACACATAATCACTCTTACATTCCCTTCAGCTAAATACAGAACATCCCACACAGACTCCCAAAACTTCTTTGGTTCTTGAGCATTCGCTAAGCTTACGGGAACATATGCTGTAACCAGAAATACTCGCGTGATGTCCAGTTTTATACAAATCCAGAGAAGTCTAGGCCCTACCAAACAGTAATCAGTTACACCAGTGGCCAAGCGTGGGGAGAGTACGACGCCTTCACCAGCACTGGCATGATCGTCCCGGTCTACAACACACCATAGGGCCATCATTCCACCGGACAGATCATCGGTGTCGCTCCCCATGCGCTTAGTCTCTGTCACACATAAAGCATCTAAACGTCCCTCATTCATTACATCCATAAACTTGTTCATCTTATCATTCAATTCCTCAAAACCTCTCACATTCCATGCTGCACTCGCCTCTCCTCGACTCGCCGGAATTGGCGCTGCGTGGTGGGTGGCGGCCCCCACCGCACGAGCACGCTTCTTGCACATGACCCCTCATTGCTTGATAACTACAAAATAGTGACTCTGAAATTTTTTAAAATAAGAAACTAAAAATTACTTGAGGACTCTATGATAATACACACATCAAAAGTGTCTAGGGATCAACATATATTTTTGCAATAACTTTTCTTCTGATTGATATTACTTAAAATTTTCTTTAAGGATTCATCAAATAAAGTGTTTTCGTTTGTCTACAGTAACGATAAACCAAGTCACCTTTGCATTAATAAAGAAATTTGCCATTTTCATAATAAAGGGATTTTTGACATTTGAACCACTAACATTAAAGTTCGAAAAAAAGACTGAAATAACAGTTTTCTTTAAAATTTTATTGGGTAACTTAAACAATTAATAATCCGTGTTTCTACCGCGAACACTAACAACACAAGAACATCGGTTTGGCATACTCAAAATGAGTTCATCCAAATCACGCTGTGGAATGGCCGCCCATGTTCGTTGCAACAACAAAAAAAGGTCTTCTTGCGACTGGATACCCTCCATATTCGGCAGAGCTCTTCTCTGTAGCATATCCCATGCATGCTCAATCGGGTTCAAGTCTGGCGACTGAGCAGGCCAGGGCATGACATTGATGTTAGCTGCGGCGAGAGTCTGTCTTACAACTCTTGCGGTGTGCGGTCGTGCATTATCATGCATTAACTGAAATAAGGGACCGATTTGCACTTGTAGAGGAACGATGACGTCTGATACAATCGTCTCAGCATAAATTTGAGCGTTGAGGTTGCCTCTGATCCAAATCAACTCAGTTCTTCCGCCGATCCAAATACCCGCCCATACCATGATAGTTCCACCACTATAAGGATGGACTTCCTGGCAGGATTTTAATCGCTGTTGGCGTCCAGGGGTTCTCCAGTGTCGTATACGTTTATATATTTTATATATTTTTTTATTACAAAGCCACATCTCAATCTCAAGAAATCCGCATAAAAATGCTTGATCCCTAGACACTTTTGATGTGTGTATTTGATTGTAGGTACATATATTTAGATATACTAATCTAATAAGTGCATGTAATTTAAATATAGTTGTCTATTAATTATAAATTAAATAATTTATCAACAGACAACATTCATTACGTAAAATGACGCTGTTACGTTACTTTGACACCAACACTCGTGGGTTCGATTCCCATACACAACAAACCTTTATGTGCATGAACATGACTGTTTGTGTTAAAACATCTATTTAAGAGAAGTACAGCGCATCAAAGCAACCTGTCTGGCGAAGCAAATAACAACTCCTTAATTAAATGATTTTTGTGTTCCTGTGTGAGTGAGGTCACCAGTAAGCTCACTAGGAGTTGCTGCGTTAGCAGCAGAGGTGGCATCGCGCGAGTGATAATAAATGTATTGCAGTAACCGTTTTACATCAGGTGTGTCATATGCTTATATGTCTCTCGACATTTGATAATATAATATATATATATATATAGCCGTGTGACCTCGGCGTAAGAATAGGCCACCCCATCTCAACCCGTGAGTGTCGTAAAAGGCGACTAAGGGATAATTATCCAGGAAACGGGCAGCAGTGTCCCCTTATTAATATATTCTATAACTTACTGCGGTTGCCAACCCATCTGCCAAGCGTGGCAGCAATGGCATAAACCCCTTCAAAAAACATAAGTTACGACACAAAGACGGCCCCAGTCATCGGCAGCCCCGCTGTCCTGGCTCCGGTAGTGATCAGAGTACCGATACTATGATTACTATCGGAGTCGGGGCAGGGAGTGCTAAGAACACCCGGCTCTGACGCCGCGGCTACGACGGACTGGCCCTGGCAACATACTACACGCATATATCGAGGACCGACGAAAAGATAGTGAAGTTGGAAGAGGAACTAAGCAAGTTGGGATTGGGATATAACAGGACTGTCCGAAATCCATAGACACGGGGAGGACACGGTGTTCCTTAAATTAGGCAACTTGCTTTATTAACCGGGCGATCGATTATCATCTGTCCCAAGGTGGTGTTGAGTTTATAGTCCGTAAGCCTCTCGTCAGCAATATACTAAAAATCAAGGCTCTGTCGCCGCGGGTTACGTATCATACACTCAGAATTACCAAACGGTATTTGCTGAAGGTCGTACAGGTCTACGCACCAACTTCAACACACCTCGATGATGAGGTGGATGCTATTTATGAGGATATCTCCAAAGTCATACATACCTCTAAAACTTACTACACAGTGCTGATGGGGGACTTCAAAGCAAAGCTGGGCACGAAACAGAACGATGAGCTGGGAATGGGGCAATTTGAAATCGGGCAACGAAACCAAAGGGGACAACTGCTGATCGACTTCATAGAGAAGTAGGAACTCTTTATAATGAACAACCTCCTCAAGAAGCAGCCACAGCGCAAGTGGACTTGGAGTAGCCCGAATGGTTCGACGAAAAACGCGATAGACTTCGTCTTGACGAAATCTTGAGTGAAATCCAGTAGCGATCACCGTATGGTAAGAGGCATCATGAACCTTAACATAAAGCAGGAAAGCTCTCGCCTGGTGAAGTTTACGCTCCATCCATCTCGTGCCCTGATCCAAAATTCCGAAAGCTTTCAACTCGAACTTCATAAAGGTTTTCAGTGCCTAGATGATTGCATAACACCGGACGATTTATTTATTTATTTATTTTTACACTTTATTGCACCAAAACAAATACATTCAAAAGACATGATATAAGAAGAGTACAAGAGGCGGTCTTATTGCTGAAGCGATCTCTTCCAGACAAGCGTACAAGGAAGAGAAATAATCGTTAATAACAAGTAGGTAGGTGGCGCATTTATGATAAGAAACATATTTATTCACATGTATATATGCACACATACAACCCACATTCTAAACAATTACGTTTACACTCAAATAAATTATGTAAAAATAACTTTGATGTGAAAGACCATTGACATAATGGTCAGCAAAAGGTAGCAATACCAACGTAAGTTATTATAAATATACACATACATGGGGCACACTACAAGTTTTGCACTTGTAGCTAATCGAAACTATTTGAATTTCGAATGTTATATTTTTTGAAACATTGCAACCTACTTAGTAATAAAAAAAAACAATTGGCAGAAAATCATTTGTCAATTGTTTTTTATCACACATCACAACAAGTTCTACGCACGCAACGAAAATGGAATTGAGTCGAAAAGATTTTAGAGCGATGATTTTTTATGATTTTAAAAGTTCTCTCTCTCCGCAAGACTGTGCTGCTCGTCTTCAAAATGCTTTTGGGAGAGAGCACCTTCTTTGAGCACCGTGAGGCGATGGTTTGCTGAATTTGAGAGAGGTCGAGTTTCTTTACATGACGAATTTCGTGAAGGGCGGCCTTCAACTGCCGTCAACGTAAATAATGTTGGCTACTGTTAAGCGGCTAATTGAAGAAAACCCGCGGATTACCTATCAGACAATTCGAGAACTATTGGGGATTGGTATGAGACAAATTCAGGAAATTTTACACGAAGAATTGAAAGTTCGGAAACTTTGTTATCGTTGGATCCTCATGAACAGACAGCGGAGCAGTACTGTTACTGATGACATTGTCACAGGAGACGAAACGTGGATTTATTGTTTTGAACCCGAAACAAAACAGCAATCTTGTGAATGGGTGTTTGAAAATGAGAACAGGCCAACAAAAGTGAGGCAGGCGAGAAACGTTGGTAAAAAAATGATCGCGTTTTTTTTCTCAGCTACGGGTCCCATCTGCACAATACCACTTGAAGATCAAAAGAGTGTTAATGCCGAGTGGTATTCTACCATTTGTTTACCCAGGGTGTTAGAAAAAGTTCGCGAAAGACGACCAAAAAGCCGCGTTCTCCTACATCATGACAACGCTTCTTCACACACGGCCAACAAAACAAAGTCATTTTTAACTTCCGAAAAAGTACAACTCGTTACCCATCCTGCGCATAGCCCCGACCTAGCACCCTGTGATTTCTGTATTTTCCCCAAAATCAAAGATTTGATGAAAGGTTTCACTTTTACCAACTCCGAAGAGGCAGTGATAGCGTTCAATTAGCACGTAGAAAACATGCCATCAGATCTGTGGTCCTCCTGTTTTAAAAAATGGTTCGATCGCATGAAAAAATGTTTAAAATGTAAAGGAGAGTATTTTGAAAAGCAATAAACATAATATTTTGATTATAACATGTTGTTTTTTTAAGTTACGCAAAACTTATAGTGTGACCTATGTATACAGTATAATAGATATACATAAACATAATATAAGCTAGATAGAGAGAAAGTGCGACTTCACAAGACTTTTAAAGGAGTCTAAAGATTGTGCACAGCGAATAAAAATAGGCAAAGCATTCTATAATTGCACAACTCGTACGATATCAACAACAGGCTTGTGGAAGCTGTCAATGCAGTGGGAGCTCAGTTTTTAGAGCCTCCCCTAAAAAGAACACTAAAAAAAAAAGAATTCTCAAAAAAATGCTCTCGACTGACACACAGAACATGTTTTGGAGGTCATCACCGGTCACCTATTCCTGTCCAAGCAGTGCACGGTGACGGTCACGTATCGCTCCCGCTTACCGATTCTGATCTATGCGTTACTCTGCCTAGTCTCAGTTCGGCATTCGCCTGACGTACGTGGCGTTGTACACTCTATGTCAAGACTCGCTGCAACCCCAATCTCCGTGGTGCTATACGTCTTTCTCAAGATCCACTGTGGCGCCGGCTCAACGAAGTTAGCTCGTGCTAATTTTCGTTGCTCCCAACGAGGTTCAAGTTCTTTTCAGTGCAAATTCCAACGTCCGCGGGCCGCAGGGGCGGAACCCACATCTATTACAAAAGGTCCCTGCACCGCATCCTATTAAAATTTCTTGCTCTCGGAAACCTCGAAGGCTCCATCTGCAGGTTAGGGCTGACCGGCCATCAGTCGATCAACATCGCGTCCGCGTACCTTCCTCCTAGCAAGCGTATCTTTCGCACTCGGCAGATCCGAGTGCGGAGAGTTAGGAGTTCTGCGCGATACACCAAGTACTGAGTAGCCCAGGTACCTGGGCGCCTCTCTTCATAGGCGCTCCAGGCATGATCCCGTGTGTTCGATTTTTTAGCTCCACGACGCCCTTAGCCGAATTTCGACCCCTCTAGGTGGCCCATAGTCAGTCGTTTTTTGCTTTTTCAGGCTGTGGCGCCTCACGCCCGGCTCTCCCTTCCGGTGACGTAGTAACACCCCACGGGGGCCAACTACATAGTAAGGTAAAAAAGAAAATGATTTGGGGAGCAGTTTGGGTTCCGTCCCAAACACTCGGCAGTTGATGAAGTGCACCGTATCACAGAGCACGTCCTCTCCAACATTTAAACTTTGCGTTGCGATGCGAAAGCGTGTGACAAAGTCTGGCGCAATGGCTTAATTTATAAACTACACCAAATGGAGGTGCCAGACAGTTCGTGCACATCTTACGAGACTACTTGTCACATCACTCCCTCCGCGTCAGACATAAACAAACAGACATTTTCATGCCCACAAATGTTTATCTTGTGTGGCGAACCCACGAGCGTTCGTGTCAAAATAGCGTCATTCACGACTGTGCCACCGAGCTCGTTGTATATCTGTATAATTGCGTTATTTTTGGACTATGCATGTGAATATATCTAGTTTCTCATATTGCCCAATTTAAAAGTGGTATATTTTATAAGATTATGTAGTAAACATAATTGGATTCGAATAATCGAATTGTATGAAAACCCCAAAAAAATTAAATACTGCATACATGTAGAACCTTTGTATATATATATATATATATATATATATATATATATATATATATATATATATATATATATATATATATATATATATATATATATATAATCGGTTTCCCAAAGGTCAACATAAACGAAAACTGATTTTGGGGGTCGACGATGTCTAAAAATAGACCCCTATTAATTAACTAATTAAGTTCTCATTTGAAACTTTTAGGTACTGAATAAATTGTGTTACGTTTACCAACTTGTTGTAAGAATGACTAATATTTTATTGGAAGTATCATTGTTGTACTTAAAAAAAACAAGCGAAAGATATTTGTAGGACTAACTAACTGACACAAAAATTAAAATATAAAACACATGAGTTTTAACCATATAGTACTAACTCTTAATTTATGCTTTTTCCGCGAACAGTAGGAAAACGAGCCGAGAGAGATAGCTGGATCGGATGCTATTTGTCTCCCACTAATACTTGCCATGCTAATGAATCTTAGTTGTTGGTTGCATTATTTTGTCAACTTCCAAGAAAAATAGTAAAAAAAGTACTGTAATTAGAAAACGATATTAGTAACTCGATATTTTTTATATAAATTAGAAACGTGATGTATTTATTTGCAACACTAAATAATAGTTCAAAGGTGGATGATAATAATGAGGATCCGTACGGTTTTTAGTTTAGAATACAGATTTATAGAGCTAAGAAATTCTTAACGTACAGTACAAAAAAATTTGTTCTACGACAAAAATTGACGAAGTTATGACTGAATTACTAGCGAAGTTCACAGAGTAGCCGTCGAAGTAGCTGTGACGTCACTGTGACGGTCGCCGCCATTTAGCCGTTGGCAACGATAAGTCGCGCAGTGTTTTGTTTCTTTAATTGTGACTTTAAAACAAATTAAGTGTCCGATTTGTGTCTAATTCACTTTTTAACTATGTATAGATATTGTATAGTGCACGAAATGCACAAACACTTCTATTAAAACGCCAGAAAAACTATTTTTTAACGTGCCGGAAGACCCAAAACTTCGTTAAATATGGTATTCCGTTGTAAAAAGAGATGATAAAACTACACCCTCTGCCCAGGCTACAGGCTATTTTCCTTGTTTTGGCTACTTCTGCTCTGACATCGGATTCCAATCGTTTGCCTCTATTAATCGCCAGAGTCTCTGGTACAGAGGCACCAAATATTTGTTCAACTAAAGCACCATCAGGAGTCTTGCAATGTGCAGCTTCGAGAACTTTAGATGCGGTTATTCTACAATACCTTAACTCATGCCATAACGGTGAACTAGCTTGACAAACTGTTGCTTCTTCTGCTTTGTGACATTCTTCTATGGTGATTTTAGTAGAGCAATAATCAATAAAATCATCTGCGTGATTTATATTATTGCCTTCCTTTTTGTATTGTTGAACGAGATTATGCAAAGACAATTTTTTCAACTCATTCTTTGTAACGTATGCTGATAACTGATTTTTAGTAGAATTTTCCTTTATGCTTTGCACAACCGCTTGGAAAAACTGGTCTCCTTTAGTGTTTTCAGTGTTTTTAACTTCAATAGTAACTGAGCTGCGAACTATATCTTTAGCTTTTATACATTTTGTTGTTGTACCTATAGTAGCCAACTTTGGTTTGGCCCAGTAACATTTATTTTCAGTGGGAGACGGCTCTTCGCTGCGTCTATGGAGCCACATCAAAAATGCTACGCTATAGCTAGCCTCCCTTTTGAGCAGCACAGTCATGACAATCCACGTTCAAAACCGTCCCCTCATTTTCATCACATGTAAATGTGCAGCAATACGTTTTACTTTTTATTCTATGTTCAGGTGTTATTTTTGCTTTTACCGTACAAACATGTCCCGACCTCTGGACTTAGACAAAACCTACAGCATCATCTCCATAGCTTTCACGTGCCGATCTGTAATAAATAAATAAAACGGCATTAAAATATATGTATAAAAAAATATATTATATATTTTTTGCTTTATATTCAAGTCATCCTACTTAAGTACACATTGAACTAATGATTTGTAACAAAAAGCGAGATAGCAAAAAAAAAAACAGCTATTGGCAACCAATATTAAGGTTTCTGTCATACCTAGATCAGCAAGTGTAGAGAACCATGCACTAAATAAAGCGCAACAAGGTAGGTTAAACAGCCATATGCGAAATGATCTTCATATGAATGAATAAAACAACATTCGTATATCAAGATACTATAAACTCTATTCATAAGTTATGAATACGTCCCTGTACTTACACTTTACATTCATCCTTTCTTACACCTTCCTACCACTAACAGATTAAATATTACTAATAAGTACCTACATACGTAGATAAAGCACTTTTGGAAGGTTATCTGATTGAGCTTGCACAAACCCAGCGTCTACTTTATTAGTACTTATATTATATACGTTTTATATTTAAACAGCACAAAATTACACTCTAACAACACTTTATATAAATAAATTGTCAAATATTAGTAACCAAACGCGTCGCCGCCGCTTCGTCGAATCGTGAAGTAAGCCGCCGGCAGCGGCGGTCGGCCGGCCGCGCTCGGTTCCGTCACAGTGACGTCACACGCACCCGCGTACATTGACTTTTAGCGACAGGAATAGCATATGTTTATTACTTAATATCTTCGTAAGTAATGGTCCGATTAGGATTATTCAAAAAGATATATCATTCTTAGTTCATAAAGAATATCGTGAACACTAGTTCTATTGAATTTGCTATAACTTTACTGATCCTCATTTAATTTTCTACATATATTGACTTAGCATTTATAACTATAACAGAAGTATGTATAACTTAACGCCAGGTTCCTTGCGATGTAGGCAGAGTTATACCACAAATTTTGCGCAATGCTCTCATCTCGACCGCATTTATTCTACGTTCATACTCTCTCTGCTATACCCAGCTCTGACTTCCATATGTTAGCGTTAAGATTAGCACCGCGTTATGTACAGCGAGCTGAGCCTTCTGGCTTAGATTTCCGCTGCCTAGACGTTTACCCAACGCTCTATTCGCGTATTCCCTGCACTCACTCGGCTCTCCACATCAGCGGTGTACCTTGCATTGCTGCTAAAAGCGCTCCCAAGATATACAATCTCATTCACTTGCTCTAACACTATATCATCAACCTTAATCCTAGTGTTCGTTCTGGTTGTGTCTCTTTCTATATATATATAATCCTAGTGTTCGTTCTGGTTGTGTCTCTTTCAAATACCATTATCTTAGTTTTCTTCGCATTCAATTGTAATCCTTTCTTCATACAATCATATTTTATTGTTGTAACTATAACAGATAACTAACAACAATTAAATAAATACCTGCACCATAATTAGTAGAAATACTCTATAAATCTAAAAAAAAACCTAAAATAAACCTTAAAAGTGTGGCCTTCGTGGCATTGTACCAATGATGCTGGTAGCATTTCCGCGCTGAATCTGCTAATGCTCAGAGTGAGAAAGTCGACCAGACGTCGACCAGACGTCTGGTCGACTTATATAAATTTAAATATTGGTAGTTATACGCAGATATTTAATTTTAAGTAATTAAATTCAAATTGCAAAATTTCGTAACTATTAACACTAATGTATTCTGCACGTTTCAAATAAACAGGATGTATGGTTTCTAATGGTCAAAATTGTTTCGATTATTTGCCATCTTGTGGTAGAAAAGTATACATATGCCTGATTGATCTTATACTTGCAGATGTAGCAATTAGCAAGTACGAAATTTTTAAGAGAATAATAATAATAAATTCATGACGGTCCTGTGGATCACATCTGTGATTTACATCGTTTTGGAAAGCCATATTCAAAACGGATACGAAAAGTAAATGTAATCGATATGTGAATGCTCCACCAGTGGGGGTATTCATATATCGTGTCGGAACCGAAAAGTTATCTGCTGGCAAAATTTATGGAATCTGAGTGATAAACTGATAACTTTTCGAATCAGTTTCGAATATGGGTTACCGAGGTAATGTGAATACCACCACTGATGTCAATGGAATTCAATGGTTCCACTTGCTTATATATTATACTCTCTAATAGTTTTGCAATGTGAATGTGTTGGATGGAACTCATGTCACTACAAACGAAACGCACGGAAGCACGAACTAGGCTGTATGGCCACAGAACCTTCCCTATTAATACTTGGATAACGAACAAAAAAAATATCTGTGCTGTGATTCTGTGATTTGATTGTATGTAGGTGTTTTCTTGCTTTGCCAGCTGGGCGCGGCGTTTATTTATTTGTGTAGATGCTTTCGTTACGAACATCATAACTTATTTGTTAATATTTTCAAGTTAATAAAGTTTTTTACTCTTGCCACTAAGTGCTTGATCCACAAAATGTAAGTACCCATTAATTATGCTACGTGGTAATATATTTTGCAACTACATGCCATTTGAAATCAATACCATTCGTCTGCTTTGTATTTTTACGAAAGTAACACTGCTGTCCAGAGTACAATAACCCTAAACAATGAATAGTTAATACCGGACGCATTAATAACGCATAAAAGAGTATCTAATTTTGTGAAATATGTCATAGAGATTTCATTGTCGATGTTAAAATATAAAGAGACACGTATATCTTTGGAACAGTGTGCACCCTAAATAATTATAAGTTGTAGTCTAGTACAGTAAGGTATAGCTGAATACCATGTAATATCATAATAAATGAAATACTACAAAAATAATCTAAACACTTTTATTGTATACAAATAATCATAAAAGTTCACTAGTAGCTACAAACTCAATTGACACAGTTGTGCCAAATGTGTTAAAGTCAAATGAGTTATCACTGTAACTGAAACCTACTCTCTCCTAACTGCATCAAGACTGGTGTTGTGTTGGCAATGTACAAGTGACTTCTTGTATTGTAACTGTATGTAAGCTGTGATTACTTCACTAAATCAGACAAACTAAATGATCGTTTGCCCCCACATATTTAAAAGATCTTGTTTAAACTATACCAAAAATGTATACCCTGTTCTGATTTGTGGAGCATTCGGATTACAGTATATAGATATTTCATAAAAATAATTAACTTTCCAATGTTGACACTGCTGCTCAAGAAGTCAGTTATGTGATATTGTCAATGTCCCATGTTATCAGTTCTTCGATATTGAAACCATGACTCGAAACAAACAAATGATGATCGAATAAATGCCTTGTCATAGTCTATATATATAAAAATGAATGTTTGTCTGTATGTCTTCTATGGACTCATAAACAGCTGGGCAGATTTTGATGAAATTTTCAGTGAATCTTCAGATTAGCCTAGCGGGTGATCCTGTGGAGTTTGATAGCGATCAAATCACCCATGCGAAGCCGGGGCGGGCCACTAGTAGGAGATAAACAAACAAAATTGCAGAATGATGCAGGAGGGATGAACAAAAAACTCTACATGTAGAAATATCACGGCAATTACTGGGAGACGGTGGCTTGTGGGACCAGGGGTCGATCAGATTATAATGCATTCAGATTAGCAGGGGTTGAATTATTTAGGCCTTAATGTACTCATTTACTTGGTCACTTTAGAAACAAAATTAGCATGTAACCAAATGTAATACATGTAGAGAAAAAATCAAATTTAATATTATTCTCTTAACAAATGCCAATATCTATGTTGACAGGGGTAGTTTGAAATAACTAAACAGTAATGAGGAACCCATTTGCTCGAACCCTCTGCTAGCCCATAAATTAGCAATTTTGACACATAACCCAAATGCCCAACCCATTTAGCCACCTTTGCTATATCTTGTCTGACTCTAAACCGTCCAAGCCCAAAACGGCCAAAGCCAAATAGTGTGTAAGTACACAAGAAAATCACCTGTATTCATATTGGAGAGGCAATAGATCTAAAATTCAATGAGCCTGATCTAACTATCCATCTTGTCTTACTTATCTCACTTGCTTCATATTCATAGCTCTTTTCATTCAGTCTTGCTAGTTTCTACATCTTCTGATAAAATGTAACCAATACTGTTTCGTTGTTCTTTCTCATTGCATTCTTTCTACATGTTTGAACTAATGGAAAATGCCCGCTTTTACCTTGACACAAAACTCTCAGACTATTTCTCTTTCTTACATTACACCATTCCTGCTAAAATCTTATATTTAGATATATAGTCTCCTCCACTTGTTCAACACTACATCATTACCTGTACTCCTCGAGTTTGTTCCAATTTCCTTACATATACTATTATTTTCGTTTTTTCTCATTCATTTGTAAACCTTAATAGAGGCGCATTTTATTATTGTGTCTAATGTTTGCAGTGCAAATGATGTATCTGCTAATAACATTACAACGTCTGCAAAAAGTAAACAAGTCATTCCATGCATCCTATATTCTTAGGTCCTATTCTCTGTAGGCCATTATCGATATTCAGAATGAACAGCAGAGCTGACAGAATGCAACCCTGTGTGAATAGTAATATTGCTGTAATATGCTAATGATGATTCTAGATGCTGAGACAGTTTGTACAGTTGCCATTGTACTCAATAAGACTTGATCCCATTACAGTAGTGCCATCGCATCATTATTTTTTTTATTTTGTTTTCAGTGCTGTGTCTTCAATTTTTTTTATCCATGCCACCTCTGCTGTTAGCATAGTAACTCCTTAGGAGCTTACTGGTAACTTCACTCACTCACAGTAACATAACCCTATAGCTAGGGACATGTTACTTGGCTGTGAGTTTCTGTGAGGTGAATGTCCTTCACCACATGGGCTACTTTGATGCACCATGGCTCTCTTTAAATGTAGCAATTATTTAATTAATAAATGTATCAATTTAACATGTATCTATGTCTTCTTATCTCCTGCCATACGTCTGTCTTGAAGAAAGACACTGAACAAAAATTACTGGATTCACACCAAATTCCCTAGTTCACACAATATGAACGTGTGCGTGTCATAGCTTGATCTGCATGTACTACTGCAGCCAAATCACCTAACAATTTGTGGAAATGTCAAAATGTTGCTGGGCAGTGCAAATGCGATTTTTAGTAGAATTGGTCTACTGATCTTCTTTTCCCTTGTGTGACTAATTAGGCACTTGTAGCAAATTACATAAATGATTTTTTTTAAAAACTAAAGTTACTTCAATTTTATTATTATATGTAAAATATGTGCTAATATGCTGTAAAAGTACCAAACATCTCAAATGATCTAATATTGAGAGGGCGAACATTTGTACTCCCTTCTAATTTTACTATTAAAATACTAAATGCATTGTTGTATGTGCTTATTTTTACAGTATTTATAATCTTTCATCATACAAAATGAATAAATCATGACAGACTTTCACATGCACATATTTTGAAACAAAACATATTATCTGTACAATAAAATTGCTGCTTTCAAAACAATATCTGTAAGATAATATGGTATAAAAGGACATTATATAAGAATATGTCAAACATGTAGGATCTAACAAAATTAACTCCACAAACTTGGCAGAGCTAATGTATAAGTTGAACCCAGTACGAAAAAGTAATTTTTTTGTATATAAATGTGTCACGATATTTCATCAGCCGCACCATGAACACAAGAACCTTGCTAAATATGACATGGGATATTTTCGTAACATAGATTAATCATGCATTGTTCTTCATCAGCTATGTATTTTAGTAACAGACAGGTTAAGTAAGACCCGTTAAGCCTACTCTTTAGATTATAGCATAATCATAATACTATACAACATCTGACATCATAAAGGCCCCTGAATCAGAATTAAAATACCTACTAATATGAAACTTTATAAATAAAATGAGTTCTAATGAGTGAATAAGTTCACTTATTCTAGGAATTGATTTAAAGAATGCAAGACGTATCTAAGTGCCGTTAACGCTTACGGTCGGCACGATGTGAAGTTGTTAGCCTCGTGTAAGAAAAGGAGAATCAATCGCACATTGTCAATCTCTTTGTCAACTCAGCATCCGTTTAGTCTGCAGTTTGGTGGTAACCTCACTCACTCGCAGGAATAAGCCAATATGGTACAACAACTCCCAACATAAAAGTTATTATGCTCCCGCAGATAATGAGGTTTTACCTGCAAGGTTTGAAGGGGTTTCTGGTCGTCTTTAGCAACAAATTTGGAAATGCGCGAACGATACTCCTACATTTATACGTTTTTAGCACCCATTGTCGACAGTATTAAAAAATATCTTGATACCTTTTAATAATATAGCTGTCAAAGTTAAGTTAGAATATAGCATCAACTGACATTTGTGCTGTAGTATTTCCAACAAAGAAATAGTGATTCGAGAACATGGATATTGAAAGAAAATATAAACAATAGTGACCTTTAGGCGTATTCACATTGCCTCGTAACACTATGTTCGAATCGGATTCGAGAAGCTATCTGTCAAAATGGAATATGAGTCAAAACTTATAGAATCCGTTTCGAATATGGCTTTCTGAGGTAATGTACCCCCACTGTATCTAACTAGAGCGAGAGAAAATGTTAGTGAGGGGACCGCTCTAGTCGACGAGCGTGCGTGAAGAGCACGAATGTACGAAATATGTTTGGATCGGTGCACCAGACCTTGTTTCGTAGTACTAGGCTGCACCCAATATTGGATTGATTTTTGTACTGATATGAAACTTAGTTCAATTTGTTAGTTTTAACTATACTATTTATTATTATTTTATTCTTTAATAATGAGCCCTAATTCGATGGATAGTTTCGTATTTGTAAGCATTACCAAATTTATTTTTCATAGCGACTTCATATGGTGAAAATAAATTACGTTATATGACTTACATATTTTATTTTAGTACTTTTTAAAACAAAACCATGAATAAACATTATCGTATGTTTATAGGGTTGTGTATTTATTTATTGTTTATATATTAAGCGTCTAGGTATTGTATACTAGTCATAAAGGAATAAATTTGAGAAAATACCCGTGTTCACGCACCTTCCTGCAACCAGACTAATATTCCAAGTACCCTCAAGTACAGTATATGACATGCCTTTCCCTCGAGATGGCACCTAATACGTCCGTCCTGCTATAATTTAAATAGTCCTTGTCTTGTTACACATATCACTAACCTAATTTTACACTACACACTACTAGTTTATATTTTGTATTAATAGTTTAATTATTTTCACCATCACTATCTATTACTACAGATGACTGTTGGGAATTGTCCAGTTCATCTTCTTCGGTAATCCCCGCAATCCTTTTGTTTATTGATTGTTGAGACGATTCTGACATAGCTCTTTTGTTACCTCTCGAGTTACTATTCTTTTCACCAGGACTCTGGTGTATCTTTATATCTTGTGGTCCTGACACGCCAATTATATCAGCCCACTTAGATGGTGATGGTAATATCACCTCATCTTCATCATCCTCATCAACTTCTGTTTGTTTTTTGTCCTTTGGTGGGGTCACATTCAGTTCTTGTTCTTACTTCCCCCCCCCCCCCCCCCAAGTTATGAATCTGGTTGATATCCCTTTAAAAGTTTTCCATTCCATCTAATAACATATCTACAAATTCCAATCTTTTCCTCAACCACACCTTTCAGCCATTGGGGTCCTCTACTATAATTTTTAATATAAACTGTTTGTCCCACTTCAAAACTTCTCACTTTTGTATTTTCATTATTGTCTAACTCCTGCAATTGTATTTTGTCTTTAGAATTAAGAGGATTAAGATAGTCAAATTTAGTGTGAAAACATCTGTTATTTAGTAACTCAGCTGGTGTTTTATCATTAACACTATTTGGTGTTGTACGTAAGCCATATAAAATCTTAGGAAGTCGTGCATGCCATGGTTCATTTGATAGTTTCCTCAATTTATTCTTTATTGTCTGTACAGTCCATTCCGCTTGTCCGTTAGATGCTGGATGGTATGGTGCTACTGACACATGTCAAATTCCATTAAATTTGCAATAATTTTGGTACTCTTCAGAAGTAAAGCTTCTGCCATTGTCACTCACAATTGTGTCAGACAATCCTTGTTCAGCAAATATGTCTCTCAAAAGTTTTATTGGAGTTGAACTGCTCATATCAGGAACTATTTTTACTTCTAGCCATTTAGAAATGTCAGTTTAGCAACTTCTTTAGCTGAAAACTCTAATTCTAGCGGTGTTTCTTCTATAAGTAATACTCCTGAAAACTCTTGTTCTACTGTTTCAGTATTTGGAGAAGGCCATCTACTTAATGCATCTGCATTTCCCAACTTCTTTCCTTTCACATATTCTAATCTATAATCATATCAGCTTAATAGGACGGCCCATCGTAACATTCTAGGTGAAATAACATTTGGAATTGGACGCTTTTGGTCGAACAATCCTAACAAAGGCTTATGATCAGTTTTTATAGTAAATTTCCTGCCACTCACAAACCGGTGGAATTTCTTTAATCCAAAAACTATCGCCGCTGCCTCCTTATCTATTTGAGCATAATTGCGTTCATGCACAATCATAGTCTTTGATGCAAACATAATAGGTTTAATACTGCAATCTTCCATTTCATGTTCTAACACTACCTCTAGTCCATATTGGGAAGCATCACACGATAGTATCAACTTATTCTTTAAATCGTAATGTACCAAAGTGTCTCACTAGTCAACATGTTCCTTAATCTCTCGAAGGCTATTTGATGCACTGATTTCCATTGCCACTTTGTTTTTATATTCAGAATTTTATATAAAGGTTCTGCTACCGTAGCTTTATGAGGCAAAAATCGATCATAGAAGTTTAAAAGTCCTAAGAATGCTTGTAACTCTTTAATATTACCAGGAGGAGGAAACTCCTTAATTATATGGATTTTATCTTCACATGGATGAATTCCAACCTCATCGATAACAAATCCTAAAAAAATACTTTATTTACCGCAAACTTGCATTTATTTTTATTTACTCTTAGTCCGGCTTCTTGAATCTTCTGTAGCACCGCATTTAATCGAAAATTATGATTCTCTACATTAGTTCCACTCACTACTATATCGTCTAGAAGTACAGCCACTCCTGGAATATGAGCCAACAAGGAAGACATTAAACGTTGAAATATCCCTGGACATGCTTTTACACCAAATGGTAACCTCTTTACCTTGTATAGACCTTTTGGTGTATTTAGTGTAAGTATCTGAGAAGTAGGCTCATCTACCTTGAGTGTACGCTCTCTCTAAATCAATTTCTGAAAATTTTTTTGCCCCCCTGTAACCTTGTAAATACTTCATCTAATGTTGGTAGAGGGTATGTGTCTGCTACATTATTTATTGTTGATCTATAACCACCGCAGATTCGTACACTGCCATTTGGTTTCAGAACAGGTACAATCGGCGTTGCCCAGTCTGCGTTACACTGATTCCAAAACCTTATCAGTAACTAATCTGTCAATTTCATTAAAAACCCTTTCTCTTATGGTGAATGGTATTGATCTACATTTAAGAAATTTAGGGGTGGCCCCTTCTCTTGGTTTGATGCTCACCACAGGACCCGTATATTTTCCTAAGCCTTTATCAAAAACGTCTTTATATTTTTCAAGTGTTTTAGTGGTGTCTATTGTATCTAACATTATATTATTTACTCCCAGTAACTGAATATTCAACTCGTCAAACCAGTTTCTTCCTATTAGACTCGGCCCTTGACCCTTAGCTATAATAAGTGATAAGTTCTTATTACGCCCTCTGCAATTTACTGATACTGTCACTGTACCTAAAATATTCGAATGACTGTTAGTCCATGTTTTTAACATGAAATAATTTCTTTCCATTTTTGGTAATTTTCCTTTCCATATGAGTCTGGCTGTCGGTTCACTAATTAATGTAAATGCACACCCTGAATCAATTTCCATTTCTATTTCAAACTTGTTAAGAGAAATTGTCACCAAAAAAACAGATACTTTCTTTTGTCTCACATTGTTGATACAGGCTACATAAAGACCATTGCAGTTTGATTTCAACCCACTATTGTTTTCTTTATTTTTGCATAAACAGACACTCTCAATGTGACCTGTTTTTCCACAGAAATTACATTTTGACCACCTAAATCTGCACTCCCCCCTATGCTTCTTACCACAACGGAAACATTCAAGTTTATCATGAGGTTTAATAAACAAATTTTCCCTTTTTTTGTATGCAATTTTATAGTAGAAAAAGTAACCTCACTTATTTTCTTCAGGGCTATCAGTGAAGAAATTAAATCAAACAAATCAGGACCACATACAGCTAATAAATTCGCCTTTTTCTTACCTTTTTCTTACCTTCACTTCATTTGCTTCTAGACAATATTCAAACCTTGTAATGTAGTTTTCCTAGCAGCCATTTCCCACATCAAATTCACTAAACTTAATCACCATTTCCCACTTCGATTTAAAAAAAAAAAGTTATATGTATTTTATATTACGTGTATATACACTTTTTTTACACTTTCGTCCACTTTTCCTCGTCGCCACTATTGTATACTAGTCATAAAGGAATAAATTCGAGAAAATACGCGTGTTCACTCACCTTACCCTCAAGTACAGTATATGACACTAGGTTTATCTGTTGTTAAATTACTATTATTTTGTAAAGCGCATTCATCGTGGACGAGTAAAGAATGTCCTCAGCATTAGTTCGGCCTTTCGTAACCCTTCTCAGGTGGTCAATATAGTTTATATAAATAAATCAGCCAATTTATAGACATCGAGGTCGTCAGATCTTCTGATTCTGTTGATACATGCTTGCTACCGCGATTATAATTAATAATGTGTAAATTAATTTATCTTTATGTATACAACCAAAGCGAAGCGAATGTTTATGCGATTCCTCATCACTGCATTGCTTCCTTGCGATTATTATTTACCCGTGTAAACTTGGCACATTGCTTCATATGGGGTTGTAGTATTATATTGAGTACTTCATACTAATTAAAATTGTTACAAATCTATAATAAACTAGTGTACAACGGATTATCCGAAGTTAGTGAAATAAATGTATAAATAGATAAAGCAACTCCAAGGAGACTTCTTAGAATTACTTTATTTTCTTCGTTGCTCTCCGTCTCGATTAGTAATCCGTTAGGATTAGCAGGGTCTACTTAAACCTGAGGCTTTAGCGACGATACTGATTTTATATGGAGCGACTACCGTCAGACCTTTACAACCCAGAAGGAATACCAGACCTCCTTAGGTTAGATCACATGTCCTTCGTTATATAATTTCGCGGGTTTACCGATGTTTTCCTTCACCGTCGAGCAAGTAATAATTACAAATATGTCCATAAATATGAAAACACAAATTTTGTGGTACATGTCAGGATTCGAACACCACTATCACTGCATGTACTCACATGCTCATCTTCGAGTTACTTTACCTATTTATACATTACTGATAATAAAGTAGCTTTTGATTTGTTGCTCCATAAAAGTATCACCTGTGTGGATGCATCCTAAGGACGAACTCGCTAATTCTCTTTTATATGGTGATCTCGATCGCGTCATTGCCAGTCTTATCGAACATGAAAATGATCAGCGTCGACCGCATCCTCGCGGTTCTTTTATCGATCGGTTATAGTCTTGAGTTGCTTCGTCCTCGAAGGAAATTTAATGCAGCATAACGCTAGTCTCTGCCAAACCGCATTTGAGCAGCGTGGCGGATAATGCTTCTTACGTTCAAGACAGACAGTATCCCAGCAGTGGGATGAGTATTAGATGATGCGACGATTCTCTTTTAAACCAGCCATGCAATTCTCTAAGCGACTCGTAATAGCTGTGTGCGGCGCTGTGATCACAGATGTCACAGCTTTGACATCGTCTGCTGCGATCACGGCTTTTTATTTGGTATTCTATAAGGCTGTAAGCGTACGCGAGGCTGTTTGCCTTGTAGAATTCCAATTCCAAACGCAGCCTTGCGGCGACAACTATGAAAAGCGACACTAAGGAATTGCTATTTTGTGTTCAAGGCTATAACAGCCGATGTTTCCGAGGATGTAAGAATGTTTGCTCTTACAGAATTGCATGGCAGGTGACGATAAACAAGCGTACACTGTATTCAATGGACGCTTGCAATGCAGCACAGGAAGCGTTGCTCGCACGTTTGCACCCACTAAGTTACTGCCTAATGGCAATAAAACACCTCTAAACTCTGGAAAAGTAATAAATATATTTTTAATGTCCCTGCAACTATTTTGCTACAAATAAACAGGTTAATGCAATTGAATAAGTAATTTTACCAAACTAAATTTGTAAGTAATAAACTTTCATAGTAACCAATTAGCTAAGGACAAAACTATTTCTGAACTCTCTTTCATGTAGCTTTATCCAAAACTGTACCGGCATAATTAAAAGTCAAGTGCATACTAAAATTGTATCGCTGTGCCCCTTGCATTGATTTAAGAGTAACACGTACTCGTGTTATGCGTTGTATATGATTTTACCACGTCGTCGCTTGCATAGCGCAGCGCACAGTTAAAGCAAGGTTTTATATCGCGGAACTGTTTTTCGAATATCTCCTAGACTATTGTAAAAGGGAATGTGAACTAGACCATATTGTCTCTTAAAAAAAACTTATAATTTTTGATAACTCATTTGTGTTAATACAGGAATAGAACAAAATAAGATTTTTCCACATAAAGGAAGTATTAATATTAAGACATTGAAGGCAATTGACCATTCTGTCTTGATGTTATACTATATAAAATTATTTTGGCAAAATTTTATCGTCATATGTTAACGTCGTGTAGTTAACTATTGTTTGTTAATTTGTTATTGATATTTCAAGTCTATTAGTGAAATATATAGGAAACTGTACATAATGTTAATTTCTAAAATATGCGCCATTCAGAGGCAATATCACCTCTGTTTCCATGTTTTTTACACCACCTGATCTAAAAATCTGTATTATAAATAGTGATATTGACTTTGTTGTTATTTTACTTATACAGGCGATATGCTTCCATTTCGGAACCCTCCTCCCTCCCTTCATAACATATTTTCTAAAAATAAATTATAGAATAATAAAGAAAAATACTGTGCGTGAACTTTGGAAAAAAATTGTAATATTCGATTTTTTTATACAACATCGGGAGGCATACAAGCATACGGCCCACAGATTTTTCTAAATTTAAAGGCAATTAATAAAAATGATTTTTTGATGTACGGCATTTCCATTTTGTTTAAAAATCTATACTTCGCATATAAAAATTTAAAAACAACATTACATTGATTACTAAGCGATATTGTATGTGTTGTTTTAATCGTTTCAGGTATGGAACCTGAAAAATACCTAATCGACGATGTGATTAATTTTCCAATAAAACATATACTTTAACCAATTTCATGTTTGATGTAAGAAAAAAGCCTCAGTTAAATCAGTGACTCAGAACATGTTCTATTATACAATTATGTTGTATTTAGTAGGTAGTTGAATACCAACTCTAGATTTATGTTAAAAAGGCGACTGATTCATACATATGTTGACAATGGCGCGGCTTACCATCATTCTTAAAAACAAAACTAACACCAGCATATGATTCACGGTGCTAACTAGCTGACGAGATTCGTCAAGAGAATAACTTTATTTAACAGAAGTGCACTATAATATCAGCCTCGTGAACAATTGTTACTTTTCATGAGCAGGTTACCACAAAGCACCTGAGAGTTGCTGAGGCATGTGATCGATTCTCCTGTAATTTAACTTATTCGAACCAAATTCTGTTTCCGCAACTAAATGCGAAAAGATTGACAAATTACTTTATCACAACCAGCAGGCGACCGACGCTTGGATTTTTTATAAAGTCGCGTTTTTTTATCAGGACAAACACCTACTTAAAGTTACTTAAAAAACAAAACCTTATCTAAATACAAAATTAAATCCAAGTCGATATAAGTTATAACCGTTTCTGAGATACGCGAAATATATTTATGCATATACAATAATTGCCCGGTCCTTACACACCTCACTTCATTCATAGTTCTTGCAGGCCAGTTTTAGAGCTTCTAACATGTGCCGCTCGGTTCGCCCTGCCTATCCCGCAAGGAATTGGTTGGAAGTTATACCTACAATAATTGCTCGTTTAAGTAATAGAATAAAGAATAAAAATCTTCCATCGCA
Source organism: Pyralis farinalis (assembly GCA_947507595.1). Classification (NCBI taxonomy): domain Eukaryota; kingdom Metazoa; phylum Arthropoda; class Insecta; order Lepidoptera; family Pyralidae; genus Pyralis; species Pyralis farinalis. The sequence continues at coordinate 20,053,508 of OX382265.1, read as the reverse complement.
ACTACACAATGACAATAGCATCTGAAGGGGTGATACATGTCAAATAGGGTATATTGGATCACCTTTCATTACCTGTGTACTACCTAATTTTGGTATGTTTATAACCTTGATAACAGTTTCCCATCAGATGGGCATTATGTTCCTTTGTTACCCACGTGGTATAAGAAATATGTAAGAAACAGTTGATATTTTCTTGTGCCATTGTAAACATCTCCTACTTTAAGCGCTTCACATCACGAGGGCTGTATGCTTGTTTGTTTTTGACGTTTAATAAAAAAATAACATATTAGCTGATCGCAAGAAAGTACTATTTCCAAAGGATTCGCATATAACAAGAGATATCTATAAAGTGTAGACAAACTGCCATGTTATAGATCAGGAGTTCCCAACCAGGGGGGCACGCTCCCCTAGGGAGGCGTGGGGAGATATCAAGAGGGGCGGAACATTTTTTTCTCGACTATTCAAAGCAATTAAAAATAACAAACTGGACGATTGGATTTGAAAACTGATATAGAAACTCATTTGCAATCGCTGGAACACGAATTTCACCGGTGCTATTATTCAGAGTCCTATACGGCACATGACCAGAAATCCATTTTTTGTAAATGTCTCCCAATTACCAGAAGAAGTTCAAGAAGAATTTTATGTGATGAAAAAATTTAAAAGGAAAATGTTATTTATAGACCAGGGAGGCTCAATAAAAGAAAGGTAACCCTGTTCTAGGTTCTCAGTCTCTATCTACCAATCGTTTACTCTGTTCCGTTCTGTACAAATGACACATTTTACTTATGTTGAGTATCAGACGTCAGCGTCGTCAGGAGTCGACTTTGGGCACGGACGCTTGTTCATACCTATTCTTTAAATTAATCAAATAATAACAGTCGAGTTTTTACATGGGAAACTGTTATTTAAATACCAACTTTATGATCTGCACTCATCGCACAAAAAGTCCTAAAAGAATTTTAAATATTTCTTACATTTTTTTATACAACGTCGGAAGGCATGCAAGCATAAGGCCCACCTGATGTAAAGGGGTTACCGTAGCCTATGAGCGCCTGCAACACATCAAGTATCACTCGCGCGATGCCTCCTCTTCTGCTAACACAGCAACTCCTTAGGAGCTTACTGGTGGCCTCACTTACACGCAGGAACACAACAACCCTGTAGGAAGTTGTTATTTGGCCATGGTTTTCTGTGAGGTGGAGGTACTTCCCCATACGGGCTGTTTTGATGCGCCATACCTCTCTTAAAATCATCCAGACCAAGACAAACAGACAGGTTCATACACGCAAATGTTTGTTTTGTGTGGGAATCTAACCCACGAGCGTTGGCGTCGAGTGTCGCTTTATTCACGACTGCGCCACTGAGCTCGTCATGATAATTGTATATACCACGAGTCAGCTTCGGCATACTTTTTTTTTATCGCGATGAAGCGCACAAAGCAGCGACGACGTTATCATGCCCTAACGGTATATTTAGTATATGTATAGTGGGTACCGTCCAGCGCTAGTACACATGAACTAACCGACGACGGAGCCACACAAAGTAATTTAGATCAAATTGTCTATAAAAAATCTACAGCCACGTCTAATGCTGTTGCGCGAGTGCGAATAACAGTAGCGATAGGCACGACAGTACTCGTAACAGGGTTGCCTACGAATACTAGTTATTTATTTGTTTTTATTTTCGTTTCGGCATGTACCTAAAACAAATTTGGCAGCATTGATTATTGAAAACTATTCGCGTTCACACCTCTAAAAACATACACCCTGACTTTCTAAAACACCGCGACCTTGACAAAATACTTAGATTTTTCAAACCAATTGATCGGTATTTGAAACTTTGCTGTCTGAATGGCAATAAAGATGGGAAACGTCTACTAAAGGACACGACTTGTATCTGTTCTTTCAATCAGTGCGAGACAGATTAAGTAAAGAGTGGTTAGAATTCGATCATTCCGTTGCGCAATTTTTAACTGTACATGGAAACTTTAGAGATAATCTCTTTTCATTTAGACTTGTGTCATCGCCTTAAGTGAGTGTTCTACGACAAATCATGAATTCGATCAAACAGCACATTGTGTTCTCTGGGAATGCGATCTCTGGCGTCGGAAGCAGGACGATATGTTAAATTCGTTGCATGTCACATTCAGGGTAGTGTACTATTCTGATTTGGTGGACACAAGGGAGAATTACTAGGCGTTTAGGCGGTTCTGCAATCTATATTATTGGAATCGATGTGTTAGGCAACAACTCACAATTTAGGTCCCAATAGTATTAGATATCTGATAAACCGTGGTGCACGGCAGTTGACCTTCACTTGACTAGCCATCTCTGAGGGTTTTTAATGCCTTATTTGTCATATTGCTGTCTCTCACTTTGCCAAGGGGGGAAGTCAAATCCAAAACTTCTTCTGAATAAATTCGTTGTGAGTTCCAAGACAGCAATAAACTTCACTGTTCATTCATATTCATTTATTTACTGCAATTTGCAACAACAGGTACAGTACTAATTGTGTGTATAGATGTTACTTTATTTGCTACGAATTGAACTTTTCAAGGCATTGTGAAGATTTATATATACTATTTTTTGCATAACAAAATAAAATTAAAGTTCAAAGCATACATTAAAATTATTAAATAATTAAAACTATTCTTAGTGTACCTACTATTATATTAAATTATATTTTATCCAATTATACTACATTAAATTATATTTTTCCTCTCAAAATATTCTTTTTCATTATAAAATTGCCTTTTTGTTGAGACTCAGGGTGGGAATGAGTGATGGGCATGTCTTAGGTATATGATTGTTCTTTGAGTTTTCTCATTTTGGCGCCAATACATTGTACAATATTTAAATCGAAACAACTACTGAAGCGGTACGCAAAGAGAGGTCACAGAAAAATTTTGTTTTCGGATGAAAAAGTTTTTACCATCAAAGAAAGTTACAACAAACAAAATGATAAGGTGTACCCACAGTTATGAAGAAGCGAGCGCGCGTATTCCGAGGGTCCAGCGAGGGCATTATCCTTCATCAATCATGGTTTGGCTTGGAGTCTCATATTCAAGCTTAACTTAGGTGTTTTTCTGTGAAAAGGGTGTGAAAACCAGTGCCGTGGTTTACCAAAATACCGTCTTAACAAACATAGTTGAACCTCTTTCTCAGACAATGTTCAAAAACACACACTGGATATTCCAATAGGACTCTGCACCAGCTCATAAGGCACAAAGCACTCAAAACTAGTTGACCGCCCGTGGAATTGACTTCATCGGGCATGAAGACTGGCCTTCTTCTAGTCCCGATTTAAACCCACTGGATTACAAGATATGGCAACATTTGGAGGGGAAAGTCTGCGCTATACCTAATCAGAATTTGGAATCTCTCCGAGTATCTCTGGTTAAAGCAGCGACAGAAATAGATATAAATGTGGTGCGTGCTGCGATCGATGACTGGCCACGTCGATTAAGAACATGTATTCAAAATGGAGGAGGGCATTTCGAATAATATATAAAAAAAAATATTGTACATTTGTACATAATATATATATAATATTGTACATTGACGAGCTCGGTGGCGCAGTGGTGGAACACGTTGTTACGCTACTTTGACACCAACGCTCGTGGGTTCGATTCCCACACAGTACAAACATTTGTGTGCATGAACATATCTGTTTGTCTTGGTCTGGGTATTTTCTATGTATAATAAGTATGTATTTACAAAAAAAAATGTATTTACGTATGTTTATCACTTGTCCAGTACCCATAATACAAGCTTCGCTTACTTTGGGGCTAGGTGGCGCTGTGTAATTTGTCTGACAATATTTATTTATATTTATTTATTTAATTACCTTTCATTTCATATATAACATTTACATAATTATCAAAAAGTCTATCATTAATTACATCAAAAATTTATGACAGAACTTAAGACATGACTAGGTATTTTGTAATCTTCTTTTCTTAGTGGCAAAGGCTAAAGGACTTTGGTAGCAATAGTCACGACCTTCATTTATTACATAACAAAAAACCGTTATTGTTAATTAAATTTAATGACAGAGAGAGCATGGAAGTAGAATAAATGCAGTTGAGATACGAGCATTGCGCAAAATTTGTGGCATAACGCTTGCTGGCTTGTAGAAAGGTTAAAAGGTATGAAAGAATTACGAAACAGATATACAATGCGAAAGTGGAAGGATGTAGCTGCTGAGGAAGACCAAGCCTAACCTACCATGGCCAAATTATTCGTGTTTTATCAGAAGGATAAAACACGATATACATACAATTATAATTAAATATAATAACATGGTTTTGACTCTAAAAATGAAAATAAGCCTTCAAATGCATAGAATTGACTCCACACGACTGTGACCTTCGCGCGTAACATTCCAATATTATTCGTTCAAGGCAATGATTATTACACAATGGAGCGCATTTGTATCAAATTGCCAACCCTATTGCGGAAATAGTTATCAACAGAGAAAAAGCAGTGTAGGTACACGAAAAATTTAATTTGCTATTCGAGACGGGGCTATTGGCCCCTAGCGAATCGGAACGGGGCGGCAAGTAGGTCGATGCACTCGCGTTATGATGTGGTTGCTTCGGGCGCTTCGCACTCGGTACTAACACATATATTTGAAAAAATCGGTTATATATATACCACAAATCATATTACTTAAAAAATAAGAATTTGCCACGGTCCTATTCACACGTGAAACATTTTTTGTAGTAGTTATATTGAAGACCTTTACAATCGATGCCGAAGCCGTCATATTTAGGATTCCATACCCGATTTAAACGCTACCAAAGATGACATTAACAACGTCTGTATGTATATCGTACTATTTCAAAACGAATTTATTCCAATCGAAAAGTCTATAACACAATCTACATGTCAATGTCAAAAACACAGAGAAAGTTTATCGGCAGATATAATATTTTACAGTTCAGTGTATTTTTTTTAATGTTACCCATTCCTTTTTTTTTATAGTAAGGAACCTTAATATACAACAGAATTACAAAAATAAAACATTCTAGATATTTACAAAAATAGCTATATGACAAATGTCATCAAAATGTGACCATTGGTCTATCCTACTAATATTATAAATGCGAAAGCTTGTATGTATGGATGTTTGTTGCTCTTTCACGCTTAAACGGCTGAACGGATTTGAATGAAATTTGGCACGTAGATAGAATATGATCTGGATTAACACATAGACTACGTTGTTTAACTCCACGCGGGCGGAGCCGCGGGCAGCAGCTAGTAACCAATATAGTAATCGTATAACTAGAACTTTTCAGACAGAAGCTAAATTCCTTGACACCGGAAAATCATACAGGTAGACATTATTTCAAATCTTGTTTTTTTATGACTACTTTTATGCTTTTGAATACATACAATACACACACGAATAATTAGGGAACTTGTGCAATTAATTTGGCAATAATTAATTAAAACTATGGGGTCCACGTACAGTATCATATTTTTAACGTTATTTTGTTTTAGCTCTACCGTCAAAACGGTTGCTCTTACTCTATTTGAATATAGTGAAAACCCTAATATACCTAATATACGACGATGAATACAAATAGGTGAGTCGGACTTGCGATAAGGAATTTTATTATGTGGTAATAGTAGTAGCAGCTTTGATAAGCGAACCCGACTCACACTTGACCAATTTTGTTTAAACTTTTGTCTATCTATCCGTTCACGATTACACAAATGAGCCGAGCTAATTTTGATAACGTTTAACACGAAGGCTATCGCCGTTTAGTTGCGGCTACTTTTATCTCCGAAATATTTAGGGCTAGCCACTACGTAAAATTTGAAACCAAGCTGCACGTAGCTCCCTATTCAACTCCCTGTGGTGAAGCCATGAGTAGCACCTTAGTGAAATATAAAAAGAATGTTCAACAATCAAAAAACCTTTTAATTAAATAATTATATTCAGCAGGTATATACCATGATACATTAGTGATCAAAGGATGTCAACTGGACCTGCTGTCTGCCCGTTTGTTTATCACAAAGCTGTATCTTTTGAACCGTTGGTCACTTTGAAGTTTCACATAGTATGTATTACTATGGCCGCTATACCGCCGCTATGGCCGCGACAAATAATAAAACGAAATGAAAAATAAGATAAATAAAGATAAAGAAAAATATTTCACTGTTTTTTTGTTAATTGGTGGCACAGAACCAGACATATGCTAGTCCGACTCGCTATTCTTTGTAAGTTATTTAGAAAGAACTGTTATATCAAAACTAATATAAATGAGAACTAGAATGTAAAAATTGTCCTATCTTCGTATTAAAGCTACACAACTAGTTGTGTGTTGTTAATAGTTGATCATAATCTTTACGAGTCACCTAAGTTGACGACTACCAAACCATCTCACAAAAGAAAGATAGACAGTGTTTTTAATATAAAGGTAATTTTCTGGGAATATTAATTAAAAAGATATAAGAAAGAGAGTATCACAAATCTATTACGAGAGAGTAAAAGTTATATACAACAATGAACATTATAATGATACTCTACGTCGATTTACATAATCGAATCGCGCTAGTTGCCTAATTTTATAGCGGGATATTTGGTATATTTCTAGAACTGCATCCGACCACAAGCCTAAAAGGTGTTTTTTTTTTTCAAATCTTGTGACCTTTTTCTGTTACAATATAACTGAAATTTGATTCGCTCGTGTACTTTTCGCAAACAATACGTGGGGCAGAGATAGGGTTGCCTACGTCATTTTATATTAAAATATATATCTATGGACGCTGCAAAGCGTTCGAAACGTCAGGTTCAACAAAATAAATAAAATACGCGATACTTCCGTTAAAAATTGTTTAATTCAATGTGTAACAATCGCGAAAACCTAAGACAATACTATATATCTATAACAAATATTCCGGTAAATTGCTCTTCGGCAATGGTCTTAGCTGTACAAGGCGCAGATAGTGCAGTGTAAATGTATATTATAGTATATTTAAGATTTGTTTCGATTACGTACTCCCTAGTACCAGAATTGTACTACATAAATAGTTCTGTACCGTGATGGGTAGACAAAATCACTAAGTCAATTACTATAAAAAACAATATTTCGGGGTAAATTTCTTTTCGTAAATGCATCTATACAGATAAATAAAATTGGAGTTTCTGTTTGTAATATTAAAATAACCGCTTTTTAATAAATGTATTTGGATGTACGAGGGTCATTTGAAAAGTTCTAGCCTAACATACTTAATGAAACCACACGATTTTGAGTTTATTTTTATTTTTCAACATATTCTCCTCCGAGCTCTAAACACTTTTTCCATCGACCCGTTAAGGCCTATACCCGTTTTAAAAAAATCTTCGTCTATCTCCTCAAAATAAGCGTCCAAGGCGGCTATGACCTCTTCATTTGTAAAAAAATGTTTACCACCTAAAAATTTTTTCAGCTTTGGGAACAGATAAAAGTCGGACGGTGCTAAATTCGGTGAATATGGGGATGAAGTAACAATTCGAAGCCACATTGATGGATTTCTGCCATGGATTGCACAGAGGTGTGAACGCGCGCATTGTCCTGATGAAACAAGACTTTTCTTCTCAATAAACCTGGACGTTTTTCTTTGATTTCTTCTCTCAAACGACGCCACAGGTTGCAATAGTAATCGGAGTTTATTGTTTCACCCTTTTTTTAATAATCCACGAAAATTATACCCTTTGCATCCCAAAAAACGGATGCCATGACTTTGCCCGCCGATAAAACCACCTTTGCCTTCTTTGGGGTGGGCGATCCTGCTCTTTTCCATTGTTTCAACTGTTCTTTTGTCTCGGGTGTATTGTGGTGAACCCAGGTTTCATCCTTGGTTATAAATCTTTCAACAAATTCTATTGGGTCAGCTTCATATAACTCTAAACAGTCGCGAGAAGTTGTGAGTCGGTTGCGTTTTTGTTCCACTGAAAGCAGTCGCGGTACCCACCGCGCAGATACCTTAGAGAATCCACAAGTTCAGTAGTAATTATATGATGTGTTCGCTCAGATAAGATGCCTACTACTAGTCTTAGCTATCTCCTCGACAGTCAATCTTCGATCAGATAAAATTAAATCACAGATTTTTTCTTTGTTTTGATCAGTGGAAGCAGTCGAAGGCCGGCCACTACGGGACTCATCTTGAATGGTCTCACGACCACGTTTAAACTCTGCCACCCAGTTTTTAACAGTCGCATACGAAGGAAAGGACTCACCCAAAGTAGCAGTCTTCATGTATAGCTTTTGGAATTAAACCTTTCAAATTCAGGTATTTTATCACTGCACGATGTTCAGTTTTATCCATTTTCAAAAATAGCTCTGACTTGACTTACGGTATCACGTGTAAACGAACAATGAGTTACTGTGAATAAACTAAACTGTGCATACTTATTGCTAAATAATGTAACTACAAAATGAGGGTAGTTATAAAAAAAACAATGACTTTAACCATGTTAGGCTAAGAACTTTTCAAATGACCATCGTATAAACGGTATATATACCAAAATGAATATTTTTTCAATTTTTGTCTGTCTGTCAGTTGTTTGTTCCGGCTAATCTCTGAAACGGCTGGACCGATTTTGCCGGGACTATTCCGCGCGCCGAAGTACATAATACATATCTATTATTATTTTGCTGTTCGCTATTTTACTTTGCTTATTAATAAGTTATCGTAAACGCTACGAACTGAACAATAACTTTTTTGTTAACTTCCACGCGGACAGCGGAAGTCGCGGGCGCAGCTAGTACTTAATATAATACAACGAAATATAACAACAAATAGAAAACATCCTTTCCTAACCCCGGAGATTGATTTTATACGTCAGGAGGCATACATGGAAATGGCCCACCTGATGTATAAAACGGTTACCGCCTATGAATGCTTGTAGCACTCACGCGATGCGATTGCACGCGTAACCCTCCAGGTAATTGTTTTTAGGTAATTGTAGGTAATTGTCCCAGACAGGCTGCTTTGATGCTCCCTACTTTACTTAAAAATACCGAGACCAAGACATGTGCATGCACACAAATGTTTGTTCTGTGTGAGAATCGAACCCACGATCGTTGGTGTCTAAGTACGTGCAACACTGCGCCACCGGCTCGATATTATCATTTATCGTTAGTCTACTGATTGTTTTTATAATTAAATAACTGTAGTCTTAATCTTATTCACAAACACAGTCCTCGTAAGATGGTCCGGTTCAACTTGAATTTAGATCGTGAGACTAATGTTTAGTGCTATTGTGCGACAGTTGTGTAAAACTCACTTATTTCGAATTATTTCATAATAACCACTTCAAAACGTTTTCATAAAAAAAAAAAATCCAAAAATATATTCGACCAGTATCCTCGATTGACAGTAAAATTACCCTATTTGGTGAGCTTCGACCCGGCCCCATTACAATACCATCTACGTCACGCATACAATGATGGAGTGTTGCTATTGTTTTTTTTTTAATTGTGTAGCAGGCGTAGGTCTAATCTAAAACGTACTTTATATCTTTGTAACAATTGTTAGATAACCAGAGCTGTACAATAACATTGGTATGGAGTTATATTATACTGGTTTTTTAGACAATGTTATATGCGGCCTCCCGATGGGTAGCAGTGGCTCTTGCCTATGGCTATGCTAGACAAGGAGGATCGCTTGAGCGTTGGCGTACCCGCTTCTCACATCTACATCAGCTTCCTGGTGTTACTCACTCCAGGAGTCATAACACCCCCCAGGGAATTATTTTTCTCGCGTGTAAATGAATAAATGGATTAATTAGTACTTCACATATAGAACATAACAACAATTCCTTATGAAACTACTTTGGAGTAGGATTAATATCATGATATAAATGTCATCATTTTTTATTCTACCGGTTTGCGTCACCCCGTTCCCCTGGGGTGATCGCTTCAGATGAAGCCTTTGTAGCCTTCCCGGCTAAAGGCAGTCCCAGGGGGTGTTTCAGTCGGTGGAAATCCGACATAATCAGTTCGTTCGCACGAAATGGTATCTTTGAAAGATTTCACCTCCTCCCTCGTGTTTTCCGGAGGGTGCCTCTCACGGAGGAATGACCAATGCACACCCGGGTGTGGGTTGGTCCTTCCTTTGTGGGTCTTCAACTTTCTTGGGCGAAAATCACAAAAAAAAAAATTATTCTACCGGTGTTTCATTGATTAATTTGAAAATTAAAGAGATGGTTATTATGACTTAACTATTATAGTTAGACATATAACCTCACGGTCATTTTTATGGGTAATGATTAGTAGGTACTATAAACGGACAGTAACATTATTTTATGTATTATCAATAGTTTTTTGTTGATAATGTAGCTTTCTATATGTGAAAGATTTTTAAAATCGATTAGCATTTTTGAGTTTTTTTTTACATTAAATTACAAACATTAAAAAAAATCAAATCTTTGTGTTTTATAATATTGATCTGAGATAAAGTTGTATCAGTGAAGTTCTAATACTACGTGAGTCGCTTTTGGCGGTTTTAAGAATGCGGTTTGAGATGTCTTTGGATTAAGAAATATCGCTTGTTTATGTGGGGCAAATTACCATTAATATCTTCACAGTGTTTTTTTTTCATAAGTTTTCCAATCATATATGTTTCCAATGTCGACGACAGTAATTTTATACGGTTTTTTTTTTCTTTCTTGTAAATAACCACTTTCGACTTACGCACTGTTAGAACTTCACTGACGATAACACTGTGGCCTTCCCTTCGTTTGTTTGTCGGATGTCAGAGGGATAAAGCACGTGCTGGTGAGGTTGGCATTACCTCTATATATAGTTGTGAGGCACTTACACAGTGGAAAATGGCTCACTATTATCTTCAGAATCAAATCAACATTATCAAAATTGCTTATTTGAAACAATAGTACCCAATATTTTTGAACTGAAAACTTGTGCTGAAGTTGAATTAACAATTAAATATGATTAGTATGCTATATAATATAACATACATAACGAAGCATGTATATTACTTAGATTTTATTTGCCTTTTTTATGTCTATTATACCAAAAACTTTTATTTATTGTTTATTAACATGTCATAAACCTAAGAGGAGCGGCTTCAAATCCTGGGATATTTTTACTCTCCCAATTACTATTATAAGTTCTGGAAATGTAAAGTTACTTATATGTTATTTCCATTGATGAAAGCATTAATACCTCAAGTTAAGTAGTGCTCTACCAATGACTTACCCATTTCCCCTAACTGTACAACGATGCATACATATACGAGTATATATTGCATTGCCTACGTTTTCTCCTCAATTTATCAACAGTTTTTTGTAGTATAATATATATATATATATATTATACTACAAAAAACTGTTGTTAAATTGAGGAGAAAACGTAATATATATATATATTATAGTTTTTTTTAGTAGAAGTTTGTTAATGAGGCATACATTGGCGTTCTTTTTTAATAGACCTACGATTTCAAATAGCTTTATCAAGAAACTCCTCCAAACAACCCAGTTCTTACAACAGTTTCAATCAAACAATATCATGTATTCAAACATCAGTAATGAAACGAACCCCTAAATTAACCATCAAATGTCTAAGTTACCTACCTGTTTTCCTAAATTCAATGAAAGTTAGTCTCATTTGTTCAAAGTATAATGAAATAGACAGTAATATTTGCGCCAAGGTGAATAAGGCTAGTGTATACTGCGGTCTCAGGGTTGTCAACCATACTCTAAATTAGAATATTGCTCTGTCTATGCTCTATGATGTATAATCAATACAATAACGATTCACTTCGATATACTCCATTCATATTATATTTAAAAGAATACAATTACATTATTGAGTTTTTAAGTGAGACCACAGTGGAACGTAAAAATTGATATAGTTAATAAATAATTAATAGATTTTGGACGAAGGGAATACAATCCCAATACATTATTTCGGGACTGAAGGACACCGATTCCGGTATCCCAGGTTTAAACCTGGCAAAAATATTAAGCAACAATATAAATTATACAAAACAGTTCTGTTATGGCATAAGCTATCGAGAATGTATTAAGAAACTAGAACTATTTTTTGAAAAAAAAATTGGTTCGACTTTCTTATCTTATAGATTATCAAGATGCATGTTACGTTTACATAGTTTAAATTGTATGTCTCCAGTAACGGTGATGTCTCCGATGTCCACGTGGTTTACTTATTAGTAGTAGAAGAATTTAACCTTACGTCTTGGGAGACTTGGAGATACCACCCACCATAAAGGAAATAACTTATGGAGACCAAAATGACACGATTTTGGGTAGTAAAAAAGTCACCGTTATGGGTCGGTGGTAAAGTAGAACGCGCCGCTCTTATTGGTTAATTCACGGATCAACCTCACGTCACTTATCGGATTATTGGTTAAAATAGCCGTTGGTCAAAAGGCTCGAAAAGCTGAGATATTTAGGCGCTTAAACACTATGATTTCGGTGAGTGAGGGGGGCTTCATAGGACGTGAAGTATTCAGACAGAACTTTTTGGTACTTGCTTACTTGTCGCTTGATTCCGGGCCCTTATTCTTGAAACCGCTACTTCTACTGCCAGTTGATTTTCTACAGGAAAGCCCGCAGCTTTTTGATGTTGCTGCAGGTCTCCGGCAAATCCCTTTGGTTCCCAAGGATGGCAGTCCGTTGAGTTGCCACCTCCATGCAATGCAGCAAGGCATGGGGGTCTGTTTCTTCATCCGTCAGACATGCTCTGCACAACGTACTGTCCATCGCACTTATAGTATGTATGTATGTATATCTTCACGCCAAGTCCCTTGCGGGGTAGGCAGAGAGAACCGAGCGCCATAAGACGCGGTCCTTGCATACTTCACTCGCTTCAGTGACATTCGTAGCTCTTTTCATGCACGCTCGCCAGTTCCTGGGGCTTCTGACATCACCTTCTGATAAAACACGACCAATTTGGTCATAGTAGGTTAGTCTCGGCCTTCAGTTATAGTAAAAAGGTGTTATTAAAAAGCCATGTCCAGTGATCGCCCCCATTACGAGGCGCAGGTGTTATTTGTAATAGTTGACGGGAGATGTGCATATTACCTTCGGGCAAAATGTTTTATTGGTATGTGCCACCCACTTATATTAACGCCATCAAATTGTTTATACTCTATGTATATTATGACTAAAATGTATCTAGACACATTATTTATTCTAACACATATTGACAACCCTGACCACAGTGGCCGACGGGTTTAAGAGAATGGAGAGACGTGTCGGGCCAGTTATGAGTCACGGTTGCCTACCCACGTGGTTGCCCGTCCTCGTTCTGAACTTTGTAAAAAAACACACAAAGATTTTTAGTCGTGTTCACAAATACCACCAATTTTGTTGTGGTGACGTAGCTAATGAATTGACATAATATTGTTTTGATGTTAAACCGAATTATTTTATGAACAAATAGGGTAAAAGCGCATTATGCTTGATACTTTCTACTGTTATAGCTGGCGAAAACAGACTATAACAATTAAAAATTATGGACCCTTTACAATACAAACGATAAATATAAAACGTTTTAGTATATAACTACTTACCTCACGATAAAATGATGATCGCAGCAACGAGGAGAAATGTAAGTTACCCGTTGGTGCCTAAAAAACCGCCCAACTGCATGGTGGGGCAGGCAGGCTTTCATGCCAAATAGGGGAGCAGAGGTACAGGAGGATAGCTAAATAAGTGGAATGGAAGCAACCCAAAATTTATATTTGGTAACTCAGCTTCGTAAGCTTTCGTTTTTTACGAATTTTAAAATATTCAGCTCATTTTTAAAATTTTGTATATCGGTATTTATAAAAGCAAAGAATACTTTAGTAATGAGAATTGAAACAAATTGAATACTCTAGTGACCGTTTTTGTGTTTCGTTACTTTTTTTTATATTCCTATACCTATATGGATTAATTTTCGTTTAGTTTTCCATCTCACAAACGACCACGAGGATTTTTTTTGATAACAGCTTTGGAAATATTCAATCCAAACTGGTAGCACGAATAAAGGTACAACTATTTTGATTAACGATAATTTTATTCGACCGCAACGATCGCGTACTGTAGAGTTCCAAATAAGTTTCCTTCCTAGAGCTCTTGGAGTTGCGGAGTGAATGAGTTACTGAGTTTTTCTCAAAGGATTACAGCATTAGGTTGAAAATGGTTTTACGGGAGCTACCTACGAGTGATGCCCCTGGTATAATATGTATCTGTTGGTATGGTTACAATAAAGCAGCGAGTACACTTAATTACCTAAAATAAACGTTATATTAACTTGAATTTCATGCTTTTGTAGCGTTCAAATACCATTTACACCGTAATGAAGATGCGAGGAAAGCATAATTTTAATGGAATAAATACAGATTTAGTTTCCATACCTACCAACATCTCATCAAACTTTCCCTGTTGCAGTTTAACTCAAATGTTTTAGTTGTAAATGGAGAAATATACGAATAGTTTTAAACATATAATGAATATTTTAGAACCAACAGTTTCCTAATATTCGAAAAATTCACAAATAAAACACAAGGTTAAATAAATCCCTTCAATTTGGTAGAACAATAAAGGTAATTTCACTTGACCTGCACCGCGCTGCAATTTGCCGTATTCATGCTTTTCAGGGCATGTTTAAAGGTGTAATTACACACAAGCCTCATACTTAACTAGACGCCAATTGCACAAATTAAACTCCAAAATATTCTGTTGCAGTTATGCGCATTCATTTCGTTCTTCAAAGCCTATTAAATAGTTTGCAAATGAAAAACAGCGTATATCCCGGAAGGTATGAAATCTACACTATTTTTTATAACACCTACATATTAATGTAACGTAGGCAGATTATATCTGCTATTGGTAATATCTAAAACGTTTGTCAAGTGTAGGAATGACAGAATACCATTAGAATATTTTATGTTATATATTTTACTTAACGATTTGCAAAGATTTATATGCAATTGAAAATTCGCGTAGTTAATAATAACGATATTTATAAGTTACGGAGTCGATGGGGAGTCGATGGATGCAGGTGGCACAGGATCGAGACGAGTGGCGCTCTAAAGGGGAGGCCTATGTTCAGCAGTGGACGAGTGCAGGCTGAGATGATGACGATGATGAAGTTACGGACTCCAAACATGAAAGTGACATTTGCATCCTGTTATCCATACTTCTAAATGAATACAATGTGTATCAAGAAAATATATATATATGTTTAGTTATCTACAATACGACAGATCTTTTGACGAGCTCGGTGGCTCAGTCGTGAATGACGCGTCTTTGACACTAATGCTCGTGGGTTTGATTCCCTCACAAGGCAAACATTTGTGTGCATGAACATGTCTATTTATCTTGATCTGTATGTTTAAAGAGAGGTAGGGCGCATCAAAACAGCCCGTCTGGGGAAGTACCTCATACCTCACAGAAAACCGCAGCCAAATAACAACACCCTAAAGGGTTGTTGTGTTCCTGTGTGTGTGAGGTCACCAGTAAACTCCTAAGGAGTTGCTCTGTAAGCAGCAGAGGAGGCATCGCGCGAGTGATACTTAATATATTACAAGTTAATAGGCTACGGTAACTGCTTTACATCAGGTGGACCGTATGCTTGAAAGCCTCCCGACGTTGTATAAAAAAAGACGGTTTTTCTTATTTAACTTATATTCAGTCTTTAAAATGAAAACATCAAATTCATGCTAATGCCAAACTCTAAGATTATTTTAAATAATAAATATAGCTTTTAAAAAAACATGCTTTATCACACACTAAACATTACAAAACAAACGTATTGGTTTGGATGGGGCATTTTATACTCGATGGGATGGGGTCTAATAGTCCACAGCATTAAATGTAGGTACTGCGATATATACGACTCGTTAAAACAAACCATTGGGGTTTACTAGGAATCATTAAAGAGTTCCATTATCCACTTTAAGGGTGAATTATGTGACGATCGTCACCAAGTGTAATGTTTTACGTATGTAGTACAAATACGTACGTTTTACGATGTATGTTGCATACATACTAAAGTCTTCCATTCTAGAATGAATAGACCTTTGTCACAAGCGAGTACAACTCACTTTTTATTCTAAAACTGTATAATAACCGTACGGAACCCTCGAGGCATAAGTTCTCATTTGTATTTTTTTCTTCTGTAATACACGTCGCAATATACTAAACTTGGAGTTCTATAGGTACCTCTACTGTTGAACCTGTTTTCAAATTCACAAAGTTTACAGAAATGTTAAATATTACAATAAAACTTGCTAATAGAACAATAGAATTCTTTAGGAGAGGTATGGTGCATCGGAGCACCCCGTCTGGGGAAGTACCTCCACCTCATACCAAAACCGCAACCAAATAACATCTCCCTAGCGGGTCATTGTGTGCCTGCGTATGCGTGAGGTTACTAATAAGCTCCTAAGGAGTTGTTGTGTTAGCAGCAGAGAAGGCATCGCATGAGTGACACTTAATGTATGTCAAGCGTTCATAAGCTACGGTAATCTTTACATCAGATGGGTAGTATTCATGATATGCCTCCCGACATATAAAACTAGCTGCTCTCCGCGGCTCTGTGCACGTGAAATACAATTATTCAAGTTTAACAAAGGATATTGTTAAACTAACCAAAATTAAAAACTATTACACTTATAAATAATATCGCCGTACCGTATTAATTAAAGTATTTCACAATCTGATCATTAACTCCAAAGATTACCATATGCATACATTTAAACAAACTTTACCTCTTCAGAATATTAGTGCACAAAATTCGTATACAATAAGTAACTTACAAATACATTGTTACTGGAGTATTAAAGACACTAATAATATAACTAGTATGACGAACACTAGTTATTAACACCAATTGTGGAAATTCGAGCATAATAATCGAAAATTTGAACAAATTATACAGGAATTTGCAATTGTTTCTTTTTATTTGTTACAATTTTTATTATAAATAACTCTAAAGCTCATCAATAGCTATTAACACAATAAATGTCGGTCCCCGGCCCGGTTTCAATACTGGCGTAGGCATGTATCAATATATTCGTGTTGTCGGGTTTATATATATATATATATATATATATATATATATATATATATATATATATATATATACTTACTCGGCGGTGAAGGAAAACATCGTGAGAAAACCCGCACGTCCAAGAAATTATATTTGGAAAGACGTGTCACTTAACGTAAGAAAGATTTGGTCTTTCCCCTGGGTTGCATACACAATGCGACTGCCGTTCAATCGTGTGGCGATTCTTTACTACTTAAGAAACCAAGGTTTGGTAAATAAGAGGTAATATTTAGTAAGCTGCCCGTCTGTTAAAGAAAGTGCCCACGTCTTGCTTTAAGACCACATTCAAATAACAGCTTCCTGGAAGCTTACTGGCAATTTTACTGCGTGAATTTATCAGTTAACTATGGAATAGCTGCTGCTTAAGCAGCGGGTCTGGCAAAGCGCGAACAATACTAATCTTATTTGAAACATAACATTATTACGGTAACAAATTCGCATTAGGCAACATATTTTTTTACCTCCTAACATAGAATAAAAATAAGAAATAAAAAGATCGATTGAAATAAGAAGTGGCATGCTACTTTGGTTCGTACATGTAGAAAGAATGCATAAGAAAAGAGTCGCGTAACAACTCGAAAACGCCATGATGTAAGAAGCCGAAGACTCACCTACCATGACCAAACTGATCGTGTTTCATCAGGTGATGTCGTAAAACTAAAAACTTGCGGACGTGCACGAAACGAGCTATGAATGTTAAAGAAGTGAGTGAGGTGTGTATGGACCGGCATGTAGCTCTTTTTCCTCTGCCTACTCCGCAAGGAGCTCAACGGGTAAATATAGAGAGATGGTATAAAAATTATCGATTCTCATACTTTTTTCTTTCTTTCAGTTGATGTTCGAACCAGCACCAGTTTCGACGTGCACAACAACATCAGCTTTTCCGTTAATCAAAGGTAAACTTAGCGTTCTTGTAATCAATAAGCTTTTGTTAACATTTAGTTGCTGCATTAATGTTTTGATACGTTTATACTTTGTGTTAGTCACCTTCGTCCTTCAACTAAACCTATGCATGTTCTAGGCGACACGACGAAGTGACTAACTTTTTGGTTTCGCTGTACGTACATTTTACGTAATTTTATTCACCAATTAATGCAACAGAAGTGTAAGAATTTGACTTAATGTATCTGCTTATAAGTTTCAGTCCATTTAATACAATTATTTATGACTAGAAGTAATATATAGTTGCTTTAGCGCACTTTTTAAACATATCCAGGTGATATTCAAAAAAAATATAGGCGTGTTATACAAGACATTAATGAATTAATCATACAATCGCAATGTTAGGGCAGCACCGTACAGAAAACCAAATAAAATTAAATATGGTCACCAGGGAGCTTCTAGAAGAAGCCGTTGCATTATCAGTGAAGATGGCAACGTGCACACAAGAAGTATCTGATTTTGCAAGCGACTTGATACTCACTGCGGTGACCACTTCATATCGTATGCTTATTTTCCACTCGTGTAATATAATAATACAGCGAAGTTATGCACGGAAATTTATATAGTGTTTATTTTATAGATAGTTTGGTAAAGCATAAAATCTTCACTATATATGAAAACCTGCTATGGTTTTAATTGTAGTAGGGATTTAATTAAATCTCGGAGATATCCCATACTTTTTCGAACAATCGAGTCCTCTAGTTATGTGCGGACAAATGCAAGAGAGCTGAAATTTTTAAAGGGAGTTAAAAAAACTGCATGACTTTTAAAGTACATCCACCTTACAGAAGACAGTAACCAAATTACACAAATCGCTGGAGGGATTTTGTATTCATCCGAAATGATAAGGAAGGAAGGATGATACAGATCTCGTTGTATTGCATACATCTATAGGCTAATAGTAACCGCTTGATATGAAATAGCTAGTTAGCTAAAAATTTGCAACTTGAAGTAGTATAATGTAGATACAGATAAATTGAGAATCGGCTCCTTTTTTGAAGATGTTGAGAAAGGTTGTAAATCAAACCCCTAAAGGTCTGTGCAGACGGGATGCATTAGGACTGCACGACACATGAAAATTTGCAGTTTGGATGCTGTTTTTGTGTCGATAAAACTGCATTGAAACTGCCAACCCATTGCGGCTCAGTCCGCTTGAAGTCGTTGTGCAATTTATTCGACTGCATTTGGACTGCGTTACTAACACGTTAGTTACGCGTAACTAATATTCGAATAAAATCAAATATATGGTTGGTTCGCGCTCACGCACTCGTCAACACAGTTGATAAGAGCGGTTGAACACAATGTAGGTGCGCGATTGACACATCTGCATAGGCGTTAATTACTATTTATGTTGAATTAAACAATTTTAACGGAAATATCGCGTATATTTCCGTTAAAAATTGTTTAATTCAGTATATAACAATCGCGAAAACCTAACACAATACTACTATTTATGTGTTCTAGGCATTTGCCCACCAAACCAAACTGTTTCAAAAAGTTACTTATAATATCTTCTCTGCGAAGGTATGCAGTCTAAGTAATTGTATAACTAAGTGACTGTTGTCGGCTGACAGTTTCGTTGCAATTGTATAGACGCCACAGAAACAACATCCAAACTATATATTTGCAGCTGGCGTATATTTCAAATGCAGCCCGTCCGTGGAAATCCTTATACATATATGTATACGAGGATTATGCGCTGCGACTCTGGGGAAGTTTACTATTCTATACTGTAGGTACACAACAATATGCCGTAAAATCGATCACACTGTACTGACAATACGCACAGCGTATTGCCGGTTTAGTGTGAATAAAGGCTTAGTTATGTATGGAAAAGCGTAACGCTTTACCGCAGTCAGTGGCTGACTAAGCTTTGGTGGGAACGCGGCCTTAGATGCGTCGTAAAAACGAAACTTTAGTGAGTGCATTATCTATCTATATTTAACAGTGCACTCGAGTTCCATGTGTGTAACCCTACCTAATATAATAGTTCAGAAGTTTTATTTATAAAACCATTATTATTTAACTATCCATTGCCCATAACTTCGCCCGCGTGGTAATCGTGATATAGCTAGTCGCCTGTGTTCTGTTATAGGCACCTCTTTACTAAATGGTATTATGATCAGTTCTGGGATGTGATCGTGGCAAGAGTCATTTTCCCATTTATAATAATAATCAACGGGACTGACTTACAACACATGCTCACCGCTATCCATCAACGTGTTGCCAGTATATTACCAGCAGCAACCACCAATAGCAATGAAGAGGAAGAAATTCATTCCTAGCCTTCATTATAAGTCGCAACGAATTTAATCAGAAGACATGTAGTTGGAATAGAAAGCTTCTTCCTGTGACTTCCTCTTTTGGCAATTTGAGAGACTGCAATGTTACAAAGGCGTAATAACCTAAAGAAAACCAGTCAAATGAAATATTTGAACGGATTACCTAAAACTTTGATTCCAATAATACATTACAGAATCAGGTTCAGTCCTATTTCGGTTCTACAGACACAAATGCTGCTCAGCGCCCTGGACACCTCGTAGTAATCATGACACCAGAGAAGCTGGTCATAACGCCTGATATCGTATTTAAAGGCGAACAGTAATCAATTATACAATATTTATTAATGCATCTTCATTGTACGTAAAAGATTCTTTCTCGGTGTAGGACAAGAAACTCATCGAAACATACTGCTTCTTCATATCAACAATTACTAAAAAGCGATATAACATTTGCTTATAACTCTCAGGTAACAAATATGAGTACCTATATTTAAAAGCTGTCTATGTTCTCTCTGGCGTGAAAATAATATTTAGGGATATACATACATTCGCACTGGCACGTCATGTTTATCGTTGTCTTTAACACAGCGATGCTCACTGATCAGGCGTGTATTAAGGAATAGTTTCATCGAATCTTTACTATTTAGTGAACTGCGGGAATTAACCTTATTAAGAAACTCTTCTTATACCCTTCTGAGAATGACTGGCCACAAGCGGGCGGACGCGGCAGCTTAGCATTATTTCCGGCACTTTACGTTGCCGCATACTGGACCGCAAAAAACATACAATGATATGTATATTTCAGAGAACTCTGCTCTTGTTTATCTAGTTGCTATTTTAGCTGTGCCACAGATAATTGGGTCATAGCTTATAAGTTGTGCTGAAATATATTATCAAATCTCAGAATAGATTTTACCGGCAAGCTACGGCAACCCTGCGTGCTGGCGTCATTTTGCATGTCCGAGGATGCAGAATATTCTTTTGAAGTTCTGCTTTTCTTTTGGCGCCTTTACATTTCCCACCGAACGAGCATGGTTCAATGGTGGAGCAATGGTATGTGCGTTATCTCCATCCCTCTTTTTTTCTATTTCGGCATTCAATACAAATTTAGTATAAATTTCATTCTAATGACCGAATTGCTGCATTTACGCAAAAAGTAGAAAGCGTTACGGCAATTGTTAAATACATAAAATGTAGTATTTTGCAACCATATCACGGAAGAAATCAGCATATTTTGTTGCCCCCTTATTCCTATGAGATGCCATAATTACTAAAATCTATATAATCGTAACATGGTCAGATTCTTTTCTCAGCACATTATTCTGTTGTATATGTATAGAACAAACCACATCATTAAAATGCATGAAATACCAAGCGAAAGGAGGTAGGATGTACCTCCTTTATCTCCTTTCGCTTGGTATTTCATGCCTCTCCTTAGAGTACATTATAAGGGAAACTGAATTACTACACATAGCACAGATATACATTCGCTCTCACTCGGTCCCACTCACATGCTACCTCTGCCTTTTCAAACATTTACAAATAGACAGTTAATTGGAATAATTACCTGCTGAAATATATTTTTCTCAAAAATGTGCTGAAATATTAATACCTATAACGTTAAAAAAGCAATCCTTAAATTACCACATTTTCGGGGGCTGTTGTGTTTGAAATTTAAATTAGACTACAAAAAAAGGATTCTCTTAGTAACTTTACCAGTGAGTCTTAAATTTGTTGACAAATAAGGATTTACGTAGTAATACACTTGAGAGTTTCTTTATTGTTTATTCAAATTAGAGGTTTTGTTTTTAAAAGTCACTAATTTGCTTTTGAATACGAGCCTTTTTGTCAGATCAAGTTTCCACGCAAAACCACGCCGCGAATTTCTTTTTTACTACTACGGCATAAATTGCTAGGTATAATTTGATCGATCGTTGTTTATACATGCAATTGAAAATCGTCTGACGTGCTGCATTGTTAAACTGTTGAAGAAGCATATAGATGCTGTCAATACAAGGAATCTCAATCGTACGAGTACGTTACAACACTCCCTCAGAACAACATTTGCTACAACCCCTACCAAATGTTTAGAATTCAAGGAGTATCACACATTTGCAATACAAAAAGTAAATAAATATCACTCGCACGTGTTTTCGGATTTAATTACATATTTGTAATTGTAATTAGTCCGGCGGTACTAAAGAAAAATATCGTGTGGAAACACGCACGTTCACGAAATTATACTAGTATTATGAAAGACGTGCAATCTTACATGGGGAAGGTCTGGGTTGTGGAGGTATGACGGCAGTTGTTCCGTCAAAAATCAGTATCTTCGCTAAAACTGTAGACCCCAATAAATTAGAAAACGAGATAACGCTAAGAAGAAGAAGAGTAGGCGCACCATCTGCCAAACGTCGGCAATACTAGGATCACGTGCGCGTAGCCACATCCTTTGCTAAATGTTTACAATGCAACCTCGTTTCTAGCGAAATATTTCGAAAATTTCGATTCCCGTACATATCAGTAGACTTATACACAAACGCAGTAGTAACGTAAAATTAGCTCAGCGTAGCTCAGATAAAATTAAACTTTTACTTTAACCACAAAAATTAGGCAACACTTCCTGAAAAAAGAAACGCTATCTCATTAAAGTGATTCCCCATGCGTACTATTCCTAATTTTTGTCTCCCATCTAATTTGTTACTTATTATATTTGAGAAATAAAACCTGATACATTTGGAGGTCAGTACGTTACATAACTATCTATGCCATGAATCCGTTTGAAATATTTGTTTGAGACTGACGGACAGGCAGACACGATACACGGTGATCTCATAAGGGCTAAGTTTCTATCGTGTGATGCACGACCATACGATGTAAATAGGCATCGATGTGAATGAAGCCAGTTTGTTTGTGGTTTGAAAGGTTTTTCCAAAATATGTCATAAATATATGCAATTTTATCTTGCGTTCATTATTGAACATTATAGTCTGTTATTCTTTTATTTATTCTCTAATAGTTCAATTGAATTTGCTTATTCTACCGATTTTTAGGGTTCCGTACCCAAAGGGTAAAACGGAACCCTATTACTGAGACTCCGCTGTCCGTCCGTCCGTCTGTCACCAGGCTGTATCTCATGAACCGTGATAGTTAGACAGTTGAAATTTTCACAGATGATGTATTTCTGTTGCCGCTATAACAACAAATACTAAAAAATAGAATAAAATAAATATTTAAGGGGGCTCCCATACAACAAACGTTATTTTTTTGCCGTTTTTATAGATAGTGGCACGGAACCCTTCGTGCGCGAGTCCGACTCGCACTTGGCCGATTTTTCAATTTGCAACTGACAGTGAACGATCGGTAAACACAAATACGACTCCCGATCAGTATCCAATTAGCGTATAAGTGCCACCATTTAGTGTTATTGTGCTATGATTATTTTAAGACCTTTTCATCGCAACGGTTAGCATATAACCTGTAGCTCCACTTACATGTTTGTCACAATTTCTCTCCTGTGTACCTGCTATTATCTAGAAAGGATACATATGTGTATTTCGGATCATATTTTGAATGTGTGTCGTTAACTTCAAACAATTCTGGGAATCATAGAAAAAAATGCCCTTTCAAATTTTCCTTAACATTGTTTTCAATCAAATACGACTTATATGCCATGTTGAAAAGGTATATACCTATATTCCCTATAAATGACTTGCAACGTTTCGGTGACTATAACCTGATCACTTACCGAGGTAACCCACGTGTACATTTGTCCCACTAATAAATGCTTTTTTTATCTTTTTTTTAAATCTTGTAACCTAAGGATGTTTCGTCACAGTACCCAGTAATTTCTCTGTCATATCTCACCCTTCAAACCGGAACACAGCTACATAAATATAGCTGCTTAGCTTAGCTGCGGCGGTAGAAATAGATGAGACTGAGGTACTTACGGAGACGATTTCTGTACAAAGCCTCCCTCTGATAAAGTACTTTATATATTGATAATAGAACATTTTGTTGAAAGATGAAGTCTTCTTATGTAATATAATTTACTTGGTCTCTTTTTTATATAACATACAATGTTACGTACAAGTAATTGATCCGTGTAATTGGCCCTTTTGATCGAAATATTAAAATTACAGCAGACGATTTACCGAAAATTATTATACAGTTTGTACGATATCGTCACGCCAGGTCCCTTGCGGGGCGGCGGAGAGAACCGAACGCCGTAAGACGCGGTCCTTACACACTTCACTCGCTTCTTTAACATTCATAGTTCTTCTCATGCACGCTCGTCGATTACTAGGACTCCTAATTCAATCAATTTGGTCATGATATGGCATTCCTCGACTCCTACCGTTATCCGTCTTCTTTCGGGTTGTATATGTTTAGTAATTATTTCTTTCTTCATTCCTACACACATCCGATCCAAAGGAGCATGCCTTTTCTTATTTTAACACGAACATTATCTTTCAGACCAACTCTGTTTCATCATTGCGAACGCGGTCTACCAGGGTTTAAAAATTCTTGGTTATCGTACAACCCTTGGTGGTCATATAACTCACCCACAGGTTTAGACTTTGTGCTGTTTAATTCAGTCAATGTTAGAATTTTGTTTTATGTACATGAACTACCCATATACAGCCATATTACTATGTACAGGAAATATTACTCAGATGAATTTGTCTCCCGTCTCGGAAAATGTCTGTAACTTGATTTGTTTTGCCGCCGCCAAAGTCAACATAATACATCCCACCGCTACAATGGACTCCTGAGTGCTTTTCACTTCTTTCAACAAAATTAAGATGTATATCGTATTTCCTACTCTACGGGCTAGTATGAGGATGACTACATCGCAAAAGGCTATTTATACCGCGTCATTATTTTTATGCTACTGTTTCACTAAGGTGGCAAATAACATACGACCTGCGCGAGTGTAAGCAGTTACTATAAGCTTATGAAAGCTAGGGTTATGCGTTGCTGCCACTGTAAAAACCTCGTTACGCCTTTTTTGATGAATCTCATGCTATTGTCCTCCTCGGAAGACAAGATGACTAGATATCCTTTAAATCACTGTAAGACGTAATTACTGAATAAATTACTTTTCCGCTACAAAACTAAATGTGACAGTATTACTATGCTGTCACATTTAGTTTTGTTATGCAAGTTATGTAATGAAAAATATCCAGTAAAAAGACTAAGACTTGCGTATTAGTCTTTTACTTTGGTATATGGTGGCTTTATTCTTTGCTACAGGCATCCAAATGGGAGCGTTGAAAATAATTGTTGCGTAAATCTATCATAGCCTCGAACCAGTCCATCATAGATGATTTTTCATCGTCATGCGTCAACCAACAGGACGATACTTGATGAAAATAAACGTGGCTGTGAATATTTTATACGAGAGCCCACTGCAGTGTTGCGAACTCACCATGTTTATTCAGATCCGTGATACAAAGAAAATGTTTACGAATTCATGCACAGTATTTTTGCTTGTTATGTCTAATAGAAATAAATTGCAAATGAGAGCTTTTTGTCCTTATCTCTCGTCTAAATGATGCAAAGTGCGAGGTGGAAAGATTGAAAGCCGGAAAATAATGTACGTACAGCTAAGATAATAACAACCTAGACACTTCAGTTCGAATTTAGTACTTATTGGGTGAATCATACGGACGCAGAATCAACGATCTATTCTAACTGTACATACTCGTGAATCAATGCGCTTGACTAGCACCACCATTAAATAAAAAGTCGGAACTTTGCATGTTAAGATAACAAAGAAAATAATCAAACAAGGCATTTATCACAAAGGTAATGAGTATTTTTACGTCACATATCAAGCAAAATTAATAATATTAAATACAGAAGTTATTGGCACAGACCTAAAATTTTATCTGTCCAAATACGACTTATGCGATTTAATGAAGCTCATTAAGCTAGCATTGAAGGTAGCTTGAACTCTGACAAGGAAGACTACATTTATGTTTATTTATATTATGGTTAATGGCTTTTCAAGAAAGGCGTTCAGAGGTTTTAATGGGTTGGTATAAAACTTCAAGTTATATATCAATGAAATCGAAACCACGAGCTATGACTAGTTAATAATATTTTGTGTTATGGTCTGTCGTCATGCCATTATACTCTGTGGTCATGCTGCGCCCTGTATTGGTCACACCCCTGGGGTTTATTGACCTAGTTAGGCAAATTGTAGGCTTGTCGATCTAACGACAACCAAATTCTAGAGAGTGTATTTTGTAGTCCGTAATAATGTTTCAGTATGTACCTATACATAACTACGCAATCAAAGTAATTATTTTCCGTGGAAGTGGCTCGTCATCAGCTTTAAAGCCAAATCCAGGTTAGATTTGCACGTGATATACCATGCCTCTAAACAAACGACAACGTTGAAACCGAAACCGAGGCCCAACTATATTCAATAAAATCAGCATAAATAGGGAAGAACGTCAATCTTACAGAAGACCCCGTAATGAGAATTCTACGGCGAGAGCTATTGCGAAGGAAGCTGGTGAAGAGTTGCAGCATTGGCAAAGGGGGTGTCAACGAACGATACAATTTCTGTCAGGAGTCCATGAGCCTACGTCAGGCAGCTCGTATGATCCCGGCGTAGTTTTTTTGATACCCCTGTGCACGAAAAGCTACTCCTTTAGTATATGTACAAATAAGGAACTCAATGGCTTTGTCCCTATACTACCAAAACGGCACTAACTACTATTTTTACCATTGATGTGTTTAGATGGTCACCATGGTTTTCATGACCTTCTTCTTAGTGTTAATCCAAGCACGTAATAATTACAAAAATGATTGAAAATTCGAAAATACAAATTTAATGGTGCATATCCACACCAGGATCCAAACCGGGTGCAGTCGCTTAATAGAGTTTCCTCATCATACCAGCTCAATAATACCATATTATAGCATTGCCGTCGGAACTACAATCAGGTATAAAACATGATGATAGAACGATTACAATTTATAATTCATTTTCGTTAGTTTCCATTACATACTTCCACCTCTGTCGTCAAAGCACCTACATATTGCATTTTGATCTGCACTGCACCAATCTAAATCAACCAGTTATAAAAGGCAGACCTAACAAAAATGGGCGATTTAGTTCAGATAATTTGTTTGTTACAATAGAAGTACAGTAAGTGACAAAAAAATCTAAGCATCAGTTTCCAGAACATGCTCTTGCCATCGCCAAGCATTGGGATCCTTAGTGTCGAGATCTTCAACGAAGTTCAGTTGCGAAGTGGCCCGTAAAAGAAGGCCAAACTGGCGTCAAAAAACCTAGGCATGCTCAACAGAGCGAAATAACACTTTAGCTCGAGACGAAGACTTTTGTTATACAAGTTCCAAATCAGACCTACTGTGTATGAGGGCATACTGTTGCCAGTTTTCCAAATGCACCTCAATACCAACTTGAATTGTGATTCGGTTCACTGCCGAGTTGTAAAAGTGATCTACGATTCTAAGCTTACAGACGTTAGTAGTGGTACCAATAGTCCCCTTAAGTTAATGAGAGACCTACCTCCCTTTCTGTCGGTAGTATAGTTGCGTTCCGAGAATTGTTTGGTATGATGTCAACTGCCTCCTCCTATAACCGCACCGCTCTCCGATAATGATAGTGATACCTACCTACCTACCTGCTGTGCGGTTCTAGTGAAGTTTTCTTCTGAGATCTCGAATGGAACGCATCCAACTCCCTGCGGCTACCCACGCAACTACAACGAGGTTCTTCAAAGAAGCGGCGAAGAATTTTTACAGGGTCAGCCACACACGAGTGACGCCGATAGTGTCGCAAGCGTCAATAGTCTATAGTAACTGCTTACCAAAGAACGCTTGCAATACATCAAGGTTAACTCGGGCGATGCCAACTCTGTTGCTAACACAGTAACCCCTTAGGGGCTTACTGGTGACCTCACTCACACGCAGGAACGCAACAACCAGGGAGTTATTTGGCTACGGTTTTCTGTGAGGTGGAGGTACGAGTATTTCCCCAGACGAACTGCATTGATGGCCCCTACCTCTCTTAAAAATGCAAACGCAAGGCAAACAGACATGTTCATGCACATACATGTTTGTCCTGTGTGAAAATCAAACCCCCGAGCGTTGGTGTCGAAGTAGCGATACAAACCACAACGCCGCCGAGCTCGTCAAGTGATATAAAAAAAATGATTTTCTCTATAAATAAAATTGCAATGTGATAAAATCCAGTTACGATAGTGCCAACGACAGCTACGCCCACTTCAACAATGTTGCGTCTAAAAATGCTTAGAGGTTTATGATTGCAATCACAAGCTACGATCGAGTGCGCGTCGTGGGTGCGGGCGTGAGTCGTGAGACGCGGCGTGCGCGTTTGCCGCGCGGCTGGTCCGCTAGTT
This sequence comes from Pyralis farinalis, assembly GCA_947507595.1. Taxonomy (NCBI): domain Eukaryota; kingdom Metazoa; phylum Arthropoda; class Insecta; order Lepidoptera; family Pyralidae; genus Pyralis; species Pyralis farinalis. The sequence continues at coordinate 20,024,802 of OX382265.1, read as the reverse complement.
CACAGCGCGCTATGTAATGTGACGAACGCGAGCGGCCTTCACGCTCAGTGGGCGGATGACCGCGGAACGCGCTGATCATTCTACCGACTTTCACCTACTAGTGCGGTTTCATCAAAACAAAACGTTTGATTACCTGCCGTCCATCCCTAGTACACCTTAACTTAAAATTTAACAAACAATATTGTATAAGTGAAGTGTTATTGTGTTCCTAAGCCTTGTGTTTGCTCGCTTGTCATTCATATTTTCTGTCCGTGCATGTATGGTTATGTGGTGCAGTTCTGCCTATGAATGATGCTACAGCAGGGCTTGACCTTCAATCATCTGCCAGATTACTGAGGGATTTTGGACTCTAATCACCACGTCGTTTAGACGCAATTTGCTGATCTCTTTAAACTGGTATAATACATTTATTACACTTGTAATCTAATAATTCGATAACGTGACCAAGGTATTGTTACCTATAAAAACGCTGCTATACAGAATCATTATCAGCATTTTTTAAATAACGCTTGCCACGAGGAATGTTGAACAAAATCACCAAATTAACATACTTCAAAAAAGGAGGAGGTTCTATGTTCGTGGCGCCTTTTTTGTATGCATGTACCCGCATATCTCCTGAACGCGACAATGAATTTAGGTAATTCCAACGGTGTTATGTTAAGGTAGATTCAAATTAGGTCCCATATAATTTTAGTCAAGATCTAATCATTTGTTAAAATAATTTTATAAAAAATTTCAAACTTTCGAAAATAGACTTTATTTTTTTGTTTATGATTCGATTTGCTTTTTTATGAGTATAAGTCTTTGATGAACATGGTTCTTCGCAATACTGATAAGATTTCAAGAAGTTATGATGAGCATTTGATGATAATGAAAAGTTAAATAAAAACTTTTAAACAAAAAAGTGAAACCGATCATCGAATTCGACGTCAATAATGTTAAAACAAACTACGTGCATAGGCGTCAGTTTCGATGTTGTCGGTTTCACTTTTTTTATTTAAAAGTTTAGAGAAGAGAACCTGTCTTAGGATAACGCAAGGGTTATGTTACGTTCTGGATATTTAAATTTTGGTGACAACAAATTGGTTGTATCATTGGTAAATGGGTGTGGTGACGATGGCGTGATCGCGCGTGTCTGGTGCAGAGAGGTGCGCGCGGCGAGAAGGCAGTATTCTATATGGCTGAACCTGAGTCACCATGAAGGTGGATGCCGAAGCGAGAGACGTGCCCATCGCACCCGCCGCCACTCCTGGAACGCCGAACGCTAGTAATTCAGTTTCACCAGTTTCATCCCTGGACGGTTTGTTGTTTTAAACTAGACTCACTAACGCACACAGTAATATCGAGCTTGCATCAACACACATCTAAGAGTATGTTCTATAAACAGATAATCTGGCAACCCTCAGCCTGCTTGGATAACACCTACGTTGCTTATACTCACTACTAAACAATTAACAAAGTAATGCTTTTGCTAACTATGGATGGTAAGTTTTAATTAGTTGCGATTATCATTCCAATGTATGTCGGCATGCCGTAGAAAGTTAACTAAATTAAATTACCTATGTATGTTATTTAGATTTTTGTAAGTAGATAGACAGAGGTGGCTAGAGACTAATTAAAATATTAAGTTTATTAAAACGGTATACTTATGATATGATACATATTCATGCTGCTCGAGAGACATCTTTTGGATGAATAAGACTCATCTAAAAATCTCGAGCAATGTTAGGCATGGTAAAAACGAAACCTTAGAACATTGAAGAATAATAATATGCAATGTACTTTGCTTATTTACAAAAATGTTTATGGTACGAGGGAATCATAATGTTTAATCGCACATTTTTAAAACCACGCTACAAAATATTTGTAGCGTGGTTTACAAATTGTGACAATATACAATTTAAAAAAAGAGCACAAATTAAAATTTATAAATGGCATCAAAAGTATGTATGTGAGGAACCAACCAATCAATCGGATAAGCCCTCTGCGGGGCTCGTTTGGCGCGGCTCATAAATTATGTCCTCATATATGACATTATGGCTGTAAATGAAGCACAACAAATGTGTACACCAGAAAAAATTATATCTACTTTTACTGAAATTAATCATTTTGGTACTTTGGTCAAAGCTGATTTTATACTGTATTTCCAAACACACTGGCTTGTAATTTCGACATTACGCATTCGTTGTGAAATGGTGAGGTGGTGAAATAAAAATTTAACAAATGTTGATATATAATTAAAATAACGACATTTAATTGCTGTGATTAATCAACTCAACTGGCTATTTACTTTGAAATAAAAGCCAGAGAATTCTTTAATTTATTTTTTCGTAATAGTTTTAACAATTGATCGTTATAAGAATAAATAAATAAATTGGCTGGAAAACCAGCCACTACGAAAGTTCGACATTAGAATATTACTATTTTATTTATCCTTTTATAGACCGAGTTTGGAGAAATAGATTATTTAAAAAATGTTCACTTGGATATACCTAGCCATTCAGCGACCGTCATAGACACTATTTGCGATATTCAAATACCTTTGAAATCAAAGTAATACGGTTTCAAAAACGTAAAGGACGTTATAGATGCGACCTTTTTCTTAGTTTTAGAGTCGATGACAATACATGTAATACGCACCTGGTGCTGCTAACTCCACCGTGAGGACGCCGTAGGTATATTTACCACCTTATTAGTATAAAAGAAATAATTCAAAAATATAAATAATTCATAGATGTAGTACAACTAAGTGGAGTAACTTTATAAAAGAGGTAGGGCACATCGAAGCAGCCCGTCTGGGGAACTACCTCCACCTCACAAAAAACTGCAGCCAAATAACAACTCCCTAGGGTTGCTGTGTTCCTGCGTATGAGTGAGGTCACCAGTAAGCTCCTATGGAGTTCCTGTGTTAGCAGCAGAGGTGGCTTCGCCCGAGTGATACTTAATGTATTGCTAGCGTTCAGAGGCTACGCTAACCGCTTTCCATCACGTGGGCCGTATGCTTGTATGTAAATGAAAATTAAAAAATAACGTCTCGTCTTGTAGAGACTAGTGGTCTTGCGAGTGAGCAATGTCGTTAGGAAACTGGTATTTAATTACTTCATCAGCGCCGAGGTGGCAATACGTTAGTTATACTCCTTGTGTTGCGACCGTATATTGGCTTTGGTAACCGTTGCATATTAGGCGTCGTGTATACTTACCCGAATAAAATAAAAACGGGTTGCACTCCGGGAGTGCCGGCAGAAGTGAAAACTTGAATTTTAGCGTTGTGCATTTTTGAATATTTTGGAATGGTTAGGAAATAATTTCGCACGAATTGCTTTATTTGTCAGTATAAAAGTACTATCATGTGGTAAAATGCAATATTCATTTATTGCGCTATCGTACACAAACATGACAATTTATATTATATTAAAAATTTTACACTTTAGAACTATTACGATTATTTTACATTAAAAAGTTTATCTCTCAGAAAAATCAACTTTTATCCATAAATTCAACGAATCTTTCACCAGCATTATCAATGCCAATCTCCAAAACTCAAACACACACGCACACTCGCGCAAGCGCCCTGCGCCGCTTAAACCAAACAGCTATGTTGATAAACTGCGTTGAACGAAACGCGTAAGCGCCAAGAATTTCATGGCGCTTGCAACGTTTTGGTCGCCCGAATAATGCCCTATCAACGATCTAGCGTTCATGTTTTAATTGTTTAACTAGAGGTGACTAATGTTTTAGCGCTGCAGCGAACTTAAGTTCTAATTCTCACCAAAATGTTACGGTCAGGGTCACGTGTTATGACGCGAGTTTAACATCTTTTAATCATCCCAAAAACTGCACAACGCCGCTAAAGAAGTTTTCACTTCAAAAAGTTATAATACAATATTGATTGTAGATACAACTTTTTCAGTGTTACTTACTATGTAAGCTAAATATGTTTTCTTTTTTTTTTTAATAATTAACAAAACACTAGTGCCTACAGTGAGTAGAAGATTATCACGGTGGGGGTATAACCACTCTCAAAAAAATGTAAGCTGAATTCTCAAAACTTTTTTCTTTTATAATTAACAAAACCGTAGTTTAGTACAGTGAGTAAAAGAGTGTTATGGTGCGGGTATAACCACTCTAATGCCTGGGTCGCCACACGTATTTGTTCGGAAACTATCGGTCAAACGATCGATAGACCAGACATAGACGTTTTTAAAGGTCAAAGTACGTGCCTACATAATGATATTACTTCTACCTAGCATATTTTTAGCTATTCTACGTTTTTTAACATTACGATGGCACTAAGCAAAGGTACCTTTATAAACATTTCACGTTTTCGTTGAATTTGGACATGGTATTTCGCCTGTATATTCGAAGTTATTACTTACATATATAATTAATAGTAGTCACGCAAATAGTAATTAACTTGTTGCCTTCACAACTCATTGATAATTAACTCTGCAGTTTCTAATGCATAGCCGCTTTTAACAAACAAATTTTAAAAACAATTTAGAAATATTCTATACGATGAAATCACGGTTTAAATACATATTAAATTATAGACCTTAACAAACAATACTATGTCTTATATCTGATGACGTGAAAAGAAAGATTTACCATCCGTTTGAAACTTGTATATACATACATAAAATGAGTTACGCAAAACCAATCGATTCCATTGTTACTAACTAAAATATCGGTTCATGTTCTTCCTGTACATTGTGATTGAAATAACACAACACAGCTTATAAAGCGTTACAAATACATTCCTCATACACACACGCTGGTATCACATAATGAGATTTATTTTCAACAATAGTTTATAAGCATTATATGACACAGTCTTGTGTTGTGCACGCAGATTGCCGTGTGCAAGATACTGAGGCAATCTCGACGCCCGACAGGGCGCTCCTTGCCAAGCTGGAAGAAGAAAACCGACGCATCGAGGCGGATGCCAAAAACCCGTCGCTCACCAACGTGCATAGCCGGAAGAATTCAGACACGTCGCAAATATCACTAGCATCTGGTGAGTAAATGTCTTTATAGGCTACGTAATGGTCGCCACCATATATTTTCCTACTGTTTTGGTTCGAGTCTCTCTTTAATCGAAAGGGTTAGGAGCATACTAAATCACGCTTGATGGAAGGCCTTTTCTCCCTATCCAGTCATCTCTCTATAAGGCTACATTTTACACTTATTTGAACTTTTTAATATTGTTGAATAGGATCTTCACGCCATCTCCTTGCTGGATAAGCAGAAAGAACTGCGCGTCATAAGACACTGTCCTTATACACCTCGCTCGCTTCTTTAACATTTATAACTCTTATCATGAGTTGATGTCAGGAGCCCTAGGACATTTCCTAGGGCTCCTGACATCAACTACCGATAAAACATGATCAATTTGGTCACTGTCTTGGTCTTCTTCGGCTCCTATATCCTTCCGCTTTCGCCTTGTATATCTGTTTCGACATTCTTTCAACCTGCATTTTTTCTTCATGTTCGAACCAACTCAATATACTTATTAGTAAATAAAAAAAAACAAAAGTATGAGAAAGCAATAAAATACAATGAGATTTGTTTTTATACAACGTCGGCAGATATACAAGCATACGGTCCACCTGATGTAAAGCGGGTACCGTAGCCTATTAACGCTTGTAGTATCACTCGCGCGATGCTTCCTCTGCTGCACTCACACTACACAGCAACTCCTTAGGAGCTTACTGGTGACCTCACTCACACGTAGGAACACGACAACCCTTTTGCTATTAAGCTGCGGTTCCCAGTGAGGCGGAGGTACTTCCCCAGACGGGCTGCTTTGATACACTCTACCTCTCTTAAAACATCCAGACCAAGACCTACAGATATTGTTCATGCACACAAATATTTGTCTTGTGTGGGGAATCGAACGCACGAGCGTTGGTGTCAACGTCGCGTCATACACGACAGGACCACCGTGCTCGTCAAGTTATAAATGTAACGCGAGTCTAAATGCCCGCGAGGGCCCAATGGTAAATAAAGAATTTTCATTTTCAAAAGTATTTAACAATTACTTAAGTACAAATACAAGTAATTACTGTATACGAGTATACAGGAAAGAGATGAATTGATTGATGATGATGAAATGATGATTGAATTGATGTCGATAGCTATGATTTATGAATAAATATTGTCGGACAAATTACACAGCGCCACCTAGCCCCAAAGTAAGCGAAACTTGTGTTATGGGTACTAGACAACTGATAAACATACGTAAATACATTTTTTTTGTAAATACCTACATTCTTATTATACATAGAAAATACCGAGACCAAGACAAACAGACATGTTCATGCACACAAATGTTTATACTGTGTGGGAATCGAACCCACGAGCGTTAGTGTCAAAGTGGCGTAACAGCGCATTCGACCACTGCGCCACCGAGCTCGTCATGAATAAATGTTTATAGCAATAAATAAAATGCGATGAACCCTTGTAACAACAATACCATTATCAATCGATTATATATAGAATTATCAAAATAGATTAAAAATGGTGTGTAAGTCATACATCCGGAAGTACATTCATACCTACCGACGGTCTGAAGGCAAACCAGCATACATACCACCTGATGTAGTATCACTAGCGCGATGCCACTTTTGCTGCTAACACAGGAACTCCTTAGGGGCTTAATTGTGACCAGATACTCTACAACCCTCCTGGGATTTATTATTTCGTTACAGGTCACATGTAACCTAAGGAATTGCTGTGTTAGCATTGGAGGTTGCATCGCGCGAGTGATACTTAATGTAGTACAAGCGTTCATAAGCTACGGTGACCGCTTTACATTAAGTGGGCCGTATACTTGTATGCCTTCCGACGTTGTATAAAGAAAAATGAAAATCATAACGCTTCCACTTCTAGGTGGGTAGGTAGGATTTGTATGGTGAACACAATGTCAGTTCATTAACAACGATTATCGGTTATGATGCCAGGCCAGTAATCTCGAAACCAATTGTGGTCGATTTGTCATTAATATTATATTATTTATGCTTATTTTTATTGACCAAGCCAGTTTGGTTACCGATTGTAACCAATTGTATCGAACTACAATAAACTATTAGTAAAATTTAATATCATATTTAGTCACTGTCGTAGTAGTGAGTATCGAAATTAAATTCCTACTGTATTTGAGTTTCTAGAGTAATTCTACGTTTTCTAGTAATCGTAACAAAAATGTTGATCGTATTTGTTCATATTTTTTTATACAAGCATGCCTGATGTAAAGCGGTAATAGTAGCCGATGATGGAACACTTGCAAGTATCAATCGTGCGCTGCCCTCTCTGCTAATAACCCAGCAGCTCCGCTTACTGGCGACCTCACTTACATACAGGAACACAACAACACTCCAGTTTTCTGCGAGGTGGAGGTACTTCTCCAAACGAGCGGAGTAGATGCGCTCTACCTGTCTTAATTCTCTCATATTTTTATGAACCTGTACATAGCAAAAAATATTTACATTTTTCGAGATATATTTCAGTTATGTTTGTTCTCGTTGGAATATAATGCCCATAACGAGAAAAATAATTATTTAAAATATTTTTAGTTTTTTTTATCGTTGACGTTTTGTCTAGGAAAATGTTACCTACCACAATAGATTACGACATGCCTTAAGTAACATCTCGAATAACCTGCAAGTATATAAAAGAAGTCTCAATGCAAGTCTGTGCAATCTATATAACATCCGTATAACTGCTTCGATAAACTACAAGCAATTCGCGATGCACTAAAAACAACGGGAAGCAATTGAAACGCACACAATTCTCAGTGTATAACGTGTACACATACACGTACCAGCTGTTGCGCGCACAATCATTCTCGCGCGTTCAAAGACAAAAAGAGAGAGGCGAATAAATAGCACGTAAAAACGTGCATGCGAAGATGTTTTTACTGTATTACAATTCATACCGATAAACCTACTTACTGCTATTTACTTACGATACGTCTGTAATCTGTTACTCAATGCCCCAAATTAAGAGTGATACTTTCTAAGATTTCAGTCGATATTATAAAAACTTAACATTCTCACGTTGTTCTGTTAATCTAGAACCGCAACTTGCCCGCCATGTATTTTTATCTCTTATCAGCGAATACCAAGGAGTGATAGTAAACCGTCAACACATCTTAGTCATATAGTTATGTGTTAGATGAAATGGATGAAACAAATGATTTTGTTCATGCGAAAAACGTGTTTGAGTTTTACCTTTCGAGTGTGCTGGAAAATCTATCAATACGTATGTACTTATTTAATTGATTGGCATAATTGCTTCATTGTGTTAAAAGTGGTTATAAGTTATTTTTTATCGCTTTGTTAATACATGCCTAAATGATTGCTAAGAAAATTTTCAGTATGTTTGTCTTTTTATCCATTTAATGTATTATCTAGCTGTACCCCGCTTCTGCGACGCGTGGAGTTCGGTTTTTCATATTCTTCGTAGGAACTAAATGTGAGTTCTGGATATAAGCTACAAAATTCCATTCAATAGTTTATGTATGCAGAATAAAAAAAAACGCAATTTCTACGTCCACGCAATTTTAAATTGTGACAAGCAAAGAATATATGAACGAGATAGGGCTATTGTAATAAAAATATAAAGTGTATTTGAATGTTAGGCCGTGAATTTTTCGCCTCGTATCAAGGTGGACCAGGAGCACACAGCTTTAGCACCACTACCGGTATACTATGTGGCCCACTCGACTTATGAATGTCGAGGGAGTGCAACGTCAGCTGGACATCTCACTGGGATTGAGATTTCCGGCAATGAGCGAATGCACCTCGGGTTGGTAGGTGGCACATCTCCCCCGTCATTTAAAATCGAGTTAGGGGCAAAGACATTACCCAGTAAATCGGCTTTCTCTTTAGCACTATAGGCCAGACTGCTATCTGGTTTCTACAATGGTGGCATGAACGATTGACAAAAGTTTCCTTCGGCAGCTTTAGCCAGCGACCAGAAAGCATCTCTGCCGAACGAAATCGAATTTTGCTCTAGCAATCGCCCTCTTACTGGATCTCGAGACAGCATTCAGTTTGCGACATCTGGATCTCCCTTAGCACGTGCTGTAGTCCAAGCCTCGTAAGCAGGCTGCTTAAGAAGCTTGCTTTTGCTAGCTGAGGTCCTCTATATGTGGTATTCTCGTGGGAGAATGAACCTGCTGAGAGAAACTATGGGTCAGTGTAAATTCATGAGCAGATCTCCCCGCGTAGTCAGTGCACCGAGAGTCAAGCCAGTCGGCATGATGGGCATTAAAGTCTCCCAAAATCATTCAAGTCCGCGGAGGGATACTGTTCAGTAACTCTGTCAATCGTCTTTTGCAGGGGCTCAAACAAACGAGTTGTGCCTGTGTCACCGCTATGGTAAAGGTACGCGTAGATCTAGGTGTGTCCGCCATGATCCACACGTACCCATAAAATCGACAGGCAGGGACCTGTCGATTTTATGGGTACGTGTGGATCATGGCGGACACACCTAGATTCTTCAAGAACGTAGTCGGCAACAGCAAATATCCTCCCGAACGAACATGCATACCGAATATGAATGTAGAGCCACCAGGCGGCGACAAGCATCTAGGATTTTTTTGAATGCCCATTAAACTATATGGAATAAACTCCCACCCTGCCAAGGTATAGGTATTCACAAGAGACTACTCTCTCGACGACAAAAGAGTTCTTTTATATAGTGTGGAAAGGTTTTTATTTGTCAGAAAAGCGCGAATGATGTCTTGTTGTTGGAAGTCCAAAGTCTACGGGAACTGCTTACTGTCTGGGAGATCATATATTTGTTTTCCAGCTTACTCATATGATATTAAAAAAGCCGTCAAATGCAAGTTCGACTCTCGTGCCGAGGGTTCCGTAAAAAATATTTACGCAATTTTTTTTTGTGATGTAACTACAAGTTTATGGCTTTCAGAAATTTTCTTTACTTGTGCTACATGACCTAGAATCATGAAATTTTGTAAGAAGCAATTTCTTACAAAATTTCATGATTCTAGCCTAGATGATGATGTAGGAAGGTAGGTAGGTAGGCTTCGGTACCTGTAGGTTTTGATTCCCTTGCGAGTGTCAAAATATGCGCATAAACGATGAATAAGCAGCCGTATCTTTTGATTGCGTTGACTTAGAAGTTTGTTTTTTCCTCTGTTCGAAGGGATTGCAGACCTGAGTATTTGATATTAATTTCAGCTTGATAGCTCTATCCGAGAAAAAGGGGTCCTGAAATACCGACAGACAGACTGACGGACAACGTGGCCCTGTAAGGGCTCCGTTTTCCTTTTGAGGTACGGAACTCTAATAAAAGCCCTATCAACAGTAAATGAAACAACGATCCTGTTTTTGCGGCACGGCACGTGGCATTGGTGCAATATATTATTACAATGCAACACTAAATGACCACCAAATTGCACCCACTATCAAATAGCTACCATGGAAGCCGAAAACCACAGGGGTGGGAAAGGCGGGCGCGTACTAGCGCGGTGCTATCGCTTATTGTGTGGCAGAATGCATACAAACACGAATTTTATAAAAATTTCGTGCCTTGTCGCTGCCGGTTTCCCGCTTTTCCCGCCCGTGTGGGTTTGACTTTAAACTTTGTTTTTGTACTACGTCGGGAGGTCTACATACATACGGCCCGCCACATATAAAGCGGTTCCGTTGCCTGTGAACGCTATCAATGCATTAAGTATCACTCGCGTGATGGCTCCTCTGCTGCTAACACAGAAACTCCTAAGCTAAGCTTACTGGTGACCTCCTTCACAGGCAGGAACACAACAACCCTCTGGGGTGTTGTTATTTGGCTGCGGTTTTCTGTGATGTGGAGGTACTTCCCCAGCCGGGCTGCTTTGATGCGCCTTAGCCCTCTTAAACTAAAATTATTATTATCATAATCCACTGATGAGCCACTGTTATACTTCTACGACCGGATTTGGGCCATTTCCATCGATTTTGCTTATTCTGATGTGAAGCCGACCAACGCTATTAAATATAATAATTATTAATGTAATTGGTTTTTCTTTAGCACGCGGTTGTAAGGAAAGTGATAAAGTCGTCCATTCTACTTTCAACGAGTAGTATGGGCAACCTAATTGTTTTTCCTATTCTATTATTACTGAAATGATCTGTTTGTTAGTGCAATAAAGACGATTTTAATAGGTATATTCTATTCTACTGCGTTCTTCTGTTCTCGTATGGGGTGTAACTGGTTCTCCATCACATTTAGAACCAAAGTCAATCTCAACCTTCAGTGGTTTTTGATTAGTGGGTGAGGTTACAGTAATTAAAGAATGCCCTGCTGTTTGAATTAGAAGTAACTCGACATAAGAAATACAATGGTGTTGCAGAAGACCCGAGCGAAATAACAACTTGCTAGTGGGGTCTTGTGTCCCTACTAATGAGGGATGTTGCTATAGTGTGGTTGCATCGGGCGTACGATACTTATATGATAAGTTTTTTTTTATACAACATCGGGAGTCATACAAGCATACGGTCCACCTGATGTAAAGCGGTTACCGTAGCCTATGAACGCTTGTAATACATTAAGTATCACTCGCGCGATGCCCCCTTTGCTGCTAACATAGCAACTCCTTAGGAGCTTACTGGCGACCTCACTCACACGCACACAGGAACACAACAACCCTCTAGGGTCTAGGGAGTTGTTATTTGGCTGCGGTTTTCTGTGTGGTGGAGGTGCTTCCCCAGACGGGTTACTTCGATGCGCCCGAACTCTCTTAAAACATCCAGACCAAGACAAACAGACGTGTTCATGCACACAAATTTTTGTCTTGTGTGGGAATCGAACCCACGAGCTTTGGTGTCGCGGCATTCAAGACTGCGCCACCGAGCTCGTCAGAACAAGTGTTCATAGGGTAATTTAACGACAGCAGTTCATGCTGTATGCTTGAACACTCGTCGTAGTTTAATAAATAGATTAAATAGTTGATCCTGTGCAAAGTCGACTAAAAAAAGAAATGGCACCAACGGCATGCATGACGAATGCGTGCCGCCCGACGCGAGTTCGCTTGAATTAACTGCGAAAGTGCACAAAACAGTATTTAGATCGAACTACCTGTAAATGTATATTATATATAAATGTTATTTATTGAAACAGCAACAAGTTCAAGTTATGAAACGGAAACGCGCATTAGTGGAAGCAGCAATGGCGAAGAAGATCTATGGAGTATGTGGGGGCGCATCGTCAGCAACTGGGAGACGGAGTGGAAGCGCCGCAACCAGTTCGTGCGGGACCTCGTCCGCCAGGGGGTGCCGCATCATTTCAGAGGAATTGTCTGGCAGCTATTGGCGGGAGTTGACTGCTCAGTGGAAAAGAAACTTTACGCCTCTTACATCAAGGTTAATATTTTTTATATCGATAAATGTTTAGGGTGTAAGTGACACCAAACCGTCTTTAGATCTACACGTACGTGATGCACATTGCCGATTAACAAACGTAACCAATGTAAGGTAACTAGCGCTGAGCGATATTTAATTGGAGGCTTTTCATTGGGGCATGTGCCCTATTCAAGTGGAATTATTCTCCATCTTCCGTCACGTTACAGAATTAAAATATTTCCCTGGCGGCTACCGAAGTACTTCGATCTACGAATTGTTACCTCCCTTGCATTATTTTCTCGAATAACAAACAGAATAGCAAACATTTATAGACTTCACAGAGTAGATCGCGAGCTATTCATAGATTTAAAAATAATACGGTATACTTTATTCTGTCTTAATCGTTTCCCCTACTTATTACTCATCGATGATTTTCTGATGTAGCATCAGGCCAAATACAAGAGGATTGTAGTTCGATTTAGTTTCCACTTAGGTAGAGGTACTTCCTTCGTTCGGGTTTATCCAAATTGGACAAAACATTGAACAAACAATGTTGCATCTGTACTCTCTTTTGCCATGATCTTTCGTTAATCGTCCGGATTCACCTCGAATAGATGACACTTATTTAGGCTTTACAAAGTTATAAGGAATATATTTTGTAATACTGAGACTTTGTGAGTGCCTTTATGCGTAGTCAAGTGGTTTATTGTCTGAACTAAGACAGTAGGTCATTTATTGGTCGCCTTTTTTATTATTTCGATAAATTTATTTCTGCCTGGTGCAGACAATAGGCCTAAAGAGCCATTTATTGTTCTAAGCAGATTAAAGATTTTCAATCTTTAGTAAAAGGCTTATTAAGGGTATATTATCTATAAAAGATGTCAACTATGCCAACAGGCCCGCAGGGTCATCAGCTCTGGCTTGCCTCATTGAACGTCCAGAAAACAATCATTAGGACTTGTTATGTAGTTGTAATATCGGACTATATGCAGCACACTTCTCGACTTCTCTTCTCCTGAGTTGCTCACGTTGCCACTGCCCACAGCCGACTTCTTTGGCAATTCAGGCCCATCAATAATAGTAGAAGAATTTGATAAAGGGACACCAGAAATCTATAGCGAACCATACTAATTTCACCTTTTTTATTTACCTAATCCAATTTATTTGTAACAGGCCAAGTCTGCCTGCGAGAAGGTGATTCGTCGAGACATCGCACGCACTTACCCGGAGCACGACTTTTTTAAAGAAAAAGATGGCTTGGGCCAGGAGTCCTTGTTTAATGTTATGAAGGCATACTCGCTGCACGACAGGGAAGTAGGATACTGCCAAGGCTCCGGATTCATCGTCGGGCTCCTACTAATGCAGGTATCATATCAATATATATACAATCAGTACCCTTTACTGCATCCAGTCAAACAATTTTACATAAAAAAGCACAAAAGGCGGTGTCTAATCGCGATCTCTTCCGGATAACCTTGAAAACCATAATGAAACAGAACAGTTAGGTGACGCATAAATTACACATTATACTACACAGATGGATATATAAATACACACTCATACGTACTTGCAGAGCAATGATAGCCCAGTGGAACCGCTCTATTGACCAACTAATCCCCGGTGCGAATTCTGGCATGTACCGCACGTGTGCACGTTTCACATATTTAATTCCGAAAGACGTATGACCTAAGAAAGGTCTAGTTTTCCCTCTGGGTTGTGAAGGTCGTATGTTAGACTCTCCGTTAAAATTTAGTATCATCGCCAAATCCTAAGGTTTATTAAACGGATCCTGCCAAACATAATGGATTAGTAAATGAGATAACGCTATGAAGGAGATACACATATACTTACTCACATATGTAAATAAGCTTAATCTATTTAAAGTTTTATAGTTGTTTCCGGCACATGTTGCCAGAAAATTCGTAATTATTTTCAAATGGGCAAAATTCACCTCCCCATCCAAGTGAGAAACAACACACAACCAAAAATGTATTGATCAGGGGTCCGTACCTCACCTACCGCCATTCAGAACTACTTAGTGTGCATAGACTATTATGTATTTAATTCGTAGACAAGCGTCAAAACTGAAATAAATATAGGAAAAAATGATTGGATAAACTAAGTTAGGAGAATTATAATGAGCTTTGAGTATATTATAACTAGTCTGGCCATAAATACTGTTTCATTGAAACTTATCTATTTTCAACTCTTTATTTATTTTTATATTATCTATACAGATAAATAAAATTGGAGTGTCTGTTTGTAATATTGAAATAACCGCTTTTTACTAAATGCATATGGATGTATACACGGTACATATACCAAAATGAATATTTTTACAATTTTTGTCTGTTTGTTCCGGCTAATCTCTGAAACGGCTGGACCGAATTTGACGGGACTTTCACTGGCAGATACCTGATGTAATAAGGAGTAACTTAGGCTGCTTTTATTTTTGAAATTTTATTTATTTTTATTAATATAAATAAATAATAAAAATAATCTATTCCGCGCGGACGAAGTACCTAATACATATATATTATTATTTTGCTGTTCGCTATTTTACTCTGCTTATTTAGGTACTTATAATAAAGTCAAATAAATAAAATTATAACTGAACAATAACTTTTTTGTTAAATTCCGCGCGGACGAAGTCGCGGGCACAGCTAGTTTGTTATAAACTTTTTAGATTTCCCGTCATTTCATATATTTTTTCGTGTTTATTATCAAATTGCAATATGGAATGGGGTGTTAAAGAAAATGGGATTGCAGTGAATGCCTTGTACAAAGTAGGAATGGAGCCGCCGGTCGTATTCAAGATACTTCAAAACCTTAGTATCAGCCGTATGTTCGCATATCGTACTATCAATAGATATACCAACACTTCCTCTGTTGAAGACCATCAAAAAAGATTAGAGCGGCCACGTTCGTCGAAACCCCGTTTGGGAACAAAAAATCTTATCGCGAGAAATTAAGATTCTAAGCTAGGACTACGTATAGGTCGCGTATAATAAAACTAAGAAAGGCACAGAAGTATCCTCTTGACTGATGAAAAAAATTTAGCGATTGAAGAGCACTACAACAAGCAAAATGACAAAGTGTACGACCACAGTTCTAAATAAGCCGCGCAAGTGATCTGAAAGGTACAACGTGGTCATCATCCTGCGTCTGTAATGGTTTGGTGGGGGTGTCTTATCAAGGAGTCACAAAACTTCATTTTTGTGAAAAAGGAGTGTAGATTTCAGCTAAAGTGTATCATCAAGAGACTGTCTTGGATAGTGTTGTGAAACCTCTCAGCAATACACTTTTAAAAATGTACCGTGAACTTTCCAGCAGGACTCTGCACCTGCAGATCTGAACCTAGACTACAAATTATGGTCAGTTTTAGAGAATATGGCCTGCTCGAAACGACACGCCAACATTGTGACTCTTAAGAAACCTCTGGTGCAAGCAGTGGCTAAATTTCGCTGGAAATTTAAGGCAAACAGGGCGTAAATCCGTAGACTCGTGGCCAGACAGATTAATGGACTATATCAAAGTCAAAGGTGGCCATTTCGAATAGAATCATGTTTTTTATTTTTTGCTGAGACTGCCATAAATATGTACGTATAAGTTTTATTAACATTACATTATTTCATAAAAAAATAAATGCATATTCATTTGGAACAGAACTTATGGCCGGGCTAGGTATACATATAATTTAGTAGCTTGTGACATCTCCATTTTTAATTTGTCTTTCCAATTACCGTTTTAAAACCTATCAATAACACACACTATATAGTCAGAAACTGCTGACAAGAAACAAAACATTAACGTCATATGTTAGACAATGTAGAATCATAAATTAGAGCAATGATACCTTAGTCGATAATGAACCGTTTTTACCCTTTGTTCAAATCCTGTTGTGGTTCTGTGCCGATAAATTAGTGTTGTAGGATTTATGTACATATTCGTAATTATCAGTTGATCAACGGTGAGGAAGCCAACTTACGAAACCCGCACGTTCAAAAAATATATTTTCAAAGACGTGTAATCTAACCTAAGAAAGGTTAGGTGTTCCCTCTGGGTTGTGAAAATCTGACGTAGATCAGTATCTTCGCCAAAACATTATGCTTAAGTAGCGGATCCCGCTAATCCTAATGGATTAACAAATAGACAAGTTCTTTCCAATAGCTGGCTAATTCTTACAGCCAAACTCCTGAAGAAATAGCTAAAAGGCGGTGAGCTGAAAGGATACATATTCATAATCTAAAGGTAAATTTATAACCATAGACATCAGTAAATAAATATAAATACAAATACATAATCGCAACTTGTAAGGTGTGTGTTCAAAATTTTGATTATTTCTTTTCCTAATAATAGCACTGGTTTGTAAAGGAATCTCATTTCGGAGCCATTCACGTTATTCAGTATTGTCAAGGCGTTTGTAAAGAAGGCCGAAGCAGCTTCAAGACACGATTTCCGTTGGCTCGTACAGTTTCCGGTAATAAAACCTCATGCGTAAATACATACATTGAAAAGAACGCAGTTATTTCTTATTTATCCTATTTAGTAAACAACCTCGATGTATCTATCTAATAAATTAATTATTTGAATATTTGATAGACACATAAATATAATCTGCGTAAATAAATAATCATTTAACACAAACATTTTTTTGTTGTTGTACATACCGTTCAATTATGCAATTATTCATAAACTAGCTGCTGCCCGCGGCTCCGCCCGCGTAGAGTCAAATAACGTAGCCTATGTGTTAATCCAGATCGTAATCTATCTGCGTGCCAAATTTCATTCAAATCCGTTCAGCCGTTTAAGCGTGAAAGAGCAACAAACATCCATCCATACATACAAAGTATTGTCTTAGGTTACACATTGAATTAAACAATTTTTAACGGAAGTTTCGCGTATTTTATTTATTTTGTTGAACCTGACGTTTCGAACGCTTTGCAGCGTCCGTGGTCGCAGGAAGACTCAACGTCAGGTTCAACAAAATAAATAAAATACGCGATACTTCCGTTAAAAATTGTTTAATTCAACATACATACAAACTTTCGCATTTATAATATTAGTAGGTTGCTTCTTCTGCTTCCTAGCATTATCTCGTTTGATAATTCATTTGGATTGACCCGCTATCTAAGCCTTAGGATTTAGCTAAGATACTTATTTTCACATGGAGCGGCTCAGACACCACTCCACAGCCCTGAGGGAAAATCAGACCTTTCTTGACGTGCGGTTTTCCTTCACCGCCGAGCAAGTGATAATTACATAAATTCGAAAACACGAATTTAGTGGTACATGTCCACAGCAGCAGTCGAACCCAATCCATAGGTTAATGGGTTGGTTCTTTTCACTGCTATGATAAATATAAATGCATATGTAAGTATATGAGTATAATGCTTATACTACCAAAACTTCCTACTCCTACAAATTTCTTCTGATTAAATTCGTTTATGAGTTCCAAGGCAGCTGTAGTTTAACCCCCGGGACGGCAATGGACTTCACTGTTCATTGCCTTTTTTGTGGTCGCAGCTATTAATTCTGGCTACACAGGAGACACAGTGGTATATGAGTGGTAGGCCTGTCCAGTTAAAAAAAAAATGCTTATACTATTACTCGACCATCGGGCTCGTCAAAACAGGCAGAGAAACTATCGCACTTATTACTGTGAATAATTCAGTGATAGTAGAACAACTGTATTGTATATATTTGTACCCACATCTTGACTCAATTGGATGTTTTCAGATGCCCGAAGAGGAAGCCTTCGCAGTCCTTGTAAAGATAATGCAACAGCATCGCATGCGAGATATGTTCAAACCAAGTATGGCGGAGTTGGGGCTGTGCATGTTCCAACTCGAGAACTTAGTTCAAGAATTACTGCCAGATTTACACGTGCATTTTCAGTCTCAGGTAATTTTAATAAATTGTATCGGAAACACGGTCTCTCAGCGGCAATTGAAATCTTTTACGAAGTTTTTTCAAAACTTCAAAAAGTTGCAGCCACTGATAGAAAGTGTTCCTTTTTGTTAGCTGTTAATTGGAACTGACAGTATATATAGATATACACATATACATACAAATGTATATATGTATATCTTGACGTCAGATCCCTTGTGGAATAAATAGGCAGAGAAGAACTTTGATATATATGTTTTATATATGGGCATATCTTTCTGTATCACATATCCAGTCTAAACTATCGTTTCAACAGACAGCTGTCAGTAACAAACTTCCTCGGCGGCTATAATGGAACCCTCGAAGATATATGAAAATAAATATGACGTATCCTTATGGGGGAGGCCTATGTTCAGCAGTGGACGTCTTTCGGCTGATATGATAATGATATGATATTTCCTTAAACGAGTAATTCTTAGAAATATATGAGTATATATTTTTTTATACCATTAAGGTGGCAATCAAGCATATGGCCTGCCTGATGGTAAACAGTCACCGTAGCCTATGGACAATTCCAACACCAGGAGTGTCACTCGCGCGTTGCCGACCCGAAAATGATTTAATGTTGACACAATAACTTTAGGATGTCTAGTACTAATATTATATATCCACCTGTCCTGAATCGTACAGATTGCATGGCTTTGTAACCAAGACAAATTTTGATATGTTTTTTGAACATATTATAAGCTCGTTGCCTGTATTTACATAGGATTTTTCAATTTATTCGACTAGTGACACAGATTATCCACTATTCCCATAAATCTGGTCTACTGGTCTGAGATATTAAACAGTGATATCAGATTAGTCAGAGATACATTTTATTTTAAATTCTAGTTGGTTACGAGTTTAAAATAAAATTAATTTACGTTCATCACTTTATTTAATTTCTCTTTAAAATGAATAGATGTATGCATTTAAGAAAAAAGTAAGGGCCAGTATTTCTATGGCCAAAGTTAATAAAAATAACGGGATTACTCCTCAAATAAAATACAATTTAATGGAATTCGTTATAAAATCGAATACAATTTACAACTAAAGATTTACCAATCCTTGCAAGCCTACATTCTATGTAGGTGCGTATACACGACACGTATGCACTATATATTTTGTGATATGGTTTCATTAGTATATTCTGTCAAAAAACCAAAACCTTCCTTCTCTGTAGTTATGTTTAATGCTAAAAATAACGAAATGTATGAGTCTAATGAGCTAAGGCCATTCTCTTAAATAAAAAAATCATTTTCGCAGAGTTTCAGCACGTCTATATATGCAAGCAGTTGGTTCCTGACTCTGTTCACAACTACACTATCTCTACCTCTCGCATGCCGAATTATGGACGTATTTCTTTCGGAGGGCATCGAGATAGTATTCAAGGTGGCCCTGGCCATGCTTACACTAGGAAAAAATGATCTGCTTTCACTCGATATGGAGAGCATTCTAAAGGTAACTAAACTAATCCTTTGTTATTTATGAGTACTACTATTTATTTCCACCGGCGCTCCTTAAGATCAGTTCGAAGTCGACCGACTTACCGGCCAGTTTTTCGCTCCCATATTTCTTTCTTGAGATGTTACTGCATTGTATTGTCTTTTTAACGGAAGTATCGCGTGTTTTATTTATTTTGTTGAACCTGACACTTTGCAGTTTTCCTGCGACCACGGACGCTGCAAAGCATTTGAAACGTCAGGTTCAACAAAATAAATAAAACACGCGATACTTCCTTTAAAAATAGTTTAATTCAATGTTACTACATTGATGCCGGGAAACAACTCACGTCCTACATATTACATTTCGAAAGATTTTATTACTCCACCACACTGCTCAACTGTGGATTGGCGGAGGACAGTGTTTTCAAGCCGTTACCTAGTCTAATAAATGTAACGGGATAACGCCAGGAAGAGTATTACATCTACAACAACTTTGAGTAGAATGTATAGCATACATAGTAATCGAAAATATTAATATATTAAATGCGTCTCGTATTCAAAAGTTTAGGTAAGACAACATATGTATGCATTTAATTATCAATACACACCTGAGCAAGTCTTTGAATCTGTCTATTTATCTCTTCAAATACGAACTGCAGGTTATTTTCTCTGCCCTTGCTAGGGCGCACTGCTGGAAGTTTTTCTATGCTTCTGAATGTTGGCGAAATAAGTTTACATGCCTTGTGTTTTTTTTTTCAGTACATTCAAAAAGAGTTGCCAACGAAAGCCGAAGCTGACCAAGATGCTTTTATGAACTTAGCATATAGCATTAAAGTAAATCCAAAGAAAATGAAAAAACTGGAAAAAGAGTATACTGTGATAAAGACCAAGGAACAAGGGGATATAGCTGTCTTGCGGGTAATTATTATTTTTATCAGAACGTATGCTTATGTGCCAAACCGCGCCGTGATCGATTTCAGTACTCATGTCGACATCACCTAATTCGAATAATATATACTGACAACGATAATTAACATAAATTTTCACAGAAATTCGGAACACATTTTGACTTTGTCATAAATATTCCGCCATCTGTATTACAGGTACCATCAAAAATGAGTCTTCGCAATGTTTTCGTTACTCGTAAATTGTTTTCATTGTATTTCGTTCTACTACTGTTTAAGAATAAATGAAATTTATGAACTGGTATGATTCCGTTTTTACCTGAAAAATGTCTGAATTGCAAAATTATTATATTAGTAACATCTCAGTCCCGTCTCTCAACGTTATCGCGAACGCTGCGACTCAGAGCCTCTCTGTTGTCCATTAGCGCAATGCGGAACACACTCTAAAGGTGCTTGTACACGGTACGTGTAGCTAAAGCAAGTAAAGTCCTAGCTATATACGCGACCGGCATATAATATCTGTAGCATAGAAGCACTTTGATCACACGGCTTACTAATCTTCTGTTATGTCTGTTCTGTATCTTAGGGTGTTATGACGATAATGAATGGAGTTAACTTTTTCAAGATTAACACAACTAACGCCGTCGATGACGTAGAGGTCAACACGCTGGCGCATGATGTCGTAGGTCCAGGGTTCGATCCCCGGCACGGACAAAAATGTTTACTAATGCAGGTATTTTCCGTGGTTCAGGGTGGTTTGTGTTCGTTAATTCTGTGTTTTGTCTTGAGGGCTCAATGCGATGCTTTTTATCGGTCCTGCTATATGAACAAAGCGATGAAACAGTACGTTAAACGTTAAAAAACCGCTTATGGGAATTAGGCCTATTTCACTATGGTCGTCTGTACAATTATATACAATACTTTTGTAGTGCCTGCGCCAAGAGAATCGTCTGCTAAAACAGCGGGTGGAACTTCTTGAGAAGGAGAGTTCAGCATTAGCAGAACGCCTTGTTCGGGGCCAGGTTGACCGCGCTGAGGGGGAGGAAGAGACTTTCGCCTTAGCGAGGGAGGTGCAGGCCTTACGGAGGGCCAACATGGACGCCCAACAGAGGCTGGCGGTAGCACAGGACGAGATACGCTCTTTAGAAATGACTATAGCGGAGGTACATTTTATTATGAGATTACTAACTTTTCGTTCGCATAAGCAAGATACTCCGTGCCTCATAGCAACTAGCTGCCGTTGATACTACAGTTCATCCACAACTGGTTATGATAGAAGTGGTTTGATCATTTGTTCACATTTGAACAGCAGGGCACTAAGCTTCATAATCAGTTGAATAGTATAGTAATAAATAGTTTATAGTTTTGAATATTCGTCTCCACTTATCAACAATAGAGCAATGTGGCAGAACACATTCTTCATATTCATCTCTAATCTCGTTTGTATAGAGTGACATGAGATCAATATGGGTATATCTCGTGGTATGATGCGCATTGCATGTTAATCTGTATACTATTCTTCTTTATAGCATGGGTACGGTGACATTTCGGATTTGAAGTTTCTCAAAAGATGGATGAAATATAATATAATCTTATTGAGATAATGTTTAACTGACAAAATGTTTATTTTGCGGGCAATTACACATAAAATAATATGATTAATATATTGAAGCTATATTCGTATTAAATCAAAACATGTCGATGATAATGGCTTTCTCCTAACAAAAAAAAACTAATTTACGCTAGGAGCATTACAGAAAGAAGGAATTAAAGTACAAAATACAACTGATCTTTCATATATCGATAAATTACAATACAGTCCTTGTATCCCATTATATGTATATATTTTTTTCGATGTAAAAATAAAATATCACCGTACTGAAGCTACCTGAAAAATACTGTAATAACATGTGTTCTAAAACATACTGTTTTCCTGTTTCTTTTAAAGTTCAGGGCGCGTCTTACTAGGCAAGGTTAGGTAAGACCCCTGTCGCAGTGGATAAATAAGAAGAAAAATAACTTATAAGACACGTTCGAAATTATCGCACAATATACATGTAAACCCTTCACGATATCAATCAAGATCGGGGTCCGGGTGTTTGGAACTGCCTTTTATGTTGGTTTGGATAAAGTGGTGCAGACTTATCCCGCTGTTGAAGACTGATGCAACTAGTGCCCAGATGTGACATTGATTTATGTCCTAAAAGACTTAAATGCGCTAAAAAACCTTCTGCTTATATCCCATGGCCACCATGAGTTGAGCGAAGTAAACATCACATCTTCCTATTATCGGTCCTCGACTGTTGGCTTACATGCATTCTTGTTTGTATAGTGTCTGAATTAATGTTTCCTTGCATGCATTTATGTGAGCAATTCATGGTAGGCTATGTTTGCATGCAGCCGTGTTGATAATAATTTGAAGTACATGAAACTAAACAATTTTATAAAATTTTATTATCCATATAATCTTATGCACAAAGACAGCCGTAGCATATGTGACAATTCTAGTATCAGTCGGCGTGCTGCATATTCAACAGCTACATTGGCTTATTACCAGCTGTTTATATTTCCTTAGGGAGACAAAAAACCAATCTCAGTGGTATGTACTCTAATTACTACGTTTTAATTTTTTTTATGTCACCATTATTACTTATCTATTAATTTATTTCTATTCATATACTTATCTATTAATTTATTTCAATAATTTGACATTACTTATAATCATTTTATGTTTAAAAAATGATCTTTCAAGTACATTTATAAATATAAATATAGGGGGCGCCCGTCGGTAATGGAGTGAACGCTCAAGCTACCAGTTATTACTGTTTATTGTTGTTATTGTAATATCTTATTGTACAAATATACATAATAGTATATAATACAGTAGCAAATTTGTTGTATGATGTACAAATATATAAGGCCATTTACAAAAATAGTAAGTAGGCCATTTATTATTAGGGCCTAATATTATTTTCGTTTTGTTATATTAATTATGATAAATATTGTGTTGCAACTATTTTAAAATAATTTACTAATTATGGTCATTAAAATATATAAAAATATTTCGTAAATCAGTTCAACTCAACGATCAAGCAAATAAATTCTGTGAAATACAACGTGTGACAGTAACTTATGTAACTGCAGAATAACTCGAGACAGTCATCACTGGAAGGGACAGAGGGTAGCAGCAGCGCTAAAGGCGAAGAATTAGCCCGATGTCTCCAGAGAGAACTCGTGAGAGCTCGACTCCATGCCGCCGAACGGGAGGCGGCCGAGCGCGAGCTCACAGCGCGAATCGCTGAACTGGAAAGTGAAAACAAGAGTCTCAGGCGACAACGTGTGGACAACAACGTCGCACATTTGCAGGTATTGTGTGCCTATAACAAAATAGAAACGAAAATAGGCTGTTTTGGCAGTACGCGAATACTGAAAGAGTTAGGTAACAGGATTCTATTTTATTTCACTGAGTGTATACTGAGTTGTACGTTAATTATTGTGAAATATTTTATGAATCATATCAACATTAATACATAGTAATGAATAATAGTAGAGTATATACGCTATAATTTAAGTATCCTATATAGTCTGATTATTAAAATTGTAAACGAAATAACTCAACTGAAAATACCTTTCACGTTCCTATAATGTAAAATTTCGTAATAAATGAAGAAGAAATTGATTTTTGCTGCAGCATTTATATTTTTACGGTCAATTGTTTTCAGGATGAACTGATCGCTGTGAAACTACGCGAAGCTGAGGCTAATTTGTCGCTGAAAGAACTTCGTCAACGGGTTACTGAATTGTCAGACTCATGGCAAAGGCACCTTCAGGTAAGAGCTAAAGAAACAATATTCACTGGCGCACGTAACAGCGACATTAAATTAGAAGCAAACTCAAACTTATCGAATAATTCTTTGTATGAGCATTTTATATAATTAATATGCATAGAACAAAATATCAACAAATTTTTTTTTGCAACCCGATCCTACATCGGTTGTTATGTTGTTTGCATGTATAGCTAAAGTTGTTCTCCAAAATTTGAATCAGTATAAAATTATTAGTACCTATTTACAAAATGTTATCTGGTGTTGCTTGTAAGTATTACACCTAGAAAGTAATACATATCTACAAAGAAATCATTCTAAAAAACAAAAGTATTCTACTTTCATGCTTTTCTGATGGTGCTGTATATGGTATATTCACTTATGTACAAATCAACCAATGAATCGAAAATAATGACGTATTTATGCAGTAGTCCAATATCGGGACTTGCGCTTTGTAATTTCTATAAGATAATGGACTTTTTCATTTTTCGAATGATTAACAGCTGAGCGACTGGATACATGTTACGCTTAATCTAAAGATGCCTTGCTGTCCTGCGAGTATTGATTTCAGTCTCTCTACGGCTCTATTGTTTATTAAATTGCATTATATAAAGTGACGTGTAATACGATTATTTACTGCCTACTATCTTACTGCACTTGCGAGTATATGGGGAGAGCGACATGTTGATTTGACTCCATCTATGGCTCATTCGTTCATTTAACTCACAGGCCACGTTATTCACTTCATTGCCTAAAGCTACTCTTAGTATGATTATATGGAGAAGTATTATTGCCCCGGCGAGTGTATTGCGAAAGCGACATGTTGATTTGACTCCATCTACATATCAGCATTCATTCTATCCATTTACTTGCCTAAAGCGATGTATAATACGTTTAATTTAAAATGGCTTTGCTGCATGTGCTAATATTTGGTGCGTTTAATACGTAAAGCGACGTATGCTTGCTGCATCTGCGAATGAATTGGAAGCAACGTGTTATTTTGACTTCATTGTAGGGATGTAATCGAGTCCCTCTACTCATGTATGTATTCTTTGGAGTCAAATCCAGGCTCACTTGCACATGATGCGCTTACAACACAAAAGAGGCTCTGGCGAATGAGAGGTAGAGCGCATCAGAGCAGGCCGACTGTAGAAGTACACTTCACAAAAGACCACACCCAATGCCTGTTGTTGTGTTGCGAGTAAGATTATTAGTAAGCTCCTATAACGCGCGAGCAATGCTCCTTGTGTTGGAACAGTTCATAGGCTACAGTGACCACTTTACATCAGGTGAACCCTATGTCTCATTCGTTCATTTGATTACATTGCGTGGTCTAATCTATGGCAACTGTAATATAATACAATTAATTTAAGGAGGTCTACTGCACCTGCGAATTTATAGACCGAGTAACATATTGATTATATTCAAATTCTCATTCGTGTTCATTTGACTCACATGCCAGAGTCAGTGTTAATCAAAACACTAGTCAAAAGCGCATAACATACACATGTATATAAATATTAAATTATATTGTGCATATATACAAATTAACAAAAAAATTGACGAGCTCGGTGGCGCAGTGGTGGAACACGCTGTTACGCTACTTTGACACCAACGCTCGTGGGTTTGATTCCCACCCAGTACAAACATTTGTGTGCATGAACATGTCTGTTTGTCTTGGTCTGGGTATTTTCTATGTATAATAAGTATGTATTTACAAAAAATATATCGTATGTTTATCAGTTGTCTAGTACCCATAACACCAGCTTCGCTTACTTTAGGGCAAGATGGCGCTGTGTAATTTGTCCGGCAATATTTATTTAATTGATAAAATTAGACCTCCAGTATAATCCAGTGGACCAGTCAATGAGTTTGGTACAAGAGCAATCACCTTAGAAGTTACGTATTATCTTTGAACAGGAGCATAGACAAGAGGCCCCTCCACCGCCCGTGCAGTCGAACGTGGTTTCAGACATCATGGCCACGCCGAAAAAATTACTGAGAGCGTGGGAGGGACGCTCGGCAGACATGCAGAAACTCGATGAAGAACTCATGTCCACCAAAATAAAGGAGGTTGAAGCACTGACTGAACTTAAGGAATTGAGATTAAAGGTATACTTGTAATTTTATATATGAACGTGGATAAGAATGCGATAGTGTATGTGTGTATATTCTCACGCCAGATCCCCTGCGGGGTAGGCAGAGATATCAGAGCGCCACAAGACGCGGTCCTTACACACTTCACTCGCTTCTTTAACATTCATAGCTCTTTTCATATATTTTTTGCTCTTTTCATGCGATGGTGTGATTGAAGAAAACGTGGATGGAAGGCGTGAATGATGATTTGTGTAAATTAGACTAATTTTTTGGGGATGAATGAAAGAGATTACAAGAACGTAAAGGCTTACTACTGAATGCGAAGAAAACAAAGATAATGCTATTTGAAAGAGAAGAATCTAGAACTAATGTAAGGATTACGATTGATGATGAAGTGTTGGAACAAGTGGATGAGTTTGTATATCTTGGATGCGCTTTCAGCAGGGATGGAAGGTACACCGCAGATGTGGAAAGACGAGTGAGTGCTGGGAATAGTGTGAATGGAGCGTTGGGAAAACTTCTTGGCAGTAAAATCCTGAGCCAGAAGGCACAACTCGCTATACACAATGCAGTGTTGGTCCCAACGCTAACTTATGGAAGCGAGAGTTGGGTATGGCAGAAAGAGCATGAAAGTAGAATAAACGCGGTTGAAATGCGAGCGCTGCGCAAAATTTGTGGCGTAAGGCTTGTAGACCGTATCCGCAATGATGATGTGAGAAATAGAGTTGGTCTGAAAGAGAGCGTCGGTGTTAAAATAAGAAGAGGCATGCTCCGATGGTTCGGGCATGTAGAAAGAATGCAAGATGAAAGAATGACGAAGCAGATATACAATGCAAAAGTGGAAGGATGTAGGAGCCGGGGAAGGCCAAGACTTACCTACCATGACCAAATTGGTCATGTTCTATAAGAAGGTGATGTCAGGAGCCCTAGAAACCGGCGTGCGTGCATGAGAAGAGCAATGAATGTTAAAGAAGCGAGTGAGATATGTAAGGATCGAGTCACGTGGCGCTCGGTTCTCTCTGCCTACCCCGCAAGGGATTTGGCGTGAAGTTATAGATAGATAGATAAATGGCATCCTTCCTAAGTAAATTTCCAAAACCATATTAACAAAAAAGCATGAAGCAATTTATTGCTTGCACGCTACACCATCTACTTGCATCAATCGAGCAAGCGACAGGCACTGTATACATGACTGGTTGCACGGCTATGCCCAGCCTATAATCTTCCTCAGGAATTGAACTATCAATGTAAAAAAAATCTTTTAAATCCGACGTATATTATAGTATTAATTCTGCTTTGTGTATAATTATAGATACAGACAGGCAAAAAGGTTTTTATTGTTTGGTCTCATCTCTGTATTATTCAATAAACACAAGTTACAATCCTAACTTCCTAACTATATATATATATAATATTATAAATGTGAAAGTGAGCATATTTGTTTGTTATTCCTTCTCGCCTTGACTATGCAGCCGATCATCATGAAAATTTGTATACATATTGTCAGGGGTACAGAGAAGGACATAGCTACTTTTTATTCCTTGATAGTGTTTCATTCCAACGGGAAAGCGAAAAGAAGAGTAGCTTTCTACTGTAGATGGCGCTGCAATCGCTAAATCCTAACTATTAATGTGAAAGTGCATGGAAGAACAGTTCCTGTACAATAATTAGTTTTGAATTCATTTTTTAATATCTTAATTAGTATAATAATTAAATAAAAGCTAATTAATACAACTCTGTTCATCTTTAAATCGCTTAGTACGATCACAATTCAATAAATGACGTTAATCAAACTCTGCAGGATATAAGGGATTGTAGGAGCATCATGGGAGGCTTGGTGGTTATATTAGCAGGTGACTTTCGATAAACAATGCCCGTGGTGATACAAAGGGGCACTGCAGCCGATGAAATCAAATTGTGTTTAAAATCTTCAAGGTTGTGGGGAAAAAAATGTAAAAAAGAATTGACCTCGAACATGAGGGCGCAACTGTTCAACGATATTCAGTCCAACAATTATGCAGAAACCCTACTCAATATTAGTGATGAGCGAATGGAAATAGATGTGGAGATTGCCTTGACGGGATATTTTTGTAATGCTGTAGGCAGTGAACCAGAATTAGTGGCGAACGTGTATACGACGACCGGTGTCTATGTGGTAGGGCTATATGAGTTTCTAAAAATAAACGACAATATTGTTAATGAAGTAATTGGAGACACAACGGAATATTTATTAATTGACACGGTTATGGACATTAAGCAGAGTACTCCATACCTTGCAGAGTTTTTAAACTATTTAGAGTAATCAGGGGTGCAGTATCATACATTAAAATCTAAAGTACGGAACTAGACTACAAGTTACTTAGCTTGGGCGGAATATTATCACTGCTGCTATTTTAACGGGCGCAGTAAAGGGTGAAAGTGTGCTGATTCCCCGGATACCAATAATACCAGCATACCTACACTGCATTAAAATTTTGTTGTATATAATATGTAATCTATAAATACTTATGATTTGGTCTGATTATTGTTCATTGTTGGTTCTTATTTTTCTATTATATTCTTAAAAAAAACTAATATATTGATTTTTTTACAAGTTCCATGAGAAAGACGAGTATCGATCAAATCGTTGGCGCGGTGATTAGTAACGCTACTTTGCCATCAACGGTCGTAAGTTCGATTCCCACACGGTGGGCATGAACATGCCTTAATCTGGGTGATTTTAGGAGAGGTAATCGCATTAAAGCAGCAAGCTCCCTGTTGGTAATGATACTTAATGTGTTGCAAGCGTTCACAGGCTACAGTAACCGCTTCATATCAAGTGGGCCGAATACTCGTATGGCTCCAGACGTTGAATAAAAAAAACTTATCTAATTGTTTTTCCAGCTAAAATCTGCTCTTACAAGTAGTTTTACTTTAAGTGTTTAGTAGTGTTAATTATTCCTGTGGCTGTGTTATTCGCTGTTCCAGTGCGGACCTCGTTCTCCTATACTTCGAAAAGCCCATCTCTGAATGCGTTTTTATTTTTTCTTATATTAAACACAGTTATTGATAATTTAGATTTATTAAATTAATTACTTCTCTTAGTCATTCTTATTTTTTTAATTTGTGACCTTACGCTGTCTAGAATACAGTCGGACTTCCAGATATTCTGCCCTTAATATATCACTTATTATGTCGGTGGTCTGCTATATAAGGTAATGGAGTTGGAGACCCAAGTCCAAGTATCGACAAACCAGCTACGGCGACAGGACGAGGAGGCGCGTCAGCTCCGCGAAAGTCTCGATGCTGCGCTACAACGCGAACGAACGCTACAGACGCGACAGAGGGAGTTCCAGCACAAGTACACCGACCTGGAAAGCAAGGTAATTGCCATTACACAATACCCGGGGCACTACTAATGCTCGATTTTTTTTACCCGATTGATGAAAATCCTAATCGTAGGCTATTGGACATTAGCAAGAAATCAGTCTATGTACGTAGTCATTTATTTTGGGTTTTAAGCTTACCGAAGTGTTGTCAACAATTTATTTTCATATACCAGGTTTTCCAAACACAAGTCCATAGACATAAACCTTAACTTATGATATTATAAACTTACTTGAATTAATTCTACGTAGAATCGGCGACGTGTAGCGCAGGTAGTTAGATAACCGTCCTCGAAACTTTCTAAACACGTATACTTCCGGGCAAAATTCTCCCTTCATGGACAGATGATCGACAGATGATGAGTTGGAATGCTTACCTCAAATGAAATAAAATTAACTTTACGGCGAAACTCCAGTCGCTTGACCCTCAAGATAAAGTTGGTCTTTTTCTGCACACAGTCTACAACCACTTCGATTTTTGTAGACCATTGCAATCTGGAAACGTGAGTCGGCGCCGATGGTATTTCCACACGCTGTTGTGACGGTCTGATCGGTGCGGTGCCGCAGGAGTTACGATTGGAGGACTTTTCCTCTTCCTCCTTTCCACTTTTATGAAACCCTGCTCATCGCACTGGTTCTGGTGGTAGAATATAGTTAGTTAGTTGCCCTTGCGAGTGGGCTCGCAACGACTTTATTTCTCCCGGTGAGATGGTAGGTGAGATAGTGGTAAAGCAATATCTTTTGAATCATGTCCCGGAATTGACGTGTTCACATTTGTAGTCGGGTCTGCTGGTGAGCGAGCGGCATGGCACGGTACGTTTTTCATAGCGACAGTAGTTGATGACGCCATTAAACAGCATACGGATGTATTCTGTGCACCACGACGCGTGTTAATGACCTCAGGTGATCCGCTTAGAAATGTCAAAAATGACTGGGTATTGCTTTTTATATGACGGTCCCCGGTCATGCGACCAACATCACTTAGTCGCATTAAATTCGTGCAATTTAAAAGGAATAAACGTAATTGGTTTTTTTACGTACGAAAATTAATACTAATAAGGTGATATTTGCAATGATAGCCCAGTGCATAAGAGGCCGGTATATTTACGAATGCTGACGTGTACCACGTGCACATATTTGAAATTATATTTCGAAAGACGTGCGATCTTACCTTTCTTAAGTCAGGGTTTTCCTCTTAGCGACACACAGCGAAAGATAGAGATTTTACAACTGCCGTCAGACCTCCATAAGTCTGACGACAGTTGCTCCATATAAAAATCTGTATCTTAGCTTAGGTAGCGGACATCGTTGACGAGGATAGATCCTAACGGAAAAGGAAACGGGGTAACGCTAAGTAGAAGGTGATATTTACAAAAAAATACCTTCTAAAATGTTGTGCTATTTAATATAACAATGCAATAAACATAAAATCGTCTATATTGTAGTAGGCTTTTAATGAATTGCACCTGTCGATAATTGCTGTACACTATGTTTTTTTTTTTGGAAAATATTAACATAACTTTTTACCGCGCCTTTACCCTGCGTGGGTATCCCATTGTTGCGATAATTGTAGCCCACCAAATTTCATTGTTCCATTAATATGAAGTGTACAAATTTGGAAGTGAGAAATTACATATACTCGTACATATGTAATTGATGAAGTAATTAAATGAAAAATTTGATGATTATTTACAAAATGACAAATATCTTTTGTCTTATTTGTTTTTCCTTGTTCCCTCACCTGCCGAAACGAGCGCTAAACTCTATAAGAATATTCGTTCGCTTATACGAGTATTAAGTTTTACTGACTTCTGTTTGATTGGACTAAATCTTATTGCACTTGACAGGCTAAATATGAATCAATGCAAGCCAATATAAGGAACATGGAAGATGCACAAAGAATAGCTGAGCTGGAGACTGAAGTTTCCGAATATAAATTGAAGGTAAGTTGCCACTAGTAAAACACTACGCTGTTACTTTTCAACACACATACAATTTTCTGTAGTTGTCCAAATTGCCGTACTTCCATTTTAACCAAACGACAAGCTGAAAATTTGCGCTATTTGCGCTAAACTCTTGTAACGTCATTAATATAAACCTTTTCCTATACGGTATATGTAAACGCTAGAGAATAATTACGTTATAGAATGGCAAACTAATATTCTTTAATTTATTACTCCTAAATTAAAAGGACTATTACTGTAACATTTCGTTAATCTATCCCACGTGCAACCCAGTTATATTCTTTTTTATGTGGTTATATTCAGAATGAAGTGATGGCGACGGAAGGTGAGTTGCGGAACAATATGGACGACTCTGATAGAGTTCGGGAACTGCAGGAACAGGTCGCCGAAATGAAAGCCGAGGTACGCCGTACTTTAATAATACTTGCCCGCTTCAATACTAAGCTCACCATTTAACTTATTATATAGGGAATGAAAACAGATGATGCTACAGAATAATAACTCTATAGTTGTCTTAGCTCAAAAGTGGGCATCTTGACTTTAACTGAAGTTTTAAAGCAACATGACTGTAGCAGCCGAATACAATGAGAACTAATGATACATGAATCTTATTCCTATAGTACATAGGTAAGAAGTAAACAACCTAATTAATTCGATGTTGTGCTTATCTTTTATAACCTATTACACGATTAAGATATTATTAGGATTCGTGTAAAGTATTTAAGGTTAAGCAAATAGTTTGAGCGGCAGGTGTAAATTATCTTACCTCTACCAAAACAGGGACCAAATACCATTTTGTGTTCCTAATACGGATCATAAAAACCGTTCATCATATTGGCTCCAAAAATATGCCTTGCAAAGGCGCTATCTGGAAGGTATATAAATTAGATCAGTCATAAAATTGAGTGTTCTGCATACAGACTTTTATTTTATATAGTGACCTAGTAGACGTTGGTTTTAAATGATATATAGCAAATTTACAACAGTGCAGTCA
Organism: Pyralis farinalis; assembly: GCA_947507595.1. Taxonomy (NCBI): domain Eukaryota; kingdom Metazoa; phylum Arthropoda; class Insecta; order Lepidoptera; family Pyralidae; genus Pyralis; species Pyralis farinalis. The sequence continues at coordinate 19,991,930 of OX382265.1, read as the reverse complement.
CAAATATAATTTGGTGATCGCCAAACACTTTGTTGTTGTCTGTTTGCCTTTCATATATACGTCTATGTCAAAACTACTAACAATAGATTTTGACTTCACCTGTTTTTTGGTATATCCAAATTCAATTGAACCATGTAACCCGTAAATAATTTGCAAAACAACTCTCGTCATTTTCCCGTTTCGCGAGTGTTTTCGATGATACACCTGCCAGGCTGACTACATCGGACTAATTTATATTTTCAGTATAAAATTAATTTGTTCTGGTGTAATACACTAACATAGATATAATGGGGTTGTTGAAAATTGGCCAAAGACCGCATATCAAGACTAAGTGGGTGATTATATTCATTAATATAAATAAATTGTACTATGGGAAATAACGAAAAGATTTCAAGGCCAGCATAGAAAAGTATGAATAGTAGACCGAACAATTTGTATGTTGATCTTAAAAAATGTTTTCACGATTTCCTGGCGTGTTCCATAGAAAACGTTGTTCATTTTATTAAGAAGTATAACCCTCTTGACTTTTTATACATTCTGCATAATTAGTGTTGTTTTACACCTTTTCCTCGTAATTTAATTCCCTATTAATGATTTTGTTTTATTAAAATTAAATGGATGGACGGAACAAATTAAAGATTTTAATAAAATGAATGAAAAATTTTATTAACGATGTCCAACCCATTATTTTGTTGATTTATAAACAGCACGATATTTTATAACTATAAACTAATGTAATTTCGCATAAAAAGGAAATATCATAGAAAAAATTGAAACCTAATATTTCATCGCGTATGCAAAACTTGAATATTTGTTCTTTTAATTACATTTCAACATAAATATTTAAATTTATTTGTACCATTCTTTTGTTTATTTATTATTCAAAATTATATTAATTGACTAATGCAAATTTTATATCGATTTAAAGTTTCGATATATATTGTTGTAAATTCACGAAATAATAGACTGGACTCTCATAAGGTTTCTACCCTGTGTTTTCTCTTCTTTTACACTGGTCATGCGGTACGATGACATAATTGAATAAGTGCTCCATTATACATTGTATAACATCTATGGTGTTATTTCTTGTGTGAATTATTAAAGTTATACACAATAACATTGACCTGTGCTAACATTTGCGCCTTGATGCTTCGCTTTACTGACATTACAAAAACATTAAGTACCGAACAGTATGTTCTGTTTACATAAGTACACGCTTTATCACTAAACATAATATGTAAATACCTGTTATTTATCGATTTACGCACGACAGTAACTGTGACATCGCAATTGAGTGTTACGTCCCATCGTTGGAGTGGAACGCACAGTCTTCAGTCACCGGCTATAATAAGCTTCACGTCATTGTAAATGCTTTGTTTGTTGGGTAATACGTCGCTACTAGTATTAAACATAAAATATGTAATCACACAACAGATAATAAGCACTTTGAATTTAAATCTAATTTAAAAAGTAATGCAGCGTTACTTAAATTGAGTTGTAGACTCAACCTTCGCTATGATATCAAGTAAAAAGGACTAAAGCAAAATAGGTGTCGTCTTAAACAATACCTATAGATATCAAATAAGTTCAAATAATATACCATCATATTCATATTAAATTTAAGGTAAGATTGATTTTCCAGAGACACATTTTAGGTGAATTAGCTAAATTTTGTAACAAATATCTTAAGATGATAATCGGATATCTTCGATCGCGCTATGATTGGCATCTAATGACTTCGATATCTTTTTTTTTTATTGTATGTATATACAAGAACAACCCAAGAAATGATCCAATCGCATGATGGGCGAAAAGGATCCGTAAGTCGGCGTCAATCGATCTTTCCTAACATAGGTATAAATACTCATCGTTCGATGAGGCGTACTATGCAAACGAACAACGCGACCGGAAGGACAAGAAGTAATTATATTTTTTATACAATACATCGATTCCAATTTTTGTATGTTTTCGACATTTATATTCCTTTTCAATGCGCTTTTATAGTTGTCTGATATGTTTTGTTTGGCACTGCACAGTTTCCGACACCCATCACCACTCCGGACACTGAGCCCTGGAAATGGGTCGAGTAAGTTCCACATGTCAATCCGATCAGTGTCGACTAAACTGTGTTTAACCTGTCAACTCCATTCGACACAAATAGATTTATATTTTTAACCCGCTTTGACGAAAGTGGATCTCGGCGAGTATATTTTTCAGTAGTGTTCGCACTAATAGTTGAAATTCCATAATTATTATTGAAAGGTTGAGAAAAGTGTATACAAATTTGCGTATTTCTATTTTTTATTGATTACAGAGATGCTCCAAAACTACTAAACAAAAAAAATCGGTTGACAAACACGAAAAGAGAAGAGTACTAAAACGTTTTGTCTTTGCATAATACAATCGTATCCTTAGTTGGTAAATCGTAGTGACATATGCTATAAAGCGGTAGTTGAAATCTACTTGACCTAAACCAATTAGCCTATTTTCAAGGCACATCTACGGCGTTAAATATACGTCAGTACTTGGGGCGTTACATCAAATTGTCGGTTCCATCTGTAGTCACTAGTCACTAGGCATTATGCCTAGTTAGCGATTTGCAGACATGGGCTGTTTGCTCTAAACTTCTTTCTGTGAGGCCCGTGTAGTGTTGTTTAGGTTGATATAGAATATGCGAATATGGATGATTCGCCCCAAACCACGCTAGACTTGGACTTGAAATTCGGAGAGAATTATTGTGTTGCGGACACGTAGACACTTGTGTTGTTTTGGATATTACAAAAATCCACACAAAGAAAAAACGTATGGGCGACGGAAATATTTGAAGAGATGTCTATAGTTTGCGAAGAATTTGCATGTTCATTTGTTATCCTAAATTGTTGGAGTCGAGAATTCAAGCATCGCAGGGAGTCGCCAGAATATGATCACAGGTCAAATCAGCCAAACACCGATGTAAAATATTGAGATATTTAAAAATTCTAGATGACCAGCACATCATTTTGTGGTAGATAACTGAAGCAATAGAGAATGCAAGAAATTACACAATACAAGAAAAAGGGAATGAAAATGGTGTGCGCGCGATGATGGCACAGAATGCGACATTCCGTTGGCATGCAGCGCCCAGTCGAGGTTTTTTCTTGCATTGTGACTGTGGGTAAAACATGGATTCGCTAGAATCAGAGTCCAGAACAAGAAAAGCCGTGAAGTAAATTTTAAGTTTAAAGATCAAAGCTGCTTTTGGCGTTGCCAAGGGATTCTGTACATCGACAATCTTCTCAAAAGATTACAATTAACGCGGATTATATATGATATGATATTATAGAAAAAAAACAAACCAGCAAAAAGAGCTGTTATTGCCGAACACACATAACGCGTGTTGCAAGACATGACCTGACCGATGCAGAATTTAAATAAATTTACCACCCACCCATGCAGTCAAGATCTTGCCTCAGCGTGTATTTCCTGTTTTCAAACATGAAGAAAACCCACAGAAAGCGAAGATTTTCGAGAAAATAATAGAATTCAAGTTTTATTCAGATCGGCGATAGAAGACAATTTTCTAGGCGAAGGCATTTTTTTCTGAAAGGCGAAAAATATTATTTCATTGTTATTAAAAGCCTTGATGATAAATGTAATGAGTGTATAGAAGTTGAAAGAGGACACAGAAAAATAATATTTATTGGTATTCTTAATACCATAAAATTTATCAGCCGCTCCGCGTAGCCACTGTTTGTGCTATTGTCACGCCCGTATTTACAATCAAAAAGATTCAGATAACAATTAAATGGAAAATTAATGAACGACTGGCGACGACAACATAATCGATATATAATCAAAAGGACTAGTGCGAAACTGAAGTGTACACTATATCAATATCTAGAAATAGCAACTGGCGATTGCCATTACCGTACATAGAAATCCCTATTTCCTGTGATGGTCTCACGTGTCTGCAATAATAAGTGTATACGTTTGTGCAAGCGCCGCCAGATACACAAATAAGTTTTTCAAATTTCAAGTTCTACAACACATAGGGGTGTTAGTCAGTCTTCATTTGGGCATTCCAACAATAGAAATAAAGTCATTCTGACATGCCACATCAAAAAAGTTTAGGCCGTGAGTTATCATCGGCAAGTAACTTAAGTCATATATAAAAAAGTTAAATATATAAATTTGATATAATGTAATAGAATTTAGTGCGATATGCACTAGTAAAGTATATTTATAAATACTATTAGGCGAACGCAGAAGTCACAGGTGCCGTGCATTTGCATAAATATACAAACCGAAATGAAACTATATAAAAAATGGAGTTAACAGGTTGACAATGTTAATCAGGTGAAATTGCATTTCGTTTGTTTTAATTTTTATACTACCTTTAAATGAAAATTGCAAATAATAAATTATTATTGTTAGCTTGAGATAATATCACAGTATTGCGTAAAATGTTTTAATATACGTAGTCTAAGTACGCCAGTGCTAATCACGTAAATAAATGGATTGTCTTGTTTTATTTATATATTTTATTAATACTATTGAAATATTGGGATTTGACATTTTTACTTTAATGATGTCATATCAAGCAATGATATTATTCAGTAATAATCAATTTTACGAGACCAATGTTTGAAGGACATCATTAACTCCAGAAATAAGTCGTTATATACCGCTAAATCATACAAACAACAGGTATGTCATTACTGTTATGGTATGCAATTACTATTAGCTAAAGTTTGAATTTTACAATAATAAAATTGTTATTTCCCAATATTAATAGAAAAATATTTTTATTACTACATATATATGATGAGTATACATACATTGTAATAAAAAATAATTATATTTTGTGTACTTTATATGTGAAAGTTGAATTTAGTCCTTTTGATGCAAACATCATCTGCATATTTGTGTTGTGTTGCTTTTGAATGTGATTGTTCGTTTTACGTTTGGACTACTTTGGACGCATGCAGTAGGTATATTGTGTGTGTGTTAGCTTGACTCGTCTGCTTTACTATAAATGGATCTTCTATTTGTAGTCAATAGTCATTTCGTTATATCGTATAACTGCCCTGTTGAACCGAAATAAACCCCATGGAATAGAAGTACTATATATTATTATAATGTTCTCACATTAGTTGTAAAATGATTCTAAATATGTAATATACGTAATTTTTGTGCAAAAAGTATTTAGTTTCACAGACAATTCTTACAGTATGTATCTAAGCAATATTTTGTCTCTTCTTTGTCCATGCACTTGCATGTAGGAATACATTGTAGGAGAATATTTATTTTTGACAATCTGACGATGTTTTTGAGCGGAATAGAATACATAGTACAACTACATACTGAAAATAATAACCAACAAGCTACCTACAAACTACAGTGCTGTACTCCTATTTAAGAAGTAAATAAACTTTATTGCACTTAGCAGAGGGTTATGCAATAAAATGACAATCGACCATAATATCATAATAAAGGAAAAGAAGAATGTTTATTGTTCCATAATTATATGAAACACATCGTACATATTTTTGAAGTTGCGTAAGGAAAGCATTTCATGAATATTTCATCCATATAAATATTTGTGTAAATTCAAAATTGCATATTGAGATAGGTTTTATATTTGTTTGAATATACAGTCTTACATCAGTATTTAAAATTCCTCATGTGTGTCATATTAATAGCAGTTTCCATTGCTATATATAGTACTTACATTCAGTGTCCATATATGATGAAAAGCACAAAAAATAGTATACAACCTTTACATTCTCTTTCGCTCAAAAAAATGTACGCTCATAACCTAATAGTTTGATACAATTTGTAATTTATCTTTTCATTATTGGACGGGATCCCGTAATGGAGTATTCAGAATATTATTTGATTTAGGTCATGAGACTAGAGGCGTGCAGAGCGCGCGCGCTGGGCCACACCGAGCTCAGCCGAGCCATCTCGGTCGAAGAAGACTTAGAGGAGGACGAAAAATTAAAACTAATCCTACGCCGAGAGTCGTCCGCGTCGCTGGATCTGCCGCCGACGCCACGGAAAACAACGTAGCAATTATGCAACCACATCACCCGATACTGTGTCTTTTCACGCGGCATCCTTTTAATATCATGACATATTCCATTACTAAGGTCAATTTGAAGTACATCCCTGTTCGTATACATTTATGGCTTATTTTTTAGTTGTATTTATACTGTAAACGAGCTGCTAGTAGGTAGTAGCTGCATGTATTTCAAATTCAACTGATTCTTTATATAGATTGTTTCTCTGCTAGTAAGATTGTCTATTATTAAAAGACACATTACATTAAGTTTTGTATAGCATCCCTGCAGTTAGTAATGTGTTACATTTTTATAAATTTTATTTGCTGTAGTATTCATCGAGCCGCTTTGAGCTTGGCGAGCTCACAAACCAATACGAACTGCTTCAAAGACAACCTAACGTCGCCGTCTTTTTGATAAGTAAATCTCGTTGTGGTGCTTGAGCTTTGATAACACTTAGCCGTAGAACGGCTTAACAGGGTTTGTGATCTGCTTGTTGTCTCTGCGACTCTAGACAAATGGTTATTATAATTATACGAATTTAATTTAAATAAGTAAATTTAACACGCTTTTATTAGGCAAACTACGTAATAAAATCTAAGGAACTGAATTCCAACTACGTTAAGACTAAGCGTATATAAGCGTATAGCAAATGGTGCAGCATAACTTATGACAAAACATTACAATTTGAAACATGTAACGTAGGAAATGTTGAACGAAATTCGTAGTCCCGCAAAACTTACATGACAGTTTCGCATTCATTCCTGAGCAAATGATAGGTAGATGGCACTGTACGAGTTCTTTCTGAAATACATATTTTAAAGTAGAAAGATCTCTCATATTTTATTGAGTGAATAAAAAAGGAAAATATCTTTATCACAAGATGAATAGTTTAATGACTTCAATTCAAATTTCTTTTTAACCAAGTTCCTCTATAATTAAGCTAATTTGGTTAAATTTGAACACATAACATACGCTGTTCCTAAATAGGTTACCTGCGCGTGATATACCTTTGTACACGCTTAGGCTTAGAGTTATACCATGTCATGAAACATTTCAGATGAGAATACAACAATATCCTACTATAGAGCTGGTCTGATTTTTGAGGTCGACTGGATGGACTTCTTAATATTATTATTATTTGTAATCATCATCTCTAATTAGGTGAGAGATTGACGAGATTTTATTTTAAAGGCGCTGTTTTTGTCGATATATAATTGTAAAGCAGCATAGTTTTCAAATAACATTTTATACTTCCTAGGCTAGAACGTAACTGAAGTCTTTGTACGTAGGATACATAGTTTATGGAAATTAAATAACATACTTTACTCGATAGTTTTCAAGGCAAAGTAACTCGGTGATGCCAATTACTACATCGACGCACTGTAGAAAATAACTTTTATACCTATGATCGTAGTTGAGAAACACAGGTAGTTAATAGTGTGTAGATAATAATTATAACGTCAGTAGACTAAAATTGATATCTATGGATGGTAGGTGATTAAATCATTTTTGATCAACCAGTTTTTAAACTTTAGAGAATTATGACAGTGATCGGAAATTTCGATGCGATTATACCGAGTCTATAAAATTCCTTACATATACTTTTAATCATTAGTTTAAACGTCAGTTATTTACAATAAAATTGTAATCGCTGATTGTACACCCGACTCAGTATAGCATTTACCTTGCTGAATAAATTTATGCATTCGTTAAATTTGGCGTGGCGTATCCATATTATATATGCTATCTCCGCAACAGGTACAATTGCACCCGAATTTCCAATCGGTAGATAGTGTATGACACGGCAAAGAGATCAACTTGATCTCAATTTATGCTCATTAAATAGTCTCAGTGTCACATTTCTGTCGTTCAAAGGTAATCATTATAATATTATCCCTACTCCTGGAAGTGTTCTTTTGTTTAAAGGTGTTCTTTAATATAGATACCTAAAATTAGTATTCTATTTCTATATTACTGACCCCATATTCGTATTAGATAGAGTTACTATCATTTCAATAAAACTTGTTCTCTTTTAAGTGCATTAATATTAAATCAAACATTCCATTTTGTATATTATTACCAATTTATTTAATTATTAGAGATTACTCAATTTACGGCTAATTTATTAGACAGCAAGCGTTTAAAAGAGTGAATTTGAATTGAAACTCCCTTAATGCAATCGGTCCTAGTTTTTAGAGTAACATTCCAATCAAATGTGTATATGTAATTGTTTTAAAAGACGATACAATGCTTCTTATTCTTAGTGTCCCTCGACAATTATCACATATCTGAATGGACGACGACTATTAATGTCCATGCCCACTAATTAATAGATTTATCATCTGTTATAATTTGCATTGAGAATTACGTATATTTATTGTTGTTCTATTTTGATTTCTGTGTGAACTAAATATGGTCGTAAAACTATTTTTCTGTTTTTATCATCGTTAAGTAAGTAAACGAAGAAACATATAAACAAAATATAGTGTACTTTTTAAATTTGAGCCCATGTTCTTCCATTATGCGGTTGATAGAAAAACTGGGTATATTAATTTATGTTCTTTTATTCAATGTAATAGTAGCCATTTTTAAGGAGTTTGGGTTAATAGGAAATTAATGTTGCTGTTAGTAACCAAGCTATAATTTCTGAATTTGCAGTATTCGTTTTCAGGGTTGCATACCATCACTACTATACTTTTAGATGGTAGGTTTCGTATTAACAGACTTCGAAGCCAAGTTTGATATCGATCTGCATTGTTTCTTTATCTGAAGCACCGTCGCTGACAGTACATTTGAGTAACGTCGGTGCATCCGTAACCAAATCCTTTTCATTTCCAGGATATATGATGCGTCTTATGATTATCTTCTTAGAAGTTGGATTCTTTACCTTATTATATATTATATATATATTTTTTTGCCCTTTTTAGCAGCTTTATTTATATTTTATATTAAATAAAAAAAAATAGTAGCAGCTCTATAAATATCCAAAATTGAATGAATGCTTCCGGTTTATACCAAAGGGCAAATAACAGAAATGCGACGAACCCAAAATACGAAGCTTGTCGAGGGAATTAAGAAAATAGACGTACTGTATATCAATTCCGACTGTGAGTGAGTACATTGTAACATTTGTAGTTGGTACAAAGGGAACAAAAAAAAACAAGCGGTTAATATAGTATTGATATTGTCAACGAATAAATTAATATTACAAAGTACCGTAGCTAAATTCACTGCTTCACAGGAAATGACGGAAATCTAGTTTCTCTAACGGAAATATACAGGCTAACAACCATGATCGATAGAGCACTCGATGTATACTACTATGTTTATTGTAGTGTTAGTGAAACCCTTAGTGTTGAAAGTAAGATTCGTGGATACTTTGAAGTATAACATTGCACGTTTGTCTGTAACTCTTATTTTCATACGTCACTAACTCATGTACAGATATGAGACTATGCTCTTATGTTGACATCACTGCGTGCGGGAACGTTTTGTATTTATACGAAATGATAACAACATCACGACAAATAGATATGGGAACATTTTCAGACACGTGCCCTTCTGATACATATTATTATAAGAATTTGATACAAATTTTCGGTTATGCTTTCGTATTGTCATTCTGGTTCGACATTACAAAGATGATATCGTTTTTTTCTTGTTCCCAATGTGCCAACTCAAATGCCGTTTAATGAAATAAAGCGTATCGTGGAATGAGCTTGTATCGACATTTTGAGATGTTTATCTCGGCTTACGCCTTAATTATTTTATATTATGGACGTGAATTGAGGCAAATGAGGCAATATTATGCGTACTTATTATTAGATTTTAAGGTTAATGTATTTTTATAGTTTAATTTATTTTGTATAAAATACTCACTCTTTGGTAAAACCATTTGGTATTTGGTCAGAAATAATTAAAGATATTTACTAAATATTATTAACGCACTAAAACTAAATATTTCTGTCAGAAACTCGAGAAAAAGTGACACTACTCTTTATTCACCCGGTCATTAAATCATGTGCCAAAAGGTCATACCATGCATAAAATGTATTATTATTGTCTCTTGATAACGTTTATTTTTGTCAAATTTTCGTAATATCCAAATATAAACTACATGCCATTAAATAGAAAAAAAATATCAAAATACTTTAGGAGGTCTCCTTTAGTTCGTAGTAGAGTTGACTAACTTTCTTGTCGATCAATCTTAGTATTTTCAATTCTTATAAAATATAGTAGTACAGGAGCTACACTCATACTAATATTGGTGCATCTTATTTATGTTGGGTTGATGTTATCTGTCATTATTTGCTCACGAAAATTTTATAATTTCGCTTACATTTTATTTTTTTATTAAAGTAGCATACTTATTACAATAATATTCACTCGAATTTTGCCATGTTGAACAAGATACAGTATAACGTTTCCTTTGCTTTGGCAGTCCTATCTGCAAATTCATGTATATAGGAAATTATTTTGACCGCCTAAAATATTTCGCTTCATATTTATATATCAATCCATACATTTTTGTGGATGTATTCGTTCATATGATTCATAGTATATGATTAATGGGCACTTAAAAATCCATTGCAATCATATTCAAAACGACATAGAGGCAGCTTACATAGTTCTATTTTTTTGTAATAGCATAAAAAATTACTACTTAGAAGTAAAAATAAAGCAATTTTACATTATAATATTAGTAATTACATTTTGCTGTACGTTACATTACATCAATCTCCTCGAAAGCGGTCTACGTGTTGGATTTACATACCTATATCCCCAACCACGTTTTAAATAACCTGCCCGTATTTTAGAATTACATCTAATACTATTTATTTAATGTTAATTCCTGTCTTTTGCGCGTTTGTACACTATCACGTATTTTATCATTGTTTGAATGGATAAAAATACAAAACAGCCACGAGAGAGAGCGGAGGGAACCTACAGTTCGCATTACGTAAAACACTTGCGCTAAATGTTTTATATTGAATGCTTACGTAGTAACCTATCGGAGCGTCCTAAAATGTCTCTATTGAGCGCCGCAGCACCACACAAGTGTTCAAAATGCCCCGGCTCACATATCAGTGATATTTAAAGGGCCACTTATATTGCTAAAAATCAAGAACTACATTAATCGGATAATCTAATGGTCAAGCCTGTAAAATTACTGATTCGAATGAAATACATGATAGTGTACAATTTTTGGGCTGTGTTTAAACTTATTTAAGTATATTTTCTCCCCTGACCACCTCCTATGCAGTATTTAATATTCATTATGTAACCTACCAACAATTGTTTAGGTTCGTTACGCAAGAATAAAATATACTTCCTTTTACTTGCATCAAGTGGTTTGTGGTGAATTTCATCATATAAAATAAATAAAATTATTGTAACTATTTACGGCAGCTACTATTTTTATTGTCCTGAATGTTGCATTCGAGCACAAAACCGAGTACTTCATTATTTTTAAGACTGTAAACATAAATGTATTCTGCTCTTTTAAGAAGACGCAGAAACGCGGCAACTTCCTCTTTTCTTCTTTTTCGTTTCTCTACTGCTCTCGTACCTCATACGATACGAGTGGACTGTATTATATCCCCTATCTTTTGTCAGGCCGTTGCTAATCGGCAGGTGCAATCACATGCTGATGAGTTGGCAATAGCTCATTAACATATTAAGATGTGTAGACACTTACTTCCCAAAATTTTAATTTGTTTGAAATAAATTCCGCCAAAATCAATGAGGCATTTGCTTATACTCTGATTGGCTGAAACATCGCACTGGTACAATGTTGGTGTTTACTGTTTTAAGATAAACTATGATTGGTTATTAGTGTGATTTCACTAATCAGTGGCGGATTTCTATTGCCTTGCAATGCTGCTTTACTCGGTTCTGTGTTCAATGGTTATATTGTAATATTTTAAGATATCTTTAATATATTATTCTGTTGTTGATTCAAACAATAAATGGAATAGGTATAAATGCTGTAGTTTTGGAGTTTATTGTATGTTTTGTGAATTTTACGTTATGACAAGTATCAATTACAATTTTATTTTTGTTATGTCAATATATGAAGTATTAAATAAAATGTAAGTTTCACGTGCAATTAACAATATCAGTTTTACCCCCCTAGGCTGTAGTATCATACTTGCACTATTTCTATTTACCTACTCTGTATCAGTATATTTTTGAGACCAATTGTCGTTATTTAAATCAAGTCTGATATCCGAGAAATTTTAGTGTGAAATTACTTCATTCTGTAAATGGTAATAAATCTGTATTTTCTTTTATTTTCTGTATAATGAATTATAACAGTAAATTCAATCTGTAATACACGTATTTAAGTAAGTAAACTACTTTGTTTATAAATTGCTTTTTTTTTAAAAAACATTTTACCTAAGTTATGAAAATTTTAACATAACGTTGAATAGTTACCATGGCGCTCGGACAGCCTAGCCCATTAACCAACTGGTCTCCAGTTCGAATCCTAGTGCTGGCATGTACCACTAAATTGGTGGTATTGTATTAATTACAGTAATTATCACTTGCTCTGCGATAAAGGAAAACATTGTTAGAAAACCTGCATGGCCTATAAATTATATTTCGAAAGACGTGTGACCTCCCTAAGAAAGGTCTGGTTTTCCTTCTGGGTAGTTGAGGTCTGACGGCAGGCGCTCTAACTTTTATATTATTAGTATAAAATTTTATATAAGGCTTTCATATCCTAAATGCAGACTGGTGAAAACCGAAGGGCACTGACTTAATGGCCGCCATCAGTTGGGAACGGAGGACTCAAAACTCGACCAATTGTGTCGTGGTCGGAGAGTCTTCTCTCTCTGCTCCTACATCCATCCACTTTGGCATTGGATATCTGATTGTCATTCCTTCTACATGTCCGAACCAAAGGAGTACGGCCGTTCTTATCTTAATACCGACACACTCTTTCAGACGAACTCTCTTACATTATCGCTGTACTTATGAAAGACTAAAGACTTATTTATTTAATCAATCCACCCAGGAAGAAAAATTAAACAAAATAATTGTGTTAGTTAACTCATTATATAATTAATTTAATACTTAGCACATTTTTTTTATTTTGTTATTAGATTCGTTACACGTCACTGTTTTGTTAATAAAATATATCTATAAAAAATTAACACAAACATTAGTATTTGTAATTTAATTATGGCAGTATTTTATTATTTGAAAAACCTAAGGCATATTTTTATATTTAGTGAACAAATTGTACAGCACCCGGAGTGTAGACTTGAGGTCGAGATTCACAATATCTGCAAAAAGAAATATATATTTAAATACTTTTCATATAAAAATTTCATAGGACGTTTTGACGAGCTCGGTGGCTAATAACGCGACTTTGACTCGTCGGTTCGATTCCCACACAGGACAAACATTTGTGTGCAAGAGTATGTTTGTCTTGGTTTGGGTGTTTTTAAAAAAAGGAGGGTACATTAAAGCAGACCGTCCGGGGAAATGCCTCCACCTCGCAGAAAACCCCAGCCAAATAACACTCTGGAGGGTTGTTGTGTTCCTGTATGTGAGTGAGTTTACCAGTAAGCTCCTGAGGAGTTCTCTGTAGGGTTGTGTTCATGTGTATGAGTGAGGTTACCAGTAAGCTCCTAAGGAGTTCTCTGTAAGGTTGTTGTGTTCATGTGTGTAAGTGAGGTTACCAGTAAGCTCCTAAGGAGTTCTCTGTAGGGTTGTTGTGTTCATGTGTGTGAGTGAGGTTACCAGTAAGCTCCTAAGGAGTTCTCTGTAAGGTTGTTGTGTTCATGTGTGTAAGTGAGGTTACCAGTAAGCTCCTGAGGAGTTCTCTGTAAGGTTGTTGTGTTCATGTGTGTAAGTGAGGTTACCAGTAAGCTCCTAAGGAGTTCTCTGTAGGGTTGTTGTGTTCATGTGTGTAAGTGAGGTTACCAGTAAGCTCCTAAGGAGTTCTCTGTAGGGTTGTTGTGTTCATGTGTGTGAGTGAGGTTACCAGTAAGCTCCTAAGGAGTTCTCTGTAGCGTTGTTGTGTTCATGTGTGAGTGAGGTTACCAGTAAGCTCCTAGGAGTTCTCTGTAGCGTTGTTGTGTTCATGTGTGTGAGTGAGGTTACCAGTAAGCTCCTAGGAGTTCTCTGTAGCGTTGTTGTGTTCATGTGTGTGAGTGAGGTTACCAGTAAGCTCCTAGGAGTTCTCTGTAGCGTTGTTGTGTTCATGTGTGTGAGTGAGGTTACCAGTAAGCTCCTGAGGAGTTCTCTGTAGGGTTGTGTTCATGTGTATGAGTGAGGTTACCAGTAAGCTCCTAAGGAGTTCTCTGTAGGGTTGTTGTGTTCATGTGTGTGAGTGAGGTTACCAGTAAGCTCCTAAGGAGTTCTCTGTAGGGTTGTTGTGTTCATGTGTGTGAGTGAGGTTACCAGTAAGCTCCTAAGGAGTTCTCTGTAGGGTTGTTATGTTCATGTGTGTGAGTGAGGTTACCAGTAAGCTCCTAAGGAGTTCTCTGTAGGGTTGTTGTGTTCATGTGTGTGAGTGAGGTTACCAGTAAACTCCTAAGGAGTTCTCTGTAGGGTTGTTGTGTTCATGTGTGTGAGTGAGGTTACCAGTAAGCTCCTAAGGAGGTCTCTGTAGTGTTGTTGTGTTCATGTGTGTGAGTGAGGTTACCAGTAAGCTCCTAAGGAGGTCTCTGTAGGGTTGTTGTGTTCATGTGTGTGAGTGAGGTTACCAGTAAGCTCCTGAGGAGGTCTCTGTAGTGTTGTTGTGTTCATGTGTGTGAGTGAGGTTACCAGTAAGCTCCTAAGGAGGTCTTTGTAGGGTTGTTGTATTCATCTGTGTGAGTGAGGTTACCAGGTCTCTGTAGTGTTGTTGTGTTCATGTGTGTGAGTGAGGTTACCAGTAAGCTCCTAAGGAGGTCTCTGTAGGGTTGTTGTGTTCATGTGTGTGAGTGAGGTTACCAGTAAGCTCCTAAGGAGTTCTCTGTAGGGTTGTTGTGTTCATGTGTGTGAGTGAGGTTACCAGTAAGCTCCTAAGGAGTTCTCTGTAGCGTTGTTGTGTTCATGTGTGTGAGTGAGGTTACCAGTAAGCTCCTAAGGAGGTCTCTGTAGTGTTGTTGTGTTCATGTGTGTGAGTGAGGTTACCAGTAAGCTCCTAAGGAGGTCTCTGTAGGGTTGTTGTATTCATCTGTGTGAGTGAGGTTACCAGGTCTCTGTAGTGTTGTTGTGTTCATGTGTGTGAGTGAGGTTACCAGTAAGCTCCTAAGGAGGTCTCTGTAGGGTTGTTGTGTTCATGTGTGTGAGTGAGGTTACCAGTAAGCTCCTAAGGAGTTCTCTGTAGCGTTGTTGTGTTCATGTGTGTGAGTGAGGTTACCAGTAAGCTCCTAGGAGTTCTCTGTAGCGTTGTTGTGTTCATGTGTGTGAGTGAGGATACCAGTAAGCTCCTGAGGAGTTCTCTGTAGGGTTGTGTTCATGTGTATGAGTGAGGTTACCAGTAAGCTCCTAAGGAGTTCTCTGTAGGGTTGTTGTGTTCATGTGTGTGAGTGAGGTTACCAGTAAGCTCCTAAGGAGTTCTCTGTAGGGTTGTTATGTTCATGTGTGTGAGTGAGGTTACCAGTAAGCTCCTAAGGAGTTCTCTGTAGGGTTGTTGTGTTCATGTGTGTGAGTGAGGTTACCAGTAAGCTCCTAAGGAGTTCTCTGTAGCGTTGTTGTGTTCATGTGTGTGAGTGAGGTTACCAGTAAGCTCCTAGGAGTTCTCTGTAGCGTTGTTGTGTTCATGTGTGTGAGTGAGGATACCAGTAAGCTCCTGAGGAGTTCTCTGTAGGGTTGTGTTCATGTGTATGAGTGAGGTTACCAGTAAGCTCCTAAGGAGTTCTCTGTAGGGTTGTTGTGTTCATGTGTGTGAGTGAGGTTACCAGTAAGCTCCTAAGGAGTTCTCTGTAGGGTTGTTATGTTCATGTGTGTGAGTGAGGTTACCAGTAAGCTCCTAAGGAGTTCTCTGTAGGGTTGTTGTGTTCATGTGTGTGAGTGAGGTTACCAGTAAGCTCCTAAGGAGTTCTCTGTAGGGTTGTTGTGTTCATGTGTGTGAGTGAGGTTACCAGTAAGCTCCTAAGGAGGTCTCTGTAGTGTTGTTGTGTTCATGTGTGTGAGTGAGGTTACCAGTAAGCTCCTAAGGAGTTCTCTGTAGGGTTGTTATGTTCATGTGTGTGAGTGAGGTTACCAGTAAGCTCCTAAGGAGTTCTCTGTAGGGTTGTTGTGTTCATGTGTGTGAGTGAGGTTACCAGTAAGCTCCTAAGGAGTTCTCTGTAGGGTTGTTGTGTTCATGTGTGTGAGTGAGGTTACCAGTAAGCTCCTACGGAGGTCTCTGTAGTGTTGTTGTGTTCATGTGTGTGAGTGAGGTTGCCAGTAAGCTCCTAAGGAGGTCTCTGTAGGGTTGTTGTGTTCATGTGTGTGAGTGAGGTTACCAGTAAGCTCCTAAGGAGGTCTCTGTAGTGTTGTTGTGTTCATGTGTGTGAGTGAGGTTACCAGTAAGCTCCTAAGGAGGTCTCTGTAGGGTTGTTGTATTCATCTGTGTGAGTGAGGTTACCAGGTCTCTGTAGTGTTGTTGTGTTCATGTGTGTGAGTGAGGTTACCAGTAAGCTCCTAAGGAGGTCTCTGTAGGGTTGTTGTGTTCATGTGAGTGAGGTTACCAGTAAGCTCCTAAGGAGTTCTCTGTAGGGTTGTTGTGTTCATGTGTGTGAGTGAGGTTACCAGTAAGCTATAAGGAGTTGCTGTGTTAGTAGCAATGGTAAAATCTTAATGCGTTAATAAGCGTTCATAGGCTACGGTAACCGCTTTACATCAGGTGGGTGTATGCCCTCTGACGTTGTTAAAAAGAAAATACTACAAGTCACCTATAAACAACGGATGTACTTCTCCAAGCATTAGGGGCAATACATTGATCGACGGGAGTGTCCTTACAAAAAGAGCACAAAATGACGTGAAATCGCATGGACATGACGAACGCGCTGTGGCGGGCGACATGATAGAACACAATCGGTCGACGGCAGTGATCGACAGCGAAAAAGTTACCACAGTATACAGAGTACCTACAGTAGGTGATAGCAAATATTCGCATCAGATTTTTTTAAATTTATTTTAGACAATGTTTTTATGGTGAGATATGTTTTCTGTATACCGTGTCTTGTATAGGGAAAATATACGTAAATAATACGATGTCAAAAATGTTATTAATGCTACTACTGTTAATCAGTTATTATTTTGACGAGTTCGGTGGCGCAGTGGTGAAAGGCGCTGTTACACTACTTTGACACCAACGCTCGTGGGTTCGATTCCCACACAGTACAAACATTTGTGTGCATGAACATGTCTGTTTGTATTGGTCTGGGTATTTTCTATGTATAATAAGTATGTATTTACAAAAAAAAAATGTATTTATGTATGTTTATCAGTTGTCTAGTACCTATAACACAAGCTTCGCTTACTTTGGGGCCAGGTGGCGCTGTGTAATTTGTCCGGCAAATTTTATTTATTTATTATTATTATAGTTAATTAGTTTTTGTAACTTTAGTTTCAAACAGATAGATAACGATACACGTATCTACGGTCGCTTTCACATTAAATCATATAGTGCTTAAATCATATTGGTAGTGCAAATAGCCTTAAGCTAAGGTAACGGCTTACCATCACGCAACCGATATGCTCATTTGTTAGTTTATAATTTAATACAGTCTCATGTTGGAGCGCATTCATAATAAATTTACACGATGTATATTATATATAAAGAAGTATTAGGTATATCCCTTTTATCCCCTTATGTTTCCTAGTTTATTTATTTTGGGCATGGTGGGGATGAATGAGCTTTGGGTGCGTAGGGAATTGTGACTTGCATCTTATATATTTAAATTAATATGGAATAAAATAATGAACAGTCGCTTGTTACGCATTTCGAGCCTTTGTGGCTCGAATAAATACCGTGCCAATGAAATGAAAATGTTAATCATAACATTACCTTCTGGTCTAGCCTTGGGTTTGGCGAGTCCAACATCTTGCATCAGTTCGAACGCAAATGCCACATTATGAACCTTTTGGTCGAAGTCTTGCGGAGTCAGGTAGAAATCGTAAAGAGGTACAAAGAATCCTTCCAGTAACCCCATCAGCAGGCATAAATAGACACCATCATGAAACTGTGTATCTAAGTCAGTTACTTCCAGGTAAACCTTAGTCAAATGTTTATTGACAAACGTAATCAAGGACTGAAAAGAAAACAAATTTATCATGAAAACGTTCCGAAGGTTCAGCGTCCAAATACACTCTCATAACATCGTTAATAAAGCCAAGAGTGGACATCTCTCTTCTATTCTCATGACGCCAAAATAAAGTAATTATATATAAAAATAAAACAAATTTACAATCAGGACGTAGATATTGCAAAGCGGTCACACTATGACACGTCAAACGAGCCAGATTGATTTACTATTAATCATTGAGCAGTTCCTATAGCCACCTGACCTCTATAAGTCTGACCAGCTTGAACTTATTATTATAATATCATCAGAAGTACGCTCAGTCAAATTTCATAGCGATACAACAATTCGAAGGGGTTGAAATTCGGTAATGATTCCATTACCATCACATAGATTCACCATGCGGCCTCTACCATCAGAGCAACTCGATGGTAACACAACTGTATTGTAATCGTAGTGTTTTTTATACCACTAAGGTGGCAATCAAGCATACGGCCTGCCTTGTGGTAAACAGTCACCGTATCCTATAGATATTTGCAACACCAGGGGCGTCACTCATGCGTTACCGACCCTCTAAAAACCTCTTCACACATTTCTTGAAGAATCCTATGCTGTAGTTCCTTGGAAAAAATTGAACAGCACTGTACACGACCATAGCAGTTCCAACGTGTGGAGGTGAACTCCCCGCCGTCGGCGAGCGGTCGGCAATCGAACAATTCTTCAGAACACAATCAGTTGTACAATCGGTAGAACACATAAATGGAGGCAAAATTAACCTTAAACTTAACCGTTCAATACCGTGTGTAAGCTTGGACAATTCTGACAGCTCTCTCTGAATCAATTCACATGGTCCAAGCTGGTATCCAGGTGCTCCCGCCCAAAGGTGACTGCAGTTCTCCAAGTACGGTCTGATTGAGACTTATATAACATAAGTCTTTGCCTCGCGCTGAAGTACTGCTTTGCTTAGTTGAGCACACTAAGTTTTTTGGACGCCAGCTTGACCTCCTCCTCCAGGTGACTTCGATGTTGCATTTCACTGGAGATCTCGACACCAAGCATCCTAATACTTTTGGTGGCGGTAAGAGCTGTGTTCTGGAATTTAGGAACCACAGCAAATGTTTTCTTAGCGGTGAACGCGCAAACTCGCGGGATTGAATTCCACCAAGTTAAAGCCGCCCTCAGTCAGATACTATCCATTTCAGATATAAGTTTATCGCGGCTTTCCTCCACAAGGGAACGAGGGATGTTTGCACGGCCTGTATAACAAGTGTACCGATGCTGTCCGCACAACAATGAATACCATCAATTGACAACATATCATTGATATGCAGCAAAAACAGCGTCGGAAACAGTACAGAACCTTGAGAGACGCCAGCGTTGATATCCATTCTATCGGAGCATCCACCTTCAACCACGGCTTTTATGTATCTATTAGATAAAAAGCTGGTAACCCATTTGCACAAACCCCGGGCAGACCGTATGATGGTAAATTCGATAGTAGACCCCGGCGCCAGACCCAATTGAACGCCTTCGCCATATCTAGACTGACAGCAAATGCCTCACCTTGAGACTATCGCCAATGCGCAACGGTGTGTAAGATACACTAGAAGATCACCAGTCGAGCGATAGACCTGATCTATCGCCCTTTTTGTGCACCGGGTGCACATTGGCGGTCTTCGATGAAGTCGGGACTTGCCCAGTGGAGTAGGAAATCACGAAAAGGCGCGTTAGTACAGAACACAACTCAGGAGCACACGCTTCAGCACCACTGCCGGTATACCATACAGCCCACTCGATTTATGAATGTCGAGAAAGAATAAGGCCCGCCGGACATCTCGCTGGGTAATGGAGATTTCTGGCATTGAGCTACCGCACTACGAGATGGTAGGTGGCACTGCTCCCCCGTCATTCATATTCGAGTTAGACAAAAAGAGATTACCGAGTAAATCGGCTTTCTCCTTAGCGCTATGGGCCAAACTGCCATCCGGTTTTTGCAGTGGTGGCGAGGACGGTTGAGGCAGCTTTAGCAAGCGACCGAAAGCACGGCTCCCAGAGGAAATGCTCGCAAGCGCTCGCCAACTATGAGGATGAGGTAAAAAATGAGACCTGAACGACCTGATAAACTATATCAACTCTAAACTCATCCCATTGCAGGGATATGGGTCTGTCTTCAACCGAAGAGGTATTTTTTACGCTACTAAATTGCGAATTGGCGGTGGCCAGTGTTTTCATGCCGCCCATAGGCCACTGACTTAGCTTAACGTATATATCGACAACATCCGGGATCGACGGTTAAACGTGCCCGTATGTTGTTACGATCGATTAAAAAGAGAATCATCAAAATCCGTAAAGAACTACAAACTGCAGTGTGTTCACACACGTATGTACGTACAGATCTACTCACAGAGGCGCATATCATGTTTCAAAATCAAATTTTGATTATTCTAGAATCAGATTTCGACATTAACTGCAATGTTAAAGTCTCAGACGTATTTAAAGACACAATGGAAAAAAATGAGTTACTTAAGTCTGCGCGGTGTACACTCCAAATTACATACGAAAGTAAATCAGTATCATGTACCTTCTTTACTACTTGCAACTTGTCAGGAGCATGATCGAAGAGAGCATCAAAGGCGTCTCTTTCACATTTCATTCCAAGGTCGTCATAAGTTGTCGTGATGTCTTCCATGTAGCTCCTGAAACAAGCAGAGTGCTGTACTTTGACACTTTTTCGCAACTGTAGGTGTTTTTGATAGTATAAATGGTCTTGTATGTCCGAACGAATGGAGCATGCCTCTTCTTATTTTAACACCGACACTCTCTTTCAGACCAGCTCTGTGGGCCAATTCTGCTAAATAACTGCAACTGCACGTTTACGCCTGTCACTTGAGTCGTGCAGGAATAGTGCAGTGCCGATAGGTGTATTCTACTAAAATTTCCTGCACTGCAACTGCGCGTATGCTGCACTGCAACGGCACTGCAACTACGCTGCAACTGTGCGTATCCTGCAAGTAAACTACTTAAAACCTGAAATGTTGCCATATTTCAATCTATTAAAACTGAATTTTTATTTAATGTTGACTCCTATAGTTTCACTATTGACCTTGGTTGCCGGAGTGGAGGTATTTCTAACCGACATCTCCCAAAACAAAGCAAATATAATTCACCGCCTCAGAATATTAATTTCACTTCGCAAAAGTTGCTCAAGAGAAACGTTAAAACTGCAACTGCAAAACTGCAAGTAAACTCCTTCAAAACATCTGTCACCGGTATACAAATGTCAAAACAATTTATCAGAATACGATTATATTGCAGGAAACGTGCAGTTGCAGTGCAGGTTTTTTAACAGAATAGCGATTCATTTACTGCAACATTCCTGCAACGTCGCTGCTGTCAGATCGTTTAACAGAATACCGAAACATCAAAATGTACGCATTTTGACACACGCCGCGCTGCAGTGCAGTTGCAGTTTTTAGTAGAATCGGCCCACTGTTTCTAACATCAATATTGTGAATACGGTCTACAAGCGTTACGCCACAAATTATGCGCAAAGCTCGCATTCTGACCGCGTTTATTCTACTTTCATACTCTCTCTGCCATACCCAGTTCTCGCTTCCATAAGTAGGCATATTATTTCTTATAAATTGATAAATAAAAAAATTTGGTAATATTGGCCTACTTGTGGTAATGGAGGAGATTGTAATTAAAATAAAGGTCTATGTTGTCCAGCCATAGTCACAGGATGCGTCGTTACTAAATATGTAATATCATGTACATTACTACTATATTAAACAAACAGGCATAGATCATAGGACATGTTACTTTATTATTAGTTTCTATTAATATTTAATTAATTGTCAACTCAACCACATAAATATTCTTGACCTGCCAAATGTGACGAATTTATCTACAGACATAATTCCCATACCAAAATTTTAAAGACAATCCCCGTCTGTGAGAGTAAGCCCATCATTTTCTCTCACAGACAGGGACTGTCTTATCGCTTGAATTGTAATGAAACTCAGTAGACGCCGGAGTATTTTCTCATCTTATTGAACGCCCTTTATTTAAGTATTAAATAGTTAATAGATTCAGGCGTTATTTGGCGAAGGTTAAATTTACATACAATTTGATCTAACCAGCTTTGTGTGTTTCCGCCGCCAATTATTGATAATTAAATAGGACTTGGTAAAGACACTGAAATCCTCTACTTCCTGTCACTCCCCTTTCTCAATGGAAAGGGAATTAGGGCCAAGAAAACCTTAAGTATACTCAATAGCTTTAATGGGGGTCAAAGTACTTACTTTGAAGACGAAAAACAACTGCCTGCTCGATGGTAAGAGTTAACTTAGGAATAGCTTGTACTGCAAGCTATCACAGCAACCGTATCTCATTAAGCGACCCATATTAGTTTTATCAGCAAATAAATCAAAAAGGTACCTGTGCGAGAGCTGCGTTCCTTGGCTAGTTTCTTTCTTGACCACAAGCACAGCCACCTTAACATTCTCAGGAAGACGAATAGGTGCACGGAAGTGCCTTGCCAACGCCACCAGTAAATGTAATATAGACACAATGCTCTTTGAATGTATTGAATCCACATTCCATTTCTGGGCAGGTTTTGGAGATCCAAAGAGAACCTATAGTGAATTTATTAATATTATTAAATATGCTTATTTAATTAAAATGGCTGGACTTAATACAGGCCACTCAGAAAGTATTGCATAAAAAGTTTTTATGTATGAGAGACTGGCCAGTTATAATCTACATATTTTGAAACTATGATTATTTATAAGTAAAAATAGGTACGTTCCAATTTCCAAATTTCAGTCCACATTTTTTGCGAGCTAAGTTAAATTATCGTGTCTCATTGAAAGATTTTTTACGATATCAAGTGTCGCCTGAAATGGGACGAATCATACGATAGACTTCAAATGGCATTCATGGATGAAGGCCCTTCCAAGGCAACCGTTTCTCACTGGTATAACGAATTCAAGCGCGGTCGACTTTGGGAGATGAAGATAGGAGTGGTCGCTCTTTGACGACTATTACGGAAGAAAACGTACTAGTAGTGAAAAATTTAATCCAAGACAATAGGCGAGTTACGTATCAGGAGGTATTCAGCACATACAGCAGATTGGATCGGGAAGCTTTCACAAGATTCTACAATTGCATCTTCGCGTGAGGAGGATAGTTTCACACTGGGTGCCGCACAACCTCACCGTTGCTCAGAAGTAGGCCCGGGCGGAATGGTGCCGTGATATGATAAACAAATATAAAGCAGAATCGTCTCGGTGTGTTTACAACATCATTACAGGTGACGAGTCCTAGATTTATCGATACGATCCAGAAACGAAGAGCTAGTCTACGGTTTGGGTGTTTCAAAACGAATCAACGCCTACCAAAGTGAAGCGATGTAAAAGCGGGGGAAAATTTTAATCGCAAGCTTTTTGAATTTGACTGGTTACCTGGTGTCAATTCCTTTACATAACCAAAGAAGCGTCAACGCCGAATGATATACTACCAAATTCTTGGCAGAAGTTTTTTCTGTTGTAAGCAACAAACGACCAAACCCAGGGCTCTGCGGGCTACTGCTCCACGACAACGCGTCCGCGCATCAGCACACCGCGCTAAAAAAAAAGGGATTTCCTGGACAGCAGACCAGTCAAACTCCTGGGTCACCCTCCGTACAGCCCTGACCTAGCACCGTGTGACTTCTTTTTATTCCCGAAAATAAAAAATCAGCTCAAGGGATACAATTTTCGTCGCCGGAAGATGCGCTGTCAGCATTCGAGCAGGATATAAATAAGGTGTGAGCGGTGGACTGAAAAAATTGTATCGAAAACTGTTTCATACGCATGAAACTTTGAATAGAGGCTGGTGGAGAGGGCTTTTAAAAGATAAAATAAAAAATATTTACCTATAGAACACTATTTTTATTTTCACAAAACTTTCTGAGTGTCCCACGTATAATCTGGCTCTGGACTAAATAAAAAGCTATCTTTATCACTGATCACAATGTGTTCCAATATCTCAAAGGATTAGGGATGTGCCATTCAAGCAATTAAAGACAACTTAAATAGTGGCTTGTCATGAACTGCTTTTATCCTTTGAGATAATTTGGGATTTACCTATTTGATTTTGACTGATGGAGAAAATATTGTTTGGAATATGTAATGTAACAATAAAATATTCTTTTCTGGACATAAATAAATATTTAAATTAACTTATTATATTGACTGCAATAATTATGTATAAATATGTGACAAATTTAAAAAAAATGGCAATTATATTTATGTACAATGCACATGATAGAGGGACTCTATCATGATTTCTGCTTGCTTCTGTTGTTTTATATTTAAATATTTGCATGCCTTTATAAGACAAGGTGAACATACTGTACCTACCTACTTGTAATACACCTTTGTAAACTGTTGTATATTCTGGCAAAGAAAAGATATTCTAGGGATAACAGATAAGGGAAAAAATCCTAGAGTGGAATTGGGTATGGATGGATAGAATGATATGTTGATATAGAAGGTTTGATGACAACTCAAAGAACTTAGCACAGCCTTCCTTTGTAAAACCCAGGTTCTACCTCATTGAAGTAACATGAAATATATTCACATCTCTGAGCTGGTGCTCCCCTGTATTTGCTTATTACATGTACCACATACAACATAGAGCACTTTGAATGGGCATTCAAACTGGGTATATATGAAAGGGCTTTCACAACCTCTTTCACCAGAGCCACGTTTGTGTATCATTGGCAGGTTAGTACTAAAGACACTTAGTCCCATATTTACAGTATACCTTAAATGATGAATATTGACATAGAGGTGTAAACAAAGTGATCAGGACAGTACACAGTGTACATATAGTAGAAAGAAGAGCTGAAATTAGGAACTATCTAGATACCAAGATTAACCTTGCACCACGAAGATTAAGCAGGAATTGTGAATGAATGAGAATAGAAGAAAACAAATACCAAGGACCAAGATGAAACCAATCTGATGCAACAACCATGTTTTAAGTATTTGGAATTAAACTCTGTACCTTCAGTATGAGATTAAGTTCATCTTGATGTCAGCTTGTTAAACACTAGGGATGAAATTCGGTTTTATTTTGGACAAATTGAAAAAATCGTAGTAGAGATTACAAAAATTTAATTATCACAATTAAATATGGTTAGTCTATAGTCTAAATATGGATAAATATATTGGAATTGAATTGCCACAGATTATACTTCTAAAGGGTTACTCTAGAAGCTACTGATTAAATTTGCAATGTCAGTTATGTATATTATTATTTAAAAAACTTGTATGGTCCCAGATATTTCATATTTTGTACTAAGATGAAATGGCATGTAATGGAAATGTAAGAATGCAACCACATACTAATTAAATATAGTAGTATAGTGGTAAGAGTGAAATATAAATATACTTATTATATATGCTTATTTGTATATTCATTTGTATATGTTATTAAGATAGGTATAGGATATTAAGGTAGGCATTTATCACACTGTGTATATGAGCTGACAAATGTGCATTATTATATCTTTTCTTCCTTTGCTCCTGACCCTGTTTTTGTTATATCACGCCTAGTATGTATAATTGAGTGATTAACAATAAGTTACTGTTTTCATATAGGCTACCCGTTGTGAATAATTTATTTAAAAATAAAGACTTACTATATACATATATATTATAATATATATTAATAATATCATTAATTATTGTTATTTCTTTTACCTTGTTTACAGCTTTCAATACAATAGCTAATTTCTGGCGCTGTCCTTCTTCAGACTGTGTGACTTCAGGTACATCAAGCTTCGATTTTGTCAACTTCTCCAACAACTTCTGTAGAACTTGACCATCATATAGATCCTCACTGATATCCTTCACAATAATTCTTTGCATAGCTAACTCATCATTGATCCAATCAATTAGAACTTGAATAAGATCCTTTACTCTTGGATCTTCTAGAGACTTTGGTTCAATGATTGCCCTCTCCTCATTCTCCACTAAAAGGAAAAAGTAACGGTATAGTGTTATATAATAATTTCAGTCATATGCATATAATAATATTATACTTAAAACTTTCAGAATGCACAACAAATGTTCTAATTATCTATATTTTAGGGGAGTATTGTGGTGGTTGGTGTACACATCAACTGTTATTCATCCCACTGCAGGGATAAGGGTCTCCCTTCAACCTAAGGAGTTTAGAACATACTCCACCATGCTGCTCAATTGTGGATTGGCGGAGACCAATGTTTTTGAAGCCGCCTGAAGACCACTGTCTTAGCTTAAAGACTGACATCTATTTACAATAGCCGGGGCCAACAGCTTAACATGCCCTCCGAAGCACCGAAAGTATTATGATTGGATAAATAGAAGTTTTTAAAAAGATTTATTATTCATCATGTGATCAATAGAACTTATTTAAAATATCACAACAGTTTTTATATACTTATATTAAAGTGCAACATGATATGATAACATATGATAATTATGATGTTGAGATATAATTAAATAAAAAGATGAAAATAAAATGAAAAATTAACTAATTATCAAATGGTAAATTGTACCAAACTACTTAACTGTTGAATGGAAAATATAAAGGGATCTCACTTTCAGGAACCTAATTAAAATAATTTTCAATTTTAACATGAACTATAGAGGAATTTGCAATTTATGATTTTTATTTAAACAGTAGTGACTTTGTGCTTTGAATTACAGATTTTTTTCTTCGAGTTAACTACATCTGTCAGATCTAGTTAGACTATAATTTGACTTGAGTGCAGATTCATCTATTATATGGCTTCGAAAACCATATCATGATTTCTGTAAGTTAAACCAAGATTCTATTTTAAAATTTGTTAGTTACAGTTAAAAACAACTTAATATATTGTTGCTTGTGACTTAAATCGATACTTACTATGCATGGTACCATAAAGATTTAATCTAGTTTGTCAATGTACAGTGTACAAAGAGATAGAAGAAATAAATTTAACAGAATTACAGAGACAAAACTTATTGAATTACTTTGGCATGCTAGGTGGCACAGTGATTAATAATGCTACTTTAATACTAATGCTTGTGGGTTTGTATCCCACATACCACAGCATCGTACAAGTGACAATGTATTGCAGGTGTACATAGGCTGTGGTTACCACTTTCCATTAGGTGGGTCGTGTGCTAGTATGCCTACCGTCGTTGTATAAAAAAATTATAGTATAGTAGTCATTTTCAATTCAACATAATTTAGAAATGGCTTAAATGAGAGGTTACAAGTAAATTAAAACAATGTACATAAGAGCTTTACTTACATAAACTATACTCTTCTGGAGGTATTTCGGGCGCTGTGGGACTTCCTGGAGAATCTATTGCATGTTTACCTTCAGCTTGCACTTCTTGCACTGAAAACGTAAAATAATTACACCTCCACAATATTCACATTGAGACAAATTCTTGCCCATACAAGTTCAACATCAGGCTCATTTGTAGGTCAGTTAGAGTAATATTATACTTCCCACACATAGACAACTGTTTACAACATGTTTAAAAATACTCTACATACCTTCCTTTATGCGTTTCTTACGGCCGATAGTACCGAGCTTATCCCAAATCGACTCCTCCTTGTCCTCTTTTTTAGGCAAAACAGGGGTTCGAGGTGATTTAGGGCGTGGTGAAGACATCTCGCTTCGAACACTACAGGAAAATAAACCATGTTGAATGAATCATCTTGTTTTAACATTACAATTTGTACAGGTGATTTAACGTTACTTTTTAATTCAATATACGTACCACAAAAATAACACAAGTTAACGACTTATATTTTTTGATGTGATATGAACATACATAAAACAGACAAATAAATTCAATAACACTAAGTTAAAACGACTTTGGATCACAGAAGTATGTATATGTACCTATAAACCTATATTGAATTGGATTGATTGAACCTTGGAGTCAGCTGAATGAAAGGAATGAAAATGGATAGAGATCGAAGATGTAGGAAGGTTAAGTCTCAGAGGAAGTATATACCTAGAGTTGACAAACGCGTACGCAAGGGACGGCAATTATAGTCGTAGACAGAGTATGTAGATATAGACGGGCTACTAAAAGAATAATACCTACATGAAGAGAGATAGAAAATTCTAAAATACATGTGCGTGAGCAAGATAGACCATGAGTGTTTTGTCTCTATCTGCGTATGCGATTTTTATGTCTGCCACCGGGATTGTTCTGGTGTCAAACAAATTGTTCGTACTAACGCAATTTCATTGATTTAAGTGTAAACCCTATGTATTTTATTCCCTTGTGATGTAGTGATTATTTTAAAAGATGCATTGATCGTACAGTAATGGTGAATTGCTCTATAATTGGCTGTAAAAGCCGAAGTGAACGACAAGAACCCAACATAACTTTTTATCGGTAAGTCGCTTATTTGTCACAATATAATGATGCATGTTCAAGGATTATTAATTTAATGTGGATTCATACTCAATAGTAAGCAATTTTTATTAAATTAAAGTACAAATAAACATTTTTTTGTTGATATTAACCGATCAAATAAAGAGGTTATAAACATTACATTTTTAGCGATATCACTATATGTCGTCTGTAATCAGCAGGATTACACTATTTGGGGTTACCAACACTTGACTTAATTTACCACATTTAACATATTGCGTATCTATTGTTTCAGTTTTCCTAAGGATTTATTTTTGAAGTATAAATGGATTGAGTGTACGGGTCGTTTAAATTGGCATCCAAATGACAACTCCCGGATCTGCTCCAACCATTTGGAATCAACTGGCCTTCAATCAAAGAAAAGCAAAATATGCTTAAATAAAGATGCAGTTCCTACGCGTTTCATTCACGTAAGTTGAATTAAAAGTAATGGCATAGGTAATTGAATATGTAACCAAAATATTTCAATTACTTTTCGAAATTAAATATAATAAAAGATTTTTCCTTTCGATGAAAATTAATTCTGCTGAAGTCGTAAACATGTAATTTAGATATAAGATTTGAAGAGAAGAATTTGCAGAGACAGATGTGGAGAGAAGAAAAAGGATATGTGTGCGATGGGGGGGGGGGGGGGGGGGGAGCAACAAATGATGCTATGGTATCCTAATATTTTAATAATTTGGTTTTTTTTTTATACACCGTCGGAAGGTATTCAAGCATACGCCCCACCTGATGTAAAGCAGTTAGCGTAGCCTATGAACGCTTGCAATACATTAAGTATCACTCACGCGTTGCCTCCTCTGCTGCTAACCCAGCAACTCCTTAGGACCTTACTGGTGACCTCGCTCACACACAGGAACACGACAACCCTCTAGGGAGTTGTTATTTGGCTGCGGATTTTCTGTGAGGTGGAGGTACTTCACCAGACGGGCTCCTTTGATGCGTCCTACCTCTCTTAAATGCTTGTATGATGAATGTTACTAATTAAGTGTAACTTTCAGATTGACGACTCGGACGTGAAATATGACCAACCGTCGTCAGAAGAAGTAGCTATGGAAATAGAAATAGAAAGTAGTTCGGTAAGTTTAATCTCTTATATACTCGTGGCGTAGTTAGAGAGAGCATGAAAGTAGGATAAACGCGGTTGAAATGCGAGCGTTGCGCAAAATCTGTGGTGTAACGCTTGCATACCGTATTCGCAATGATGAGGTTAGAAGCAGAGTTGGTCTGAAAGAGAGCGTCGGTATTAAAATAAGAAGAGGCATGCTCCGTTGGTTCGGACATGTAGAAAGAATGCAGGATGAAAGAATGACGAAGCAGATATACAATGCAAAAGTGGAAGGATGTAGGAGCCGAGGAAGGCCAAGACTTACCTATCATGATCAAATTGGTCGTGTTCTATCAGAAGGTGATGTCAGGAGCCCTGAAACCGGCGAGCGTGCATGAAAAGAGCAATGAATGTGAAAGAAGCGAGTGAGGTATGTAAGGATCGAGTCGCGTGGCACTCGGTTCTCTCTGCCTATCCCGTAAGGGATTTGGCGTGAAGTTATAGAGTAGAATAGAAAGGCGTAGTTATATCAGATGCTTGAATTCTACGCTCAACAGACAATCTATTGTTTAATGCGCAGTCTGCGTTAAACTATATGTTTTTTTTTTATACTATGTCGGGAGGCATACAAGCATACGGCCCACCTGATGTAAAGCGGACACCGTAGCCTATTGACGCTTGCGATATATTAATTATAACGCGCGCGATCCCTCCTTTGCTGCTTACACAGCAACTCTGGTGACCTCACTCACACGCAGAAACACAACAACCCTCTAGGGTTGTACTGTACCTAGAATGGGTGCATAAGTGGTCAATATTTTCTAAAAAGTAAAGCGTGAGAGCTCAGCACTTTACAATGGACCTGTTACATCAATCCAGCTAAAAATACTTGTCATAGGAATGTTTATTTTTATATTTAAGTATATATCTATTTCAGAAAATAGAAAAAGGATCTGTACTGTCAGCCACGCAAGTTGAGATCACTCCACGAAAACGAAAATCAATCAAGAAACTGCAGACAGACAGTCAACAAATCTAGACTTTTTATGTAAAAATATAACTGCGCGCAAGTGTACGCGCGTACCAGAATTAAGAAAATTTGCATTAAGTACTTATTAGATTTGGTGGCCGCGGCAGTCTTAGTTTGGAGATATACGTGCATATAGATTAAGTAGGTACCTATATAACAGTTAAATAGCCGTAAGTTAACAGTAAGTGGTTGAATTAAATAGTTTTTCATGTGTGTTGATTATTGTCCCTTACAGTATATAGATTTTAAGTTTTTGTATGATAAAGGGTTGAATGTAAGAAAAATTAGTACATCTTGTTGCGATTTTGATCCAATAAAGTGGTCCCAATATGGTAATGTTTCCAGGGCTGGCTAATTTTTATCATGCTTTCTCGGTTCCATAATCAGACTGCCTCGCTCGCACCCGGCGTGTATAAATATGGGCCGGGGCGCGACGATCGACACAGTTGTAACCTGCAGTCATTGGATAATCATCTCCCGCTACTCTACAAACAAGTCATCTCCTTTGATAGCCATCCCTCTCTGGAAGCATTACCTCTGGCCTCATACTATAATACAAGCCTTTCATTTCTCCAGCCAACACGTGGGAACAACTAATCTGCCAGTACCTACCTATATTATTTTATATTCTCGTGTACGGGTCATATCGAAGGGGCCCATACAAAACGATAATGCTTGATCAATTGCAACTCTTTTTTAAGACCAATGAATTTGTCATGATGCGCAATACAGTTTTACAGGTGGTAAATCTACTACGGATGCAGAGTTGGCATTGGTTAAGCATATCCTTAACTCCTGGGAGAGATCACAGGATGCTTTTTTAGTTTTCTGTAATCTCCCTAAAGCTTTTCATTGTGTCGAGCATCAGACATTGTTACTCAAGCTGAACTATTATGTAGATAGGGTTAAAGCCCAGAACTTAATTGCATTTTATTTAAATAACAGGTCAGACAGTTGATATAAACAGGGTTAAATCTAAAGGCAATAATCCTAATATCGTGGTTCCACAGGTTTCAATTTTGGGACCCTTTTTATTTTTAGTATATGCGAATGATCTGCCTTACCTGGTGCAGAAAAAGGCGTATATTTACTGATACTGATATATAAAATTATGTACTGATGATACCTCTCTAATTTTTAATGTCACTCGCCGGTGTGAAAACATTGACAAGGTAAATGGTGTTATGTCTTCTATTTTAAACTGGTTCACATGTAGTAATCTTTTGCTAAACTCGACTAAAAGCAAATGCATCAAATTTAGTCTTCCGAATGTGATTTCTCCCAATACAGAAGTGCTCATTGGGAATAATAAATTAGAATTCGTTAATAATACTGCGTTTCTTAGAATTACAGTAGACTCCAAATTACAATGGGGCCCCACATAAATAAATTTGCCGGTAAGCTCAGCTCCGCTGCATATGTAAAATGTATAATAATTTTACAAAGAAAATTTTTAAAAATCACATTAAAAAATTTCTTTGTAAAAAGAGCTTATTATAGAACTGGTGAAGGTGGTTATAGATTGACAAAGATGTCTGGAAATAATTCAGCACAGACTATCATTCCTTAAAGATAATTGTATCATAAAGGAATGATTTCAATTGAAAACGAAGTAACTCAAGGTGACCAGAAAAATCAAATCCAGAATGAAAACGAGAATACGGTTAATGATGTAGTGTTGGAAGAAGTAAATGAGATTATATACTGGTGATGTGGAGAGACGAGTGAATGCAACGAACACCGTGAAAGCGTAAATGGAGGATTGTATAATCTTCTTGGCAATCAAAACCTAAGCCAGAAGGCACAGCTCGCTGTACACAATGCGGTTGTAATCCCAAGCTAACTTATGGTAGTGAAAATTGGGTATGGCAGAGAATGCATGACCGTAGAATAAATAAATGCGGTCAAGATGCAAGCAAAATTTAGTAACGTTACGCTTGTTGACCGCGTTCGCAATAATGATCTAAGGAAAAATAGTCTGAAAGAGAGTGACGGTGTTGAGGTAAGAAAGCTTTCTTTCGTTTCTTTCAACGTATGTAGTAAGAATGCGAGATGAAAGAATGACGAAATAGATATACAATGCAAAGGTGTTAGGATGTAGATGGAAAGTTAAGAACCACCTATCACGAATAAAATAGTAATGGTTTATCAAACATTGATGTTAAGAGCCTTCAGTATTGGCGAGCCTGCATAAAAAGAGTTATGAATATTAAAGAAACGAGCGAGGTATATGGGGGCCACGTTCTATGGAGCTCGATTCTCTCTACCTACCACGGAAGGAACCTAACTGTAAATGAAGATGTGCATACATACGATTTCAGATTAATTTTTCATTTCTAAATAAATCTTTGATCAAGATACCCTTAATAAACTGGAAGGGAAGCGAGTGACACCGAGTACTTACCACAATGTATTTATTAAGATTAGTAATTAAGTAATGTAGCGAGCTCGGTGCCGCCGCGGTTAATTACGCGATTTTGACACCAACGCTCGTGGGTTCGATTCCCACACAAGACAAACATTTGTGTGCATGAACATGTCTGTTTGTCTTAGTCTGGATATTTTTAAGAGAGGTAGGGCGCATTAAGTCAGTAGGCCGATTCTACTAAAAAACTGCAACTGCACTGCAGCGCGGCGTGTGTCAAAATGCGTGCATTTTGACGTTTCGTTAAACGGCGCTGCTGTCAGATCGCTTAACGAAACAAAATGCGTACATTTTGACGTTTCGTTAAACGTCGCTGCTGTCAGATCGCTTAACGAAACGTCAAAATGTACACATTTTGACACAAGCCGCGCTGCAGTGCAGTTGCAGTTTTTTAGTAGAATCGGTCTACAGCCCGATTGGGGAAAGTACCTCCACCTCACAGAAAACCGCAGCCTTTCCTGCTTGTGAGCGCGGTTATCAGTAAGCTCCCAAGGAGTTGCTGTGTTAGCAGCAGAGGTGGCATCACGCGAATAATATTTAATGTATTACCAGCGTTCATTGGCTACGGTAACCACGTTATATCAGGTAGACCGTATGCTTGTATGCCTCCCGACGTTGTAAAAAAATCAAGGTATTATTTTCATTTTAATCATAATTATGTTGACAAATTAAAATCGCAATAACAATATTTTATAGTTTTTATTGTTATTATCTTTTATTATTATTTTAATAACCATTGGACCTCTCATCAACTGAACGTCGGGTCTGATACAAATTTCACGAAAAAAAGCGTACCTACTCTGTTAATCTTTATGAACGTAGGTAAATGTGTAGAAAACTAAATATTTCAATTAGAATCGTAAGTCTTTAGCGTATTATTTAATTTTGGGGTGCAACCATTCATTAGATTACGTAGCTTCGATTAAAGCTTGCACTATTTTTACCTTATGGATCTGGTACCATCTTCGTATATTACTGATTCTTGTCATATTAATTGATGTATCCAATGACGCATAATACTTTTCTTCTTGGTACAAGCACTAATAGACGCTGTCATCTGTCCATCATGTACGCATGTATCGTTCGTGAATTGTGGCTACAGGCTATCCTCCCTCAGTCTGTACTACAGACTGAGGGAGGATAAAGACGTCTTGCAAGAATGTGTACGATAATCCAGACAAGACTTTTTCTTGTCTTGTCTCCGTGTCTTTTATACTACGATTTTATATAATCTACAATAGGCCTTAGAGGTTTTAGGCTGTCGTATGAGGAGTTGGTAACAGTGTGTGTGTAAGAGAGAAAGAGATACTATTGAGAACTGACATTTTATAACATGAAGGCGTAGACGCATGAAGGTCTGAGAATGAGTCACTTAATTTGGTTCGTTGATTTCATTCATTCAATTTTCTGTTCTCATCAAAAGCTTGAAACTATCAAACTAATTGTAGGTACTTGTAATATAAAACAATCTACTCCGTCTATTTATTTTGCGTTCTATTTAGTTGATTGTATAAACTTCATAGGTAAACTTATATATTTTTCTAAGAACCTGGTAGCTGCTAATACCTAAAGCAAAATACGTGCGGCTGACCATCTGCTTTATATTATTTGTGGGTGGAATCATATCTAAAAATAGCTTCAAGATTATATTGCATCACACTAATTTACAAATCGATACATTGTTGCTTTCGAGGTGATTGTGTTTACTTGGTGTTTTTGTGATTTAGGTGAAAAATGGAAAAGAGTGGTAACCCTCCTCCATATGGTTGGGGAAACGGGCATACCCTGCAGCCTCCGCCCGCAGCACCTCCGAGCTACTCTCAAGCTATTGGTGGTGTCGGCCCTTCGAGTCCTTACACTCCACAGTATCCACCTTGTAAGTAATCATATTCTTTTGATCAGTTACAGCTGCCCCCACAGTCAGGTAACATATTTATAATCATGACTAATAGTGTCCTTGTAACAGTTTTTGTTTCGTGTGACATGTGAATTGAATATTGGTACCAATTTAATGGCACTACCTTATTTAT
Organism: Pyralis farinalis; assembly: GCA_947507595.1. Classification (NCBI taxonomy): domain Eukaryota; kingdom Metazoa; phylum Arthropoda; class Insecta; order Lepidoptera; family Pyralidae; genus Pyralis; species Pyralis farinalis. The sequence continues at coordinate 19,956,642 of OX382265.1, read as the reverse complement.
ACTGCTGAGGTGATAATATAAACAAGTATGTGACTTGGTTGATGGTAAGCATTCACTGTTGCCTATGAACACTTGAAACACGAGGGACTACAATCACTTGTGTACTGCTGACCCTGTGAAAAACTTTATTTTAGTTCTCAAGAACCCCATGCAGTAGTTTCTTGGGAGAATCTCGGTAGGGAGTTAATTCCAGAATCTAATAGATTTCAAAAGAAAAACCTTCCAGAGAACTACACAGTTTGCCCCCATTGCTATTCCCAGTGTTTGAGGAGAAGCTGTGTTCATCATATCAAATAACTAATAATGAGCAAGTCATCCCGCTGGTAACTGTGCTTTAGCTATATATATCAAAGGAATAGCTTGCAAACCATTCACCAATTCTACTGACAAAATTTGAATTTGTCCTACCTTAAGCAGTCAGAACCCGTTATATACGTTTTCCCATACATTTCGTGGTGGTATACGTCCACCCGGGTTTCAGTTAATAAGCAGCTGGCCTGAAAAGATTAGTTAGTTCCTCTACAAGACCTATTAAATCACAGCTGCTTTTAGCTTATGCAGTAGCCACTAGTCATTGCAAATTTACTATTTCATGCATCCAGTCAGTTAAGTTGTGGAAATAACAACTAGCCAGGGCTGCACTCTCATAGTTCTGGTATGAATATGAGGGAGCATAAATCCTTTTCTCATTGAGCAAAAATGGTATGAACTTAACAAATGCTCTAACAATAGACAGGTGATGGACATTTAGGACTGTGGCCTCTACACACAGTTCTTGTGTTGGAAAGGAGTATGACTTGCTTCACATAAGTGTTGAGAATGGAATGTTGGGCCTACTCCACATCCAGCACAAAAGAAACTCTGCCTCCTCCCCAAGCCAAATTTTAAGAGAGATAAGGCGCATCAATGCATCCCATCTGGAGAAGTACCTTGACCTCACAGAAAACCGCAGCCAAATAACAACTCCCTTGAGGGTTGTTGTGTTCCTGTGTGTGAGTGAGGTCACCAGTAAGCTCCCAAGGAGTTGCTGTGTAAGCAGCAGAGGAGGCAATGTGCAAGTGATACTTAATATATCTCAAGCGTTAATAAGCTACGGTAACAATGGTAGTGAATCAAATTACCTGTACCCAATCCATACAAGTACACCAACTTAATCTATTGAGCAGATGTTGCTCAATAGATTAAGTTGGCGTACTGTTTCAGTACTAAGTGAATATCATTCATACAAAGAATAGACAGCATTGGGCCAAGTACGCTGTCATGCTATAATCAACTGTTAATTCAGAGTTGACCACTTAAGCAATCCTGACCAATTGGTTTCTACCAGTCAGATAACATTTAGACTCCTGATACCAACCTGCTCGAGTTTATTGATGGATTAGAATCCAAACATAAGATCATAAATTACTCCAACACTCTTCTACTCACGAAGTTAGTAAGGTGGATAAGTCTGATTAACCAGCTATCCCTGAATCCAAATAGGTGGTCTGAAATGACAATTAGAGAAAAAAAAATCTATTCTGTACAGAAAATAACATTAAATGTGGGATTGGGCATGGGTGACCTGGTGGTAAATTATTTGCTTTAGGTAGGCAATGTCGTGTTAACAGCAGAAACACCATTATGGCTGCAAACGAGACGACTCGATGCTTTGCCGAGCTTGGTGGCTCAGTCGTGAATGACGCGATTTTGACACCAACACTTGTGTGTTCGATTCCCACACAAGACAAATATTTGTGTGCATGAACATGTCTGTTTGTCTTGATCTGCATGTTTTAAGAAAGGTAGGGCGCATCAAAGCAGCCTGTCTGGGGAAGTACATTCACCTCACAGAAAACCACAGCCAAATAACAACTCTCTAGAGGGTTGTTGTGTTCCTGAGTGTGAGTGAGGTCACCAGTAAACTCCTAAGGAGTTGCTGTGTAAGTAGCAGAGAAGGCATCGATCGAGCGAGTGATACTTAATACATTACAAGCATAATAGGTTACGGTAACTGCTTTCCATCAGGTAGGCCGTATGCTTGTATGCCTCCCGAGATTGTATAAAAAAAACATTCACAATAGTGAAAGACCATTTTGATGATGTAGTGTCGGAACAAGTGGATGATATTGTATATCTATCGCATGTTGACAGTGCCTCGCCTCATCTACTAATATCACAAAAAGTGTAGCACGGGCAGCGTAGATGTATCTATGTTGCCACTTGCCCTCCTCCTGGATTCTCCTTTTTTTTTTTGACCTTTGAATTTGTCAGAAATATTCACTTGGTTTTTTTTTTGGTTTAAAATCCAATATATGTCTACAACTAATATATACATGGGCATATTTGCTTATAGACTATATATCATGATACAAATATAGCTAATGTGTAGGTGTGGTATCAGACAGCAAAATGCAGCAGCAAAAAAGCAAAAGTTTTCGAAAGTTTTGAGTCCATGAAATATTTAATTTGATAAGAAATGATAATTCACTGATTATGATTGTATAAATATGCTTATTTTTGAAAATTATGTAAATTAGCTGGTTTTATTTAATGCAGACACTTAATACATATATATATACAGTATATGTTAAAGACATAATAGTACTATGGGATAAAAGTAGACACTAACAATACAATTCAGATTGAGTAAAAACACTATATTATTTTTATATTAAATGTTAAAGACTAATTTATTTTCCTGGCTCCGTTCACTATACTGTATTTAACTTCATTGATACCTCTATTTTAGATTGGTAGTGACCGCTGCCACTGCTCAAAGGCAACTGACATGAGTTGACATCTGTCATCTCTTGCCAACAATAGGAAACTACAGCGTACTAATGTGTGCTTTGAAGTATAGGGAAGCTTGAGATTAACCTATCTATAGGCTGTGCTTGATGGACATAACAAGGCCAAACTTCTCATGTGCATCATCTGATTTATGAGTATTTTGAAAACCCATCCATTTCATGAGTTTGGTAGATAGACATCATTTGCGATAGGAACATTCTATAAAAGGGACTTATTGAAAATATTGGCACATATTTTACAGAAGACGTTTTCAGAAATAAGTTATATATGTGAAAAATAGATTTACTCAATACTGTTGAAGAGTACAAACACGAGAATATTAATGTATCCATGTGTACCTTGAATTCACATGAATCATATTTAACAAAATAATACCTGTTATGCTAATCTATATAGATAAATAAAATTGGAGTGTCTGTTTGTAATATTAAAATAACCGCTTTTAAATGCATAAGGACATGGTACATATACCGAAATGAATATTTTTACATTTTTTTTCTGTCTGTCTGTTTGTTCGGGCTAATCGCTGAAACGGCTGGACCGATTTTGACGGGACTTTCACTGGCAGATGGCTGATGTAATAAGGAGTAACTTAGGCAACTTTTATTTTAGAAATTTTATTTATTTTTATTAATATAAAAAAAAATAACTATGTCGCGCGGACGAAGTACATAATACATATCTATTATTGTTTTGCTGTTCGCTATTTTGCTCTGCTTATTTAGGTATATAATCAAACAAATAGAATTATAAGTGAGCAATAACTTTTTTGTTAAATTCCGCGCGGACGAAGTCCCGGGCACAGCTAGTAATATAATATAGTAACTACTATAATACAATTATTATGATAGATGTATGTGTATATAAACTTAGTAATTTATATCCTTAACAGCTGCTGGACCCCCTATCGTAACAACGGTGGTTCCTGTTGGACCCCATCCTACGCACATGATATGCCCGAGTTGTCATGCTGAAGTCGACACAGCTACTCAAACGAAGCCTGGCCTCATAGCTTATATTTCAGGAGCGATTATATTTCTATTGGGGTAAGTCAAAGTTTGAATTTGTCGTATTTTTTTTAAATTTCTGTAAACTCATTGGTTGTGTAATAAACTCTCTTCCGGTGTTATTCCAAGAGATCAGCATGGGGTTCTTAAAAACAAGTGTAAAAATATTTGTAGTATCAGCAACTCGCTAGTATTACCCCTGATGCTGCAAGTGTCCATAGGCTAAGGTAACTAGTTAACTTATTCCATAAATAAGAACAAATATTAGATACATTTATGATTTTCAAATTAGCATCACTCACAATTTGTAAATGTTTTCATTTTTGCATTCTCTGAAACTATCGTAAAGAATAGTTAGACCACTTCAAAGGCTTCATAGAACGCATTCACCGCCGATACAGAGCTCGAAAAATATGTGTCTGTAAGTTTATCTTTAATTATAGAAAATAAAACGAAGTCGCGAGGTGCAAGGTCTAGGCTGTATGGCGAGTGCGTCATCAGTTCTAAATATGAAACCTTCAACGTTCCCGTTATATGCGATCGCGCTAAATGTCGACATAGCTTTAAAGGCGCTTTTTGCGAAATTTACCTAAGACTCGGATCAAGCAAGGTTGACGTATCGATTTACTGGGTTTTGGCGAAAAAAGATAGATTTCTTATAATGCATCGATATTTTTTAAGTTCGGTTCAAAGTACATGCTGGTTTCATTCCTGCCACATTCTTATAGACAATCAATGATTGCCCTCCATCAAATTTCGCTATCAGTTTACTCCACACAGTATTTTCTTCGCAGTATCAATAATCGTAAATAAATGTAACACATAAATTATCTCAAATAAGTATATTGTAAATCTGGCACACAATTTTCAAAAACTTAAAAAAGAATTCACAATCTCACAAGCGGAAGTTAATATTAACAGGAATGAAAATAGAAAACGATAAATGAGTTAACAATTATTAACGATCTATGGGGTTTATGATGTTGGAAACGTTACAGATGTTTCTGCGGATGCTGCCTTATCCCGTGCTGTATAGACAGCTGCATGGACGTACACCATAAGTGTCCTCACTGCAGCGCCTACCTAGGACGATATCGGCGATGAACAACAGCAACATTCTAATGGGAAGGTGGTTCCATATTTAAACAAATGCAATCTATAGATCTGAATTTGAAATCTCCTTTTTGATACTGACGATTACTTATCAACTTTCAACGCCCCTGGAGTCACGTCTTCTGTTGTTCCTAACAGATTTGATGATGACATAATGTTGCTATCGCAATAGTGTTGTTACTCTGAATGTGTTAATACCACTACTAATATATATGTAGATCGATAATATGTATAGATATTAACAATAATAATCTATACACATATATTAGTTAGTAGAAGTTTTTATTGAATATACCTATAGATATTCAATAAAAACTTCGATATATCTGTAAAAATATTAAAAAAATCTCGAATTATTTCAAATTTATAATTATACAATCTATATATTATTATATATATATTTGTTACAACAGTATTGTAATAGGAGTATTCTGTAGGTTGTGTATTGTGTTGTTTTGAAAAAGATTATTCTACTATACATTTTACTAGAAATTGAATACTATGGTTTTGAAAATGATGATATAAATGATATTTTTACAAGTAGCATTTTATTATTCGTAACTAGTATATAACATTAATTAATTTGACGATTTATGCTTGACAGCTTTTACTTAAAATCATTGTATATAGTGTATAAACTAACATTATTTACATTTTAATATAGGATCAAGATAGTGTAGTGAGTAGTGACGTTACCAGTTCGATAGATATATACCAATTCATTTAATACGCCATGTAGGTATCGATGTCATATTCTAATATATATCGTTTCTCAACTTTTAACTTCACTTATTAATAAATTTAATATAATACCACAATAAAGAGAGTAGCGCAATTATGTATCGTTGGACGGAATTTTTGACCAATAATCTAAACAATACGTAAAACATTACACATATATTCGAAAGGAATTCGCTACTGATTTGACTGCGAACTTCGCTTAGACTTCGTATAGTGAGCGACGGTTACGACCGTTTGAAATTATCCTATTGATTTTGTCTCTATGTAGCAATCCATATAATATCCTATAATTCTATCCATTTTCTAAGACAATGTGAGCAATACTATAGTTCTCCTTGCTATGGTATTTCATACATTGTAATAGAAATCTCTCAAGCTCAAGTTGTTCCCGTGGATTACTGAACGATTACAAATGAATTTCTGTTAAGTACCTAACAGTCCCCACAATAAAATCTCTGATTATAAAATTCTTACCAAAATACACTGTCCGCTTGGCAATATTTACACTTGCCAATGCAATAAAATGTCAGATATGCTATGGGACAAATGATAGGCGATATGACCCGGGAGATTCTGTGATGTGTCCCGAATAAAATTTCACGAAATATTTTGCTGTACATTACTAGTCGGTGCTACGACACCGAGGAGACGGTGGCGAAAAAGGAAAGTTAACAATTCTAAAGTACGTGATGATCGATGTCTGACGGATTACATTTAAAAAAATACTTATGAGTCAAGTCACATAAATATATTGCAACATTTTGCGAGACATCACATATTCAGGTACTCAAAACTTTTTCCTCTAGTATATCTGACGCTTAAGTCACTTGCTTCTTGATGAAGTATCTCTATATTACCTTATGTGCTTTTCTTTATAAATTGGGACCCTCATATATTTAAACGTTGAGAAACGATGGTCTAACTTGTACTGTTAATTTTAATTATATATTTAAATGCATTGGTGTCAAATTAATTAAGATATTATGAATCATAATGTCGCTATAGTGTAAGTTGGAATTCCTCTAATCCTCCGTCTGTTGTGTTCATTGTTATATTATATTCCAATTATACATTTTATTGTTCGTCATGAACGGTGACGAAGTTTTCATAATATGGATCTAACATATAGTCAAGGAAATTCTTTACTGTCCTATTTATAGACATTTGCGTCTTAAAACGGTAGGCCTACTAAAGCTTGGAATCAAAGTGACAATTACTATTCTATTTTATCAATTCCGTGCCATTTCCCAGATTTCAAACCTCAGCTTTAGCTTCAAATTCCATGGCTACTAGTTGTTCTCAAAACTGGTAAAGTATCTTGATAGGTTTTACCTAAATGAGGCAATTTGTTATGCACTTTGACAGTTATGAGTATGATATGACTAATGACATTTGTCATTTATGGACACATCAGTCTGTATTTAATTGTGTTGTAATTTGTTTGTAACGTTTTTAAATATCAACACTATGAAAGCTTTTAGAATTTTCACCCAAACTATACAATATACATTTTCGTGAATGTAACTGGTGGTCAGTATCTGTGTTTTGTGACAAAGGATTTGTTGACGGAAGCAATAAAGCATACGTCTCGCCTGATGGGAAGCAGTTACCGTAGTCTATGGACATGAAAAATTAGGAACATCACTCGCGTGACATATGGCGCGCTTCCAACAACAGAACTCTGTAACTTTTCTCCTACTTTGTGGCGATCTTAATCCCTCGCAGATACACAACAACCCTGAATTGTGATTTAGCTGTCTACTGTAAGGTTGTACTTATTCAGCTGTGCTGCTTCGTATTCTATATTGACGAGCTCGGTGGCGCAGTGGTGAAACGCGCTGTAACGCTACTTTGACACCAACGCTCGTGGGTTCGATTCCCACACAGTACAAACATTTGTGTGCATGAACATGTCTGTTTGTATTGGTCTGGGTATTTTCTATGTATATTAAGTATGTATTTACAAAAAAAAAATGTATTTACGTATGTTTATCAGTTGTCTAGTACCCATAACACAAGCTTCGCTTACTTTGGGGCTAGGTGGCGCTGTGTAATTTGTCCGACAATATTTATTTATTTATATCGCTGTGCATACCTTTTTTTCGCAAGAGCCTTTTGCTTGTTGGCAAGAGCCTTTTGCATGCTGTCAGTTGTGCCTCTGAATGTGAATCTCTGTTTTTTGATAATTTTACTCAAAGGAGGCGCAGGACGTCTTCCCAATTTTCGCATTGTCTTCTCCTTTTTCTAGTGTAATGTTATAAAAAAATAACCATTGTTCGAGACTTAGCCAAGATCTTTACAATATATTTATCTAGCTAGCATCATAATGTAATTATAATGTGATGTTAAATTATGTTTCAGTCAGTACCTATAGAAGAGAAATAAGCAGTACGTTAACTAGCGCAATTTTGACTTAATTGTCAAAAAAGATCTAAGTAAACAGTGTAGGACGATTTCGATCATTTCTATTTAATTAACCTTCTGCCTATATCTCTCCATTGTACAGTCAGCGTCCAAGGTAACTTAATATGTTGTGAAATATTCCAAAGTCAGAACAGCGATATGTAGAAGACATAAGGAATATGCAGAGTTTATTTCACATTATATAAATACAGAACAAAGATATACTGTACGCATAATGGTGCCGTAACTGATACAGTACTTGAGCAAGTTGCGAAAACTTCCATGCTGACATGCATTTCGAAGACATTCATGATGGCAGAATATAGAAATCATTATAAAAAGAAATTCTATGGGCATGCATTAATATCACTATATGACCCCCCTGGACCATGTGATAGTCTTTTTCCAAATGCCTCCAATCCATTCTGCATTTATTTGCATGTCGGAAGATTTACGCACTTTGAATCGGTTTATGGACCCCATGTTTAGCTATGTGGGTACAAATACAAAGAATTTGCAATTTGATATAAACTACATTACATGTTTCCACCACTTTAGAACTCATGCGAATTAGCACCGAAGTAGTTCAGATCAAATTCTCAAGCAGCTAATTTACATGGAAATGTATAAATATCTTTCTGCTATCATAGATGTAATTACATTTTCGGAGCCCCTAACTGGATATTCTGTTCATAAAGTATCTGAATGATATCACCAAGTACTCTCCAAAGTTTTTAATTGATTGCATTTTTGTGCTTAAATTGTAAAACTCCATCATTTTATATTAAAATAACCATAATTATGCTATACAGTGTGAATATTCCAAGTGTGTATGTATGACCAAGTCTAAATCAAGGAGGAATAAATATGTAAGTTAATTTTAACACTGGTTAACAATATTTATATGATATATAAAACGATTGTAATTTTTCATACTTACCTTGTATAAAAGTAATATTGCAATCCTATTTTTGTATTTACTCATCGATATTAAAAAAAAATGAAACTTAAGCTCTTCAGACTATGCTATACATTCTGCTATATAGTACAGCATTAAAAGACAGAAAGCTATACTATATAGCATTGCGTTCATATACGCTATATAATTGCAAGCTAATATGCTATATGCCGAATCTATGGGTCGTTATAGTGAGGGCGGGATTTTGAATGATAGTATTTTTGGTCGAAAATTAAGAACTCTCCAATTAAATTTTACTCCAGATAAGCCACTTTATAACAGAGGCCCAGAAATACTGGAATAATGCGTATCTAACAATAAATTTGCGTCGCCGTCGTAAATGTATTGTTTATCGAATAATTACTCAGTTCGACTGTACTATGGCAATGAAGGTGCGATTTATATAATTACCTAGTATAAGACGAACGGAAAACATCCTTAGGCCCACAAACTTACTCAAGGAAATTTAGTCACAAGCCTTTACAAAACATTAGGATATAATTTTGTATCTGGTCATCATCCACACTTGAAAAATTCTGTATACCTTGTTACTTGATGCTGACTTTTTGATTATGTATAAACCTTTGAAAATGTCGTATTGTAAGCATAATGTAAGTTAATTTTAGCACTGGCTGTTTGTTACACTTAGAATTGAACCATATTTTTATAACGACCTATCTATATTTTAAATAAATATATATATATACCTATTTTCATACAAAACGATTGTAATTTTTCATAATTTCCTTGATGTAGAAGTCTAATATTATAAATCTATGTTTGTATTTATACATCGACATTCATACAAACGCAAGTGAGATGAGTGTCGAGTATGCCAATCTGTTCACATTTCGCACTTTTTGAATGAATTTATTTATTATTTAATACTTATTTTATCTGCCGAAAATGGTATGGGGGAAAAGAATGTCGGTGAGGTAAAATAACTACTCAATAAATTGAGACATTAATAATCTTCATTGAAATAATGCAATCACAATGACAACTATTGGAATTGAGCGTTTTCGGAATTTAATATTTTTTTACATGATAATTTGTCTCAACAAAATGTTGAAAATGAACAAAAATTAACTTTTATTCTTTGCTTTCTGCGTTTCCCATAAAGTTAATAAACTCAGTGGAATATGACGTTATGGTGTTTTCAATAGTTATGCAAGAAATCGCGAAGCCCTCTTATAAAATCACAATAATTAAAAACAATAATTTGTTGTTACTTGTTGTAAAAATAAATATGTGTTTGTGGTTTGTTGTATTAACAACCGAAACTCCATTCCTGCAATATTAATTACGATTATTTGTACTCATTTTGTGTAGTATTTATAACCTGGAATAAACAAGATCATTTAACTTAATTTGAATAAAGTACTTATTTAAATATCTACAAGTTTTTTATTGAATGAAGATGAAAAATTTATGTAGATACTAAATGTCTTGAGTAATCAGTAGGCCGACTCCACTAAAAACTTCAACTGTATGCCGATTCTACTAAAAACTGCAACTGCATGCAGCGCGTCGTGTATCAAAATGCGTACATTTTGACGTTTCGGTATTCTGTTAAGCGATCTGACAGCAGCGACGTTGCAGGAATGCTGCAGTAAATGAATCTATTCTGTTAAAAAACCTGCACTGCACCTGCACGTTTCTTGCAATATAATCTTATTCTGATAAATTGTTTTGACATTTGTATACCGGTGACAGAAGTTTTGAAGGAGTTTACTTGCAGTTTTGTTAACGTTACTCTTGAGCAACTTTTGAACTTTGAGCAATCCAGAAGCGGTGATTATTTTACAAAACATTTGTTTTGTTTTGGGAGATGTTTGTGGAAATATATGATTAAGTAAAGCTTCTTTTCACAAATACTTCCACGCCGGCAATCAAGGATAATGGGGCTTCGGGAGGCAATATTAAGTAAAAATCCAATTTATTAGACTGAAATATGGGAACACGACCCGTGTTAAGATGTTCATTTGCAGGTTAGGCACAGCTGCAGCGTAGTTGCAGTAAGCAACGACATAAGTCAGTTTTGGAAATTAGAAGTTCTAGGCATTGAAGAACCCAAGTAATATGCTCTCAAGAAAAGAACCGCAAAGAAAGCTTTGGAAGACTTCAACAGGAATATCGTCATTAACGAAGAACAGAGATATGAAGTGCTTACCTTACATAGTGAAGTGGTTACCTTCGAAAATCGGCCGACCTGAACTTTTGGAAAACCGACAGTTGTCTGAAAAACGTTTGCTGTCAATTACGAAAAGATTAAAATCTCTAGGCGAGTTTGAAAACTATGGGAAAATCTTTGAAGAATGGCTTGATCTGGGAATAATTGAACTTGATCCTTATACTGAAAGCTTAGGGCATTACCTACCTAATCACGTAGTGATAAAAGAATCCAGTTCAACAACTCGAGTTAGACCTGTATTCGATGCTTCAGCATGAGATTCAAATGGCAATTCCATCAATTCTTGTCTCGAGAAAGGTCAAAATTTTTTAGAGCTAATATTAACATTGATAACCTGATTTAGAATGCACGCTGTGGGTAAAACATCTGATATTAAAAAGGCTTTTCTACAGATATCTATATCAGAGGAGGATCGTCGTTACTTTCGATTTCTGTGGTGGTCTAAAACAGGCGATATCATTGTCTACAGACATCGTAGAGTAGTTTTCGGACTTACCTGTAGCCCCTTTTTGCTCGCAGTAACGCTCATCTACCATTTGGAAAAATATGCTCTATCTGAACGTGCCAAGAGTGCGACATTACATAGAGACTCATTTTACGTGGACAATTGCGTTACAAGTTTGAATAGTCAAGAAGAAGCTGAACACTTCATAGAAGAAGCAAAAGACCTTATGAAAGGGGGTAAATTTGAATTGAGAGGTTGGATTACAGCCCCAATGCGATGTGTTAGTACAGAAAAGCAAAGTACTGTTTCGCTACTCGGCATGATTTGGAACACAGACAGAGATCATTTTAAATGTATTTTGAACGCTGTGAAGACCTGTAAAGATCGAGTCACGAAAACGGAACTGTTATCAATTTGCAACCGAATTTTCGACCCTGTTGGATTTACAAGTACTACAACTTTAATAACTAAGCTTCTTTTGCAGCAGACTTGGTGTCTCAATGTTAATTGGGATGCAGAGTTACCAGCTGAAATAAGTCTAGAGTTTAAGAAATGGATGGATGATATACAGTGGCTGCACGAGTGTTCTATACCTAGGCGACTGACAGTCATATCAATAGGAAGAACTAAGAATTCACTGCACGTTTTCTGCGATGCAAGCAGGCATGCTTATGCCACATGTATATTTTTATGCTCGGAGACAGAATACAATGAAGTTAGTGTTCAGTTAGTACTGGCTAAGTCAAGGGTCACGCCAGTAAAAGAAATTTCGATTCCCAGACTAGAACAGATTGCAGCAGTAATGGCAACAAGATCATATTTGCTCGTATGCTTTGCGTTTAGAAAATTGTAGAGCCTACTTCTGGTCAGATAGTTCAGTTGCCGTGACTTGGATCGTCACTGATAGGGAATGGAATGTCTTTGTGAAAAATAGAGTACGTGAGATAAGAGAGAACTCGCGCCGAGAAGATTGGAGACATATTGTTGGTTCGTTGAATCCAGCCGACCTTCCATCAAGAGGTTGTGATGCGAAGAAACTAGTAGAGTCCAAATAGTGGGAAGGTCCGGATTGGCTGAAAGAAAGTGAAGACAAATGGCCAGTCTCAATAGAAATAATTGCGTAGGAGGAAGACGTAAATAAGGAATTGCGTAAGACTGTAGTCATTAATGCAGATACTATTCCGGTAAAACTTTACAAATGTGTTTACCAATATATCAAAATTCTCAAAATTACTTTGAACAGTTGCCTGGATATTAAGATTCTGCTACAATTGTAAAGCCAATACAAAGGTAAATGGCGATATAACCCAGGAAGAAAGTGAAAAAGTAACTATTGTGTTATACCGACTAGTTCAAGAAGAGTCATATAAAGATAAGAAGAACCTTAGAGGTATAAAGAATCTAGAGACCATTGAGGATGACAGAGGCTTGTATAGAGTAAAGACTAGATTGACGATGGTGGACAAGGATGAAAATTTTAAGTTTCCGATTCTGTTGGACAGAAAGCATTCTGTCGTAACGAGATTAGTGGAGCAAAGGCACACACTTCATTTACACGCTGGTTTACATACCTTTACATCTATTCTGAGGAATGATTTTTGGATTACAGGTTGTAAGAAGTTAGTAACATCATTTCTAAGTGCATTGTGTGCAAGAAATATAAAATCAGAAATTACCAAACTTGTACGGCGCCATTACCTAAAGACAGAATAAAAGATGCGGCGGTGTTTCAAGTAACTGGAATTGACGCAGCAGGGCACTAATACTGAATACAGGCGAAAAGTGTTGGATAATATTGTTCACATGTGCAATATATCGGGCAATACACTTAGAACTAGTCATGTCTATGTCAACCGAATGCTTCTTACAAGCGTTACGACGATTTATTTCTCGTAGAGGCAGAACGCAGACGATTTACTCAGACAATGGATCAAATTTTGTGGGTGCTGAGAACCAATTGTCGAATATCAACTGGGATCGCGTGATTGAATATTCCACGGCTCTCAAAATTAAATGGATTTTTAACCGTCCTGCTGCACTTTGGTGGGGAGGGTGGTGGGAGCGCCTCATTCAGATGGTAAAACACCTATTACGAAGCAATTTAGGAAAAGCAATTCTTACCTTCATCGAACTGCAGACCTTGTTGTGCGATATAGAGTCTGTTATAAATGCAAGGCTACTGACTTATATAGCAGAAGACGACACACTTCTTCCGTTAACGCCAGCTAATTTTCTACACAACCTACCTGGGACAGAAGTACCTGATGTAGATACTATAGATGAAGAAAATCTAAGGATACGGGATCGCTACGTATAGAAGTTGAGAAGTGATTTAAGGCAACGTTTTCGAAATGAATATCTGTCCTTACTTGTAAGTCGAAGCCAAAATACCAATCAAGAAGCTCGAGAGGGAGATGTAGTCATAATAGAAACAGAAGCTAAACGAATGAATTGGCCTTTAGGTATCATTACGGAAATATATGCGGGAAAGGACAACAAAGTTCGAGTAGCTAAGGTCAAGACAAGTGATGGGTCCCGGATAAGACCAATTCAAAGATTGTACCCATTGGAAATGAATATTAGTACAGAAAGGGAATCTACATGTCTTAATCAACAACCAGAAGTAGCATCAAAGGCGGTACCCGAATTAAGAGAGGAGGAGACACCGGGAGTAATATCAGAAATAGAAACACAACGAGCTACTAGAAGAGGAAGAATAATCAAAGTTCCACGGCGGCTCGACCTGTAGTATATGTACTCAACTTCAAGGCCGGAGGATGTCACAGATCTAAAATAGTTACTACGAAGTTGAGTAACTCTATGATCGTGTGACGTTTACCTATTTTATATTTAATTTACTCTTTGAATTCTATACTTGATTTGAAGTTCTCATCGAAAATTGTAAAAGGCGTAAGTAATAAAGAAATAGTTGGCATACAATCCCTAGTTTTCCTTAGAAGAGAACCTGATAATTTATCAACCCCAACACCGTGTTCTCTGTCTGAAACTTTCTGACTGAAAGAGCGTGTCGGTGTTAACATAAGAAAAGATGTGCGAGGCGAAAGAATGACTGAACAGATACTTGTATACAATGCGAAAGTCAAAAGATGTAGAGACCGTGGAAGGCCAAGACTCACCTACCACGACCAAATCGTGTTTAATCAGATGGAAATTTCAGGAGAACTATGAACCGACGAGCATGCATGAAAAGAGCAATGAATGTTAAAGAAGAGAGACCTTGAAGACATATGTTTACCATCACCATCCACGTGCGTATTGTTAGTTCAGACATACCTTCAGACTGGATGGATAAAAAGTTATGAACAAATATTAATATCTATCTACGTAAAATTAAAAAAAAATCTTATTTGCAATAGGTATCTACTGTACATTTTAGACACAATAATAACCTATAATTATGAATACGTGTTACACTCAGTGGCGTGCACAGAGATTTTTGACAGGGTAGGCAGAATTTTTTTAAAGCTATTAACTTACCAAAAAATACAGCATGTTGATGTTGGTTACCCAGACTTGTGGAAATAATGATGTATGTGATTGGTTAGCCACCTCAAATATCTATAGATTGATTGATTTTATAATTATAAAAGGCCGCTTCGAATATCTGCACATTGATATGTATATCAATTTGCAGATTTTCGAAGCGGCCTTTCGGCGCGTTTGTTTGATGTTCTGTATTTACAAATAATAGCAGCAAAAAAGTTAGCAATTTAAACAAGCATGTTAAGATAGTGTGTGTACTTATATGAATTTTGACGAGCTCGGTGGCGCAGTGGTGAAACGCGTTGTTACACTACTTTGACACCAACGCTCGTGGGTTCGATTCCCACACAGTACAAACATTTGTGTGCATGAACATGTCTATTTGTCTTGGTCTGGGTATTTTCTATGTACGAGTATGATAAGTATGTACTTACAAAAAAAAAATGTATTTACGTATGTTTATCAGTTGTCTAGTACCCATAACACAAGCTTCGCTTACTTTGGGGCTAGATGGCGCTGTGTAATTTGTCCGACAATATTTATAAAAAAAAAAAAAAATTATTAAGTTATTTTAGGTAATGTCTCATTTATATATTAAATCTACACCTCTATCTTTCTGTAAGTTTGTCTGTAATATGGAATCGTAAAAGATGGGAAGGCGTTTCATTTCCGTAAGAAGGTTTTTTCTATTGAAATCATCGAAAGATCTGTAAGTCGTTGCTGGCCTTGTGTATTTCTTAGATAAGTATGTATACGTTTCAGCGACGAGAATGACCTTTCGGTTGAAGCACTACTCGCGGGAACGTAACAATTTGATTAATTTTGCCAAACGCAATACTTCGGGAAAAACTGTACGTTACTTTCGTAAAAATGCTCTATAATTTTGTAAATACATACCGAGGTTTTAGTCGAAGGTCGAATTCAGTGGATTTATAAATACATTTGAGCTCATTGATAAGGCGGTCTAAGTTAAAGTTGTATGATTTATAAACATTAACGAATTGCGTTACTATTCTAAAATTTTTCAGACTTTTGTAACGATAGCGACATTCATTAGATATATTGTCTATAATTTGAATAAACATTCGCTTGAAATTGATTTTTGCGTCCGCAACATTACGTTTTCGTTTAGGCGGTCCCGTATTTTTTTTACGTCTTCGAAAATGAATTCAAATTTAGATCTGAGTGATACTAAAAACGATTTAACTTTTTAATTTTTTTGACGCAATAAGAGACATCTGACGTCTTTTTTTGCATAATTTCATAAAGCACATCAGATTCTGCATATATTTTTTTAAATATATGGAGAAAAAACTGGAATTCAAACTCTTTTAAATTGTATAACAATGACGAAGCTTGACTTAAGGTCTCGCCATCCCAGGAGCCTTCGTTTTCGGTCATATCTTCAAACATTTCAATTAAATGTGGAAAATAATTAAAAATTACATTTACAGTACGCGAATTGTAAGTCCATCGTGTGTCAGCAACGCGAGGCAATTTTTTTATATTAGTCATTTTATTGTAGTGGCCTTTTGGTACTGGTCTTAAAGAAATTGGCTAATGTTTTTACGAGATGGAAAAAACGTTTTTTCGGGGATACGTTCACAGGACTTGGAAAGCACCAAATTAAGGACATGGGCAGAACACCAAACATATTCAGCTAGTGGACATTGCTGGCGAATCAATGACTGAACGTTGTTCAGTTCAGATGAATGCACAGCCGCACCGTCGTATGTCTGTGTTATTAATTTCGACAAACAATTTATTTCTGACAGATTCTGCAATATAATGGTACTTAAAGTGTTCGCGGTGCGGTCGGAACTTACGTCAATATATTTTATGAATCGATCATACACTTCTGAATTATGAAAATATCTTAAAATCAGTACTAGTTGCTCTTTTCCACTAACGTCTGGTGTTTTATCGACCATTACAGCAACAAAATCAGTGGTATCTGTTTTATTGTTTCAATCATCACAGACGTTACACTGGAGATTAGGTCATTTTGAATACGATTTGACAATCCCGTAAATGAGCTCGTGCAATTTTGTAAATGATTTTTTGTAAACGGCACTTTCTTTCACTCTAATTGTATGGAGCAAACTACTCTTTAAAATAGTTACGTAGCAATGTTCGCGACACTTCGGTAATTTACGTCATGGTTCGGCTGAAAAGACACTGTCTATCCTATGCGTATGTGTGCGTTATTGTGTTATTGTGGGCAATGTATTTACAGCAATGCACACTACACTATCTGTATTACCAACGCGGCACACTTACGTAAATTTAGACAGAAATAGTTTGTGTCTCTACCGTTAAGCTCCCATTGCGGCGCTAGTGTAGCACATCGATGTAGCGGGTACTAATGAATACGCTTTATATATGGTGTTCTTAAATAATACGCCTAAATTGAAACGGGAAATAGTATTATGTATGCTGATTATAATAATAAATATATTTTATGCCCCACGTGTTACAAATTCTTTCATAGAAAAAAAAACCCGTTATAAAAAATAGCTTTCTGTTGTATGAAACCAACCAGCTAGGAAAATACTATTATTATACAAGCAGGCCATACGATCGCGGTCCTTTGATGCCGCTCGCGTCTGCGCAGCGCGAGCTTCGTGCAGAGCGCCGCAACATTTTGTGGACAGACGAGTCAATCTTCACACGCATTGGTATGTTTAACATACATAATGCACATTACTAGACTGATGTTAATCTTCGGGTAGTGCGGCCCGATCATTTCCAACGCAGATTTAGTGTGAACGTGTGGGCAGGTATACTCGGTGACAGTGTTAGGACCATTTTGTTTAGAGAGACGTCGTGTCGTGTCGTGTGAGTGAGTGTCGTGATTGTGATGTGTAAATAACTTGTAAATAAACTGATGAACTTTTAAAAGCAAAAACAAGTTAATGTAACAAACGTTATCCGATAGCTTTTTATTTTTTAAGAAAAGTGGATCAGCTGTTATGTCCGGTAAGTGTTCTAAATTTCCATTTTTATTTAACTAGATAGGTAGCTATCAGCGCTACTCTACTGACGTTAACTAAGTAGGTACTCACTGAATATCACATAAGCGACGTCTCTGGTGTTAAAAATGTCCAAATGCTACGATAACTGCTTAGAATCAGGAAGGACCTACGCTTATTTGCCACCTTAGTGGTGTAAGTTTACCTTTGCCTATATCCAACCGCGTACACAATTACCAACAATAGACATATCAATTTTTTTAATGCAAACAAACAAACCTCAAAGTTAACGATATTACATAACTTAACAACCATAATTCGTTGAAAATATATCTAAGTGTAAACTAATCATACTTAGTATTGGATGTTTGTCACTTTACCTGCGTTGATTTAGCACGTACCTAATGTGATTGAACGAAAAGCAATATTAATTACGAAGCATTTTGTAAAAAAATATTCAATGCATACCTAACAATGTCGCCGCCTGCTTTGGATCAGGCACATCGTTTTTTTTACGGCCCACTTGATGTAAAGTAGTTACCGTAGCCTATGAACGCTCGCACTAAGGTTTATCGCACGCGGGTTGCCACCCCCGTTGCTCACACAACAACTCTTCTTACTGCTTTCTGGTAACATCACTCACTCACATTAAATCAACAACCCTCCAGTAAGTTGTTATTTTGCTACGGATTTCTGTGAGATGGAGGTACTTCCCCTGTCGGACTGCTTTGATGCGCCCTACCCACCTATGTAAAAAACATTCTTAGGTGATGTATCATCTGGCATAGTCACAACCGTCATAGGTATTTCTTTTTTGTATACAACGTTGGGAGGCGTACGGTCGACCTGATGTAAAGTGGTTACCGTAGTCTATATACGCTTGCAACACAGGAAGTATCGCTTGCGCGTTGCCACCCCCGCTACTGATACAGGAACTCTTCAAGAGCTCACTCGTAACCTTACTCACTCGCAGGAATAGTTGCTCTTTGGCTGCAGTTTTCTGTGAGGTGAAAGTACTTCTCCAGACGGGCTGCTTTGACGCGTCCTACCTCTCTTAACTGAGCTTTACGACTGGCAAAAGGAATCGAAAACAGCCGGAACCGACGTGTCGACTTTTTAGGGAAACATAGGCTCTATTCTTGAAGGCACCCGTATCGTATTAGTTCGGTAACAGCGCTGAGGGCAATTTATTCCACAATTTCACTGTACGTGGTAGAAATTGCCTCAAAAAGCGTACTGTAATGGATTGCCTCTCATCAAGATAGTGAGGGTGAAATTAAGTTTATGGCAAGTGGTACGATAGTGGAACTCAGCGGTTGGTATTAAGTTGAACAGCTCCTCTAAATACTCCCCATGATACAATTTGTACAGTAGACAAATTGAAGCAACGTCACTTCGTGTACAAAGCGAGTCTAGCCGAGCAGAGATCACTGGGTCGCCGACGATACGAACCGCCCTACGTTGTATGTGATCAAGTGGAGTTAGCAAACACTGTAGCGCGCCGGCTCAACAATGTGAACAGTATTCCATGTGAGGCCGGCAGGTCCGGCAGGGCCTTATATAAAGTTGAAGTCGATGTTGAGGTGTAAAGTATCGTTTAGCTCTATTGATCATACCAATCTTCTTGGACGCCAACTTAGCTATGCTCTCCAGATGACCGCGAAACTGTACATCGCTGGATATGTTGACACCCAGGATACCAATGCTAGGCGTAACGCAGAGGGGTATACCTTCTAATCGAGGAGCTACGATAATTAGGGGACTTTCGCGGTAAATGTGCACACTTGTGTCTTTAGGAGATTAAGTTGAACTATATTCAGTCTACCCCAATCTGAAGCCTGTTCTAGTGATGTCTCAATTTCAGAGATAAGCTGTGATCGGCAGTCATTGAGGCAATCCCGAGAAATATTGGCTTGACCAGTGTATCTTGCGTCCACGTACCGTCATCCGCAGAGCAATGAATGTTATACATGTGCAACGAATCGTTGATATGCAGAAGGTATAGAGTGGGAGAAAACACACAGCATTGTGGGACGCCAGCGTTCAGGGGCCGTGGATCCTACGAACTTGATTCTCCGCCCAATGAGAATACTGGCAACCCATGCACAAAATTTTTGGGTAGCCCAAAAGAAGGAAGCTTCGAGAGAAGTGCTGTGTGCCACACCTGATCGAAGGCTTTTTCTATGTCCAAACTAACAGCTAAAGCCTCGTCTTTGCTTTCTACTGACTCCACCCAGTGGTAGGTCAAGAATACCAGAAGATCGCCAGCTGAGCTGCCACGGCGGAAGCCATATTGGCGATCACTTATCAGCGTCGTCCCCTTTGCGTAGCGGAGTGAACGACGACTGACAGAAGTTACACTGAACAGCTTTGGCGAGAGACCAAAACGCACGAGTCCTGGAGGTCAAGTTTACGAGTCTCTCGCCAATTTTGCTAACAAATTCTGACTTTGCCTTCGCGACACAACCCTTCAAAACCCTGGAGGCAACGTTGTAGCTTTTTTTAAGTGAACCTGTATTTGAATCACCAGCCACCTGAGCATTGGACTAGCCTCGATAGGAATCCTGTTTACGTCGAGACGCATACTTACAAGCTCGATCGAACCGTGGGCGGGACTTGCCACCTATGGGAACGGCAGAGCTAGGGATAAAAAGTTTCATACCCTGCAGAATCACATCGGCAACAGCGTCGGCGCAGGCGCTGGGATCGTCCAGCGAAAAGCAAACCTACCCCCAGGGGTAGGAGAAGAAAATGCGCAGCCCTTCCTAATCGGCCGACCTAAAGTGCCGCACACAACGGCAGCCTGCTGTGCGCGGTTGCATTGGGAATGCAAGTGGTACCTCACTATGTATCAGGCAGTGATCAGAGGACCCGAGGGGGCGCCAACAGATACCTGATAATTTTCAGGGTGAGAGGTCAGCTGAAGATCTAAAAGGGAGGCGGGATGAGCTCCGGCTCTCTCACTCACCGTACGAAACGCAATAGCCAGCTGTATTAGTAATATCAGCACGCCACTACTTCACGCCGGTTTTCTGTGAAAGAGTGGACTACCCCGGTCGAGCCGGCCCAATTACGAGCTATCGTCATTCGAAGGCCACGACCTCCCCGCAGCCATGCAGTGGCCACTAATTGACAATAGCTTGGCTCTACCACTTACAAATCTGATGAGTTTTAACAAGTTTATTGTTATCAGGTTACATGCAAACGATTTCTCTTTTTAATAAGCAGCGTTACCACAGCGCTAAATCCACGTTTATACAAATTTGACAATGGGAATGCTATCAAAAGTCGTTGAACGATCGACCATAATCCGGGGTACAATTGTCGGATTAGCTTTTATTGCCAAAATCCTTGGTAAGCATTTTTGAATTTGATTTTAATTTCCTCGTTCATTGTCAGTTCTATAAGTACTTCTTCCAGCTAGGGTGAAATTGCTGTGTTGTTTGATTGAATTGAATTTGAAAAAAGGTTCAACACCCAGTCTGGTATTTCTAATTTCAAATTGTCCTGGAATCTTTCTACGAAATCATTGTGGAGGTTTTCCAAATGTTGGCAGTGGACAAGCAAGTCGTCGTTGTTGCAGGATACTGATAAATTTGGAAAATTGTGGAACTCACGTCGGCCGATATTCTTCTTGTGTAAGAGCAGCATGGCTATGATAGCAGCAACGACATTTTTTGCTTTTATTAAATTCACCATCTTGAAGTTGGATTAAGCAATTTCAAATCATTAAGCAATTTATAGAGGTCCGTCAGGTACGTGATATCATTCTTTGTTGTGATGAGGTTGTCGCGCAATTCTGTGTCTTTATTTTCTAAGAACTCTATGACAGGGTCAAAGAGATTGTAAAATCGAGTCCGACAATTTCCTTTTGTTAGCCAACGCAGTTCTGGGTGAAAGATCAATCGGTTGAAATCTTCATCGTTAGCAATACAAAGCTGATTATCTGTCATTTATGACGAGATGTTGCAGTGATTGAAACAGTCGTTCACTTAAATTACTCGCAACAAAATGTTGTCGATGAATGACGCAATGTACAGAGCGCACATCTGGAATTTTGTTTTGTACGCTATGAAGCCTTTTTGACACCCTGTCATATCCGGAGCGCCATCTGTAGCAGCTGATATAATATTCTTCATGGGAATTCCTTTCTCATTACAAAACTTTTCCAGTGTATTAAATATGGTTTCTCCTTTTGTGTCTGTCTCTAAATTTCTAGCAAATAATAGTTCTTGACATATTTTTTCATCGTTAATAAACCTCACGTAAGCAACAGCAACAATACCTCATTAGTTGACAAAGTGGACGCATCAAGCTAAATTGACTATCTTCAGATGATTGCACAATGACTCTTCAATATTTTCAGCCGTTTCATCAATTCGTCTTTGCACAGAACTAATGTTCAAAGGAATTTTTCGTATAATATCTGCCGCCGGCTTATGGAGCACAGTAGTTTTAACTTCTTTTATTACCGGCAAAATTAACATTTCTCCAATGATATGTTTATTGTTTGTCCAAAAACATCATATAATTATGTAACAAACGATATAAAATCTTTAACACTTGGGTACTGTATACATTTGTAAATGTTTACTAAAACAAGAAGTAAGACAGTCTGATATTATGTTTAAATATTACATAATTTTTGTTTACTTTTGGTACCCACACTAGGTTTGAAAAACCTGTCTCGTGGGGTTTACCTGTTTGAGCAATTAACAAAGATATATTGTATGAAGTTCAAAGTCCGTCATCATCTTGCTTAGCAGCCGCCGAAATAAGTTTTGATACACTTGGCTGAGCTTCTTCTCCAGGTCTTGAAAATAGGCTACATTTTTTGTCCTTATCTGGATGCATTTTATTCAAATGATCTTGAAGTCTTGGAGGATTCATCACTTCGTTTGAAAATGTTTTTGAACAAAGAAGGCACAAAGGCAAAAATTTTGGATTTATGGAATTTTATATATCTGGACTCTCCGTCTCGTTTTTTTTTGCTTTCGACATGGTTTTGTTTTTACAAATATGTAAGTAAAGTGTTGAACTTAAGTACTTGTTTAACGGTTGCGCGCCAAACCACTGATGAAAATATAAGAAATATTACGAGCTTTTATATAGAGTTGAAATACAGCACACACCGACAAAAATAATACAAATATGCACAAACTCGTTTATCTCTTTCGACGCTCAATCATACTGAACAAATTAGAACAAGTATTGATAAACCAGCCGACTGCTGTAGGATTGCACGAATCGTGTCATTTAACAAAAACTTGCTACACCTTGATTGCGTACGGGCTATCTTACAAAAGCTATTTTATTTTTAGTTTTTATACAATCATACAGGGCAGAAATATAAACTATATAATCGATATTGTGTAGTAGGTAGGTTTTAATTTCAGTAAATTTTAAAATATAAAGTAAATGAAATTACAAATCAACCATCGCCCCCCCTAAACCACGCCAGCGCCCCCCATATTTTTCTGGGCCTCTTACCGCCCCCCTCTAAGCCTTCAGCGCCTACAAGGAGGCGCTATCGTCCACTTTGAGAAAGACTGCCTTAACTAGTAACTAGTAGGAAGTTGTATGTTTTGAGAGTACAGGGCAGCAATACGCGCTGAAAAAGTATAACACTATATTTTTCTACTCTCGACTATGATTGTTCACGTACCGCATGATGCGAATAATAGCATAAACAAGGTATCAGATTTGAGTATTAATTTAAGTATGACATGTGATATCCATCCAACGTCGAGATCCCTACAGTTGAAGAGAGCGGATCCATCAAAACGCTTTCTGGCCCGATGCGCAGGTTTCAAATGCACAGAAATATCCTCTTTGCTGATGAAAAATATTCACGATTGAAGAGTGCTACAACATGCAAAATGACAAAGTTTTACGCACACAGTTCTAAAGAAGCCGTCGAAGTGTTCGGAAAGGTATAACGTGATCATCATCTTGGGTCTGCAATGGTTTCGTGTGGAGTGTCTTATCAAGAAGTCACAAAGCTTAATTTTTGTGAATAAGGAGTGAAGACTTCATCCAAAGTATATCAAGAGACGGATCGTGTTGTGAAACAGCTCAGCAATACACTTTTTAAAAATGTACCGTGGACTTTCCAGCAGTACTCTGCACCTGGTCACAATGCACGAATTACCCAAGTCTGGCTCGAGACCAACGTTCGGAATTTATATTATAAGAGCTGAAGACTGACCCTCGTCTAACCCAGATATGAATCCCTTATACTACGTCACGCCGACATTGTGTCTCTTAAGAAATCTTTGGGGCAAGCAGTGGCTAAATTTCCCATGGAAACAGTGCATAAATTCATAGATTCATGGCCAGTCAGGTTAAAGACCTGTATTAAAGCGAAAGGTGGTCATTTCAAATAGAATCATTTTTTATTATTTGGTAAGACTTCCATAATATGCACATATAAGTTTTACTAACATCACATTACTTCATAAAAAAATAAATGCATATTCATTTGTAACAGAACGTATGGCAGAACTATAGGTAGGCGGGACGCCCAACAGAAGTGATGACTTAAACTAATCCGCTGCCGTATGCATAAGAAAAATTAAAGCCAGACAGACTGGCGCCGTAACGCGTTACGTAACGAAGCGGTTTACCCTCCCATAAGAAGTTATCACTGTAAAAACAAATCTAAATTGAACTACTCGTAGACGTATTTATTGTTTTTTCTCGGTGCGGCATCTTCACTCACCAGATGGGGCTAGATCACTAGTGTCAACTTTGGTGTGTGTATTCACCTAAATGGAATAATAGTAATGCTAATGGAATACAAAATATTTTGAGTACTCTACGTTATTGAATATTGTTACATTGATAAATGGCAAAAAACGTTTCGTGTGACGTGTGATTGCCAAAACTAATGAACGGATGCAAATAAACGACCTGGAAATTTCACATTCATTTCATATGAATTAAAAAATAAAACCTACACATTTCAATATATTTTTTAGTTAAAAATTGTGCATCAGCAGAAATAATAGAATATGACATATAAATAGCTCATACTATGCATGTGTTCTAGTTAATAAAATATCAGCTGTTTATCGTTTGGAAGTGACAATCATAGATCTTTGTAATACGTGATCGGCTTAATTTAATTGTGTATTGCATTGTTGGTGTATTACCATTATGACTACGGTTGCAGGTGGAACTTATAATTTTAAGGTGGTGCTTCTGGGTGAAGGTTGCGTGGGGAAGACGTCGTTACTCCTGCGATATATCGAGGATAAATTTAATGACAAACACCTCACTACGCTTCAGGTAAGATACTAAGCTCCCCCATATAACCAATTCGTTTCGCAACATTTTACGAGTAGATAAACTAATGTCACTATAAAAAAAAATGAAATAATGTGGTGCACTTTATTTAGAATTATTTTTCAGACGAATATTAAAGTACGACGAAGGCTTGATTTTATTTAGACGTAGCAAAAAGAAACGTATTAGTAATACCTTATTAGTAGATATTAACTTGTATTTAGTTAAGGTCAGCATTGTTCCCGGTAATTTATTATAGAATCAAATGCAGTTTAAAGCATTTATACTCCACCACCTAGCAAACCTATTTAAGAAATTATTAAAATGAGCAAATTTTAACAACATAAACATAATGTTTTCATAAATATACTTGTATTCATAGATGAAACATTTATAAGTATTTATCTTATTATTGAAAAATCACACGTAAGACTCCCAGAAACTAAAAAAAAAGAGATTCATTTAAAGTCAATGACATCAGAAAACAATATGGTAGTAAAAAATAGATAAAAAACTTGAATAGTTCAGTGTCCAACTTTATCAGTTGTCTAATCTCATTGCATATCTATTCTTATCCATGCATATCAGTTGATTTTTATCCATCCTACCAGCAAATTTATTTATATGGGCCAGACACACACCCATAGTCATTGCTTCATTATGCATATATGTTCATTGTATTTGCCCCAAAAAATTTAACATCTTTAGGTACACTATTAATGTTTCCATACTGGTTAGCCATATCTATACAGATAAATAAAATTGGAGCGTCTGTTTGTAATATTAAAATAACCGCTTTTTATTAAATGTATATGGATGTATACACGGTACATATACCAATTTTTTTTTTTTTTGTTTTTTCCGGGTAATCTCTGAAACGGCTGTATTAATTTTGACTGGACTTTTACTGCCAGATAGCTGATGTAATAAGGAGTAACATACTACTTTTATTTTAGAAATTTTATTTGCTTTTATTACTATAATTAAATATTAAAAAATAACTATTCTGCGCAGACGAAGTCGCAGGCACAGCTAGTTAAAAATAAAATTTAAATGCTAGTTACACTCGCGTACAGATGTTTCCATACAATCCTTGGATACCTAAATTATTCAGATTACTTAATACTTTAGGCTTGTGTGGGTAGGTTCTTGAAATTGCTGCTCCTACTGCTAGTTTTTTTTAACATACAGCAAATATTCAGTAGGCTCGATTATGGAACCATGGCCCGTACCTTTGGTTCTTTTTGTTTTAGTACTTACTTGATTTTGTACTTTACCTGTCATGTGCACTAATTGATGTGATATTTTTTTAGTAATTTAAGTAGAGGTCCCTGTATGCCTCCTCCTGCTAGTTTTTCATCTGTCATAATTATGCATATCAAATGCCTTGCTGAAATCAATATATAGAGAGAGTATATGCATTTTATTATTTAAGTAACCATTAACCTCATTTGTACTGAAATCACCTTACTGAAACTTGTACTGTGTACTACTAATTATGTTGTTAGTCTGTAAAAATGCATTTATCTGATTGCCTAGAAATCTTTCAATAATTGTATCAACACAACATAGTGATAGCTCATACAAGAGTACTGTGATGATTACATTATCCTAGTTCTTTGCAGTACCTGCCCGAGATCTCCTCCTCCTGTAGGCTCTAATAATGTCATCTGGATTCTGGCGAATGTTTACTTTACTTTCTTTAAGAAAAGTCAGTACTGTACCTAGTCTTGCCATAAATACTGAAACAAAGAAAAAAATAATTTTCTATTGCAAATAACATTTATTACTTTTACAGTGTGTTAGTTTAATACATAAATATAAAACAATTTAAAATGTAAAAAGCTTATTCGAAGTAGTCTTCATTAGCTGCCATACAGCCCTTTAAACGTTGAGGCCAGTTATCAATAAAAGCACGCACTCTTTCCATGGGAAAATTCTTCACTGCCAATCGTACGGATTGTTTTAGGGACTCCAAATTATCATGGCGTTTAGAGTAAGCCGTACTCTCTAAAACTGACCATAAATCATAATCCAGCGGATTAAGATCGGGACTAGACGACGGCCAGTCTTCAGCTTTGATGAAGTCCGAAACATTTGTTTCCAACTAAGACTGCGTAGACCGAGCTTTATGACCCGGCGCCGAGTCTTGCTGGAAGGACCATTCTTAGTTATTGAACATGGTGTTAAGGGGCTTCACTACCTTCTCAAGAATGGTATCTTGGTACACTTGTGCCGATGTTTTGATACCTTTTTCACAGAAGTATGGCTCAGTCACTCCTTCATAGCTAATACCCCACCAAACCATCACTGAAGTCGGATAGTGTCACACTCTGTCGACTAATTGGGAAGCTTCCTTAGAGCTTTGGGCATAAATACGGTCATTTTGTTTGTTAAAATGTTGCTCAATTGTAAAAATTTTCTCATCCGTAAACAAAATTTTTCTGTGACCTTCCTTTGCATACGGCTTCAGTAGTTGTTTCGATTTTATCACCCTATTCTTTTTTAAATTATCAGTTAAGAAATGACTAGTACGTCTCTTATAGGCTGCAAGTCCTAAGTCATCTTTTAAAATACCCGACATGGTTCTAGGTGCTATCTTCATCTCCCGAGATAAAATCTTTTGCTTTCAACAGACAGGATTTCTTCGAATTTTTTCCCTTACTGCTTTGACCACCTTTTTCGTACAAACACTATGTGAACGGCAAGATCTTTTTCTGTCACAAACAGAGGAGGTCTCGTAGTACCTATTAATAGCCCGGTACACAAACATTTTACTAATACCAAGCATATGAGAGTTTTAAAAATTGCATTTGGCTCCATACCTACGTTGTGTAATGGAATTGCAGTGATTCGGTTCTCTTCATCATCCCACTCCATTTTAATATCGCAAAACATTGTACAATGTAATAGCGCCAAAATGAGAAAATTCAATGAACAATCATATAAAAATGACAGATTCCAAATTCAAATGTAATATTTTGTTTATTTTTAATTGTAACAGTATTTATGGCCAGACTAAGTATTTAAAATTTACATTCTGGATGTGATTATCTAAGGTCTATCTGATCTAAAGTCAGAACACTGATTTTCCAGCTTTTTCATGTTTTCCTCATATGTTTGAATTTTTACTTCATACTCATCAGTGATATCAGAGTAATATTGCAATGTGTTCTGCATTTCCTGTCTGATGTCCTCCTTCACATTTGCGCAAAGCTCCGCACCATAGAATTACAATAGCTGCCGGGCAAACCATTGCACTCAGTGTCTGTTTTCATCACCCTCTGGCATGGTACATGTTTTGGCTTGGTGGTTCCAGTACACAAGCCTTACATTTCCAATTCAATGAGTCTGTGGAGCTTATTGTAACCAGCTGGGCAGCTGATACACAGTCACAATTTGTGTGGATTTGCTACATCTAGTTCACTGCAATCCAGGACATTTTTTATTTACTAATTTTGTACATTTTGCACATTTAACCATTTATAATAATACGTCGTAGCAGTGCTAAGCGCATTCGTACGACAGCATGGGTTAACTGACCGCGCACAACTCTACTATACTAGAGAGAATTGTGATAGTATGATAATTACAATCGTCACTTACTGTCGTTTTTTAAAAATTGGCCTAACATAGCCATTTTTTCTAAATTCGTGAGGATAATCTCATCAACCGTAGTGTCATATCAGGTGGATATGACACTACGGTTGATGAGATTCGTTATAGCCTCTGAAATATCACTTTTGACTAACTTAATAACTGAAAGCCCAGAACTTTCTTAGGATTTAATTTTTTAATGATATTGTCAATTTGTTACCTATGAAGTTTTGATAACAAATGATAAAATTTGAAGGCGTTCCGTGCATATTTTCATCTAACACTTGTGGTTTACAATTCGGGTTTTTTTTTACTGCTACATCAAAACAATTTGCGAATCCATCAGCCATATCTTTATATAAGATTCCTTGCGACTCAAAAGTTCTAATGATAGCTTGGTTGGCAGACAATGTTACGCGGCCCAAAATTCGATTCACAATCTTTTATATTAGTCAAATAATATGCATTCCTATTCTCTTCCAAAACTTTGTTACGTATTTTATTGTATTCCAGTTTTATTTCAAGATTATTGGGATATTTTTCCATTTATTAAAAGTTTGTTACGTTTTTTACACAACTGATTAATATTATGGGTATTCCTGGGAGTCCGATGTAATTGGTGGCGTCTTGTATAAATGTTTCTCACACTAGCCCGGTTGTGTTCATTATTAATAGAATTACGAATACAATGATAAATTTGTTTGCGGCAACTCATATCTTTGATCTGTGTCTATTTGACTTTATTTAATTCATTAGTTAACATTTAATAATTTACATGTGTTTTGACGACATCCTGTGTTCGCCGAGTCCAATAGGCTGTCGCAAACGCACGAAAACACAATGGCCCTAAGATCGGCCAGTACAACATCGATTGCCGCTAAGTCTGGACATAATGTGGGGAAACGAGCGAATATGTGGTTAAAACAAGATTTACTAACCATATTTAGTTTAGTCTCAACTCTAGTGTACTCTGAGATTCCACACATCAGTTCGCGCTCACTCAGTGTTTCTAAGTACGAGTTTGTTTGTAATGGCATGTTTTCAAGTCTATATTTATATTGCTGATGAGTAACGCATTGTGCTTCAAATCAAAACTTGATACATATCCAGTTCCCTAACAAATAATTACGGGCATGAGACAAGGCCTAAATATACTGCACACACAATTACATCCTGATAGTTATCTGATTTTAAAATACCTATATATACATTTTTAAAATAAGATTTTATATTCAGTTGTTGTAAATTTTAAATATTCCGCCACCTTCTTTATTTACTCGTAGTTGTGAGTGCATGTTGTAGCCAGGTATATTATAAAACTGTACAATGTTCTCAGATATGCCTCTGTAAGTATTATCATGTCTAGTGGATAGGAACATTGATGAATTGTTTGTAACAGTTGGTAAAATTAGTATATAATATTATTATCTTTTTCGCAGTCACGGGTAGTAATCCCGGTCATTTGATAGGCGTGCGCGGGGATAAGGATCCAACCCGTAGAGGTCCCTTAGGATAGACTGTATGTAATGTTGTACACCCGCCGTGACCCGCTCCAGGGTATATCAATGGGACAATATACCAATGAATACGTCACGGCAGGTATTGGGACTATTGGAAATATGTCGGAAAAAAGTGGGCTATTAAAATGAGATCACGAGGGATTATTTGTATTGGGCTATTGCAGAAGAGGAACGGACGCCGGCCATAACTATCATTACTATATTACTATTTGATGTTACTCCTGGCAGGCGGTGGCTCGCCACTCACTGGATGGACCCCCAAAATGCCAGAGAAAGTCGGCCGTAGGCAACACCGGTGTGAGTGACTCAGGGGTGTCGAGAGGTGTGCTGCGCTTTCTCAGAAGTTACTCGCGGCGTTCTGCCCTTTAACACTTCCACCCCTGGATCATATCACCTGATAAAGCAATATGCTCTATCGACTCCTCTCTGGACGGCCAATGAAGGCAAGCCAGAGCTGATAGTCCTGCGCTGAGAGTTCTTGACTTTCCACTCCGGCCGACGAAGACACGCCGGAGACGAAGGCCCTGATCGACTCTCTGGAGCATTCGGGTACCCGTGGTGTCGTTACGCACCAACAGCTCGCCACCAGCTGCCCTGCGGGGTTATATAATTATTAGTATATATTATTATAAATACATTAGTAAAACTGTATAAAAGTGAACTATAAAATGATTATTGCATTAAAATGATTACTGCTCTTGTATAGTTCAGTAGCGCTGTATATTGTAATAGTGCAATTGTCTCCAAAACCCTTTTATTGTAACTTATTTCGTATTATGATCTGTAAAAATTATCTTTGAACTTGTTGCTACTGTGTTTACATCGATAATTAGTATGGAAATTTTTGCCGCATCTCTAGCATACCGTTTCGGATTCACAAGATTTTTATTCAAATTTATCAACATCTATACAGATAAATACAATTGGAGTGTCTGTTTGTAATATTAAAATAACCGCTTTTTACTAAATGCATATGGATGTATACACGGTACATATACCAAAATGAATATTTTTACAATTTTTGTCTGTCTATCTGTTTGTTCCGGCTAATCTCTGAAACGGCTGGACCGATTTTGACGGGATTTTCACTGGCAGATAGCTGATGTAATAAGGAGTAACTTAGGCTACCTTTATTTTAGAAATTTTATTTATTTTTATTAATATAAATAAATAAAAAAAAAAAATCCGCGCGGACGAAGTCGCGGGCACAGCTAGTATATAATACAACATAACAGATCTTTGGTGAAGTCTTTGAAGCCTAGGTTTCGTTCCATCGCCTCTTTAATAAGATTTGTATGTAAATTGGCGTACGTGTCGCCGTATGCATTTGGAGATCTGCCTGTTCACGTGTACTCTGCTGTGTGATCTAAAGACTGCAACCACATTATATGTCTGACCTGTATAAGATTTTGCGTGTGACTCGCTTCTCGGTTCGCTCCCACTGCAGATTTCAGGAGCTTGTCGTCAATATCATCCGGTGTTATATAATCGGACACAAGATCAAGGCAAAAGATGGACGGATCGTAGGATCACTAGCCGATACCTTTTATCTCACAGTCAACGGTCAAGGTCATAGAGACATTATTGGATGAAGTTTATTTCGTTTTTAGTCCAACTATCTCTACTCTAGGTCCACTTAAGGCCTATAAAGGTTCCGTTGTCCATTTTCGAATTGCCCCACTCTCACTCACTCATCGATTCAGTCTCGTCGATATCTCAGAATGAAAAGAGTATTGCTTCTTTTTTGCCGCCATATTAGATTTCAAATAATATAACACAGCTTACTGCATTCTATTCATCATGCTCTTGCATTTGATACCCATGACGGAGGTGTCAAATAAAGAAAAAGTCAATCGCCGCAAGTCGGTCGCCATATCAGATTTTAAATCGCTAACACAGCTGTATTCAACTCGTAATGTCATTTCATTTGATACCTATGTCGAGAAGGTTCTAAAGGAAAAGATTTTGTGGTAGCGGTCATATTGGATCTACTAGAATGTTGAATGTAGTACGAGTATATTGTATTGTCTGTAGAACAAAAAGTGTGTGCAAAATTTTAAACGATCATGTCGGAAGGGGTCAAATTCTATCTACTTATCTATCTACTATAACTTCACGCCAAATCCCTTGCGGGGTAGGCGGACGGAACCGAGCGCCATAAGACGCGGTCCTTACACACTTCACTCGCTTCTTTAACATTCATAACTCTTTTCATGCACGCCCGCTGATTTCTAGGACTCTTGACATCACCTTCTGATAAAACACGACCAATTTGGTCATGGTATATTTGTTTCGTCATTCTTTCATCCTGCATTCTTTCTACATGTCCGAACCAACGGAACATGCCTTTTCTTATCTTAACACTGACACTTTCTTTCAGACCAACTTTCTTTCTTATGTCATCATTACGAACGTCTAGAATTCGATCGCAAGATCCCTCCCGGACAAACAAACAGCAAACCCAATAAGAGCTTATAAAAAGACTAAAATGTCATCGTGAGAATGTGGCCAATCGCCTTCTATTCATATTTTTGATAAATAACAACATATTATATATAAGGAAATGCAATAATATTAATTTACACATGTTTTCGAGTTACATTTGACTCAATTGATATTTTAGTGAACTTAAATGGTGAACATTTATTTACAGGCGACATTTTTAAATAAGAAGTTAAACATAAATGGGAAACGAATAAATCTTTCTATTTGGGATACGGCTGGCCAAGAAAAATTTCATGCCCTGGGTCCAATTTATTACCGGAATTCCAATGGGGCAATACTTGTTTATGACATAACCGATGAGGATTCTTTTGGAAAGGTAAAGTTTCATTATTCTTCATATCACAGGTTTCTTTATATTATTGCCAGGTGGACAGACATAGTACTTCTTCTCCCCATCCCGTTTCCTAAGCCGTTTTTGGGGTTACTACCTTCTGATTGACGAGGTCGGTGGTTCAGTGGTGACTTACTTTGACACCAACGCTCGTGGGTTCGATTCCCACACAATACAAACATTTGTATGCATGAACATGTCTGTTGTCTTGGTCTGGGTATTTTCTATGTATAATAAGTATGTATTTACAAAAAAAAAGTATTTCCGTATGTTTATCAGCTGTCTAGTACCCATAACACAAGCTTCGCTTACTTTGGAGCTAGATGGCGCTGTGTAATTTGTCCGTTAATATTCAGGAACACCGTTCCTCTATGAAATCTATATGCTTGTCTGTGCGATTGTCTGTGTGTGCGTTTTTTTCGAATATTCGAATTTTAACTTCAGATTCGGATTCAGCATAAAAAAGTAGTTCTACCGGCTGTATAATGGGTTGTGTTCTGAGGAGTTGTTCGACATTATACCAACAGCCTCGTTTTACAATCGCACAGCTCGCCGGCGGCTGGGAGTTCATACGCACACACTGGAACCGCAATGGTCGCGCACTGTGCGCTTCACGAGAAGTTTTCTACCGAGAACTATTAAGTTGTGGAAAGAGCCGAGCCTGCCGAGGTTTTCCCAAGGGACTACAGTATGGGTTTCTTCAAGAAAGGCGTGAAGAGGTTCTTACAGGGTCGGCAACGCAAGAGTGACACCCCTGGTGTTGCAAATGCCCATAGGCTACGGTAACTGCTTACTACCATCAGGCAGGCCGTACGCTTGTTTGCCACCTTAGTGGTATAAAAAAAAAGTAGAATATGAATGTTCAGGAACGCCGTTCCTATCTCTTAGGAACATGGTAAAAATAGCCAATAAATATGAAAAAAAAAAAAATTGAATTGTTATATAATTAACGAGCCAGGTGTTCCTCTGGCAATGCAAGCTTGCGCATTCTCAACTGATATATTTTGATTACTAAATGGAGCGATTGCCATCAGACCTCCGTAACCTAGAGTGTACGAATTTAGTGGTACATGACAGGTTTCGAACCGGGTATCCGTTGGTCAATAGGCCGGTTATTTATCCACTGGGCTATCACTGCTCAGTGATCACTACTGTGTTTCGCTGTATCTCAGTGTGGTAGTTGGTATTGTTTAATGTTTTTTGGTATTTATAGGTTAAAAATTGGGTCAAAGAACTGAAAAAGATGTTAGGAGCAGATATAGTTCTATTCATTGCTGGCAACAAGATTGATTTGGAGCATGAAAGAACAGTGTCACTAGAGGAGGCCGAAAGGTATGTTAATTATGGAAATTTAGTTTAAGCCAAGAATGAGAAAATAACTTAGGCAGTTTGGTACGAGTATCTGTGTTGACCAATAAATTAGTGTCGAATTTAACTAGATAATTGTGTTTGAGGCTCAACGGAATATCACCTGTACGTGGTGCACCACCACCAGTCGAGGCTGTGGCGAACAGGATAGAGAAAATAGCTATGGCTCCATAGCTATTTTTAATCTATAACAATTTGGCTGGGTTACAGAAGGTCTCTTTCACTGTAATCAAACCACAGCGACAGCAGGAGTGGCAAAATGTGAGCAATTCTCCATATTTGGTTTCTCCATTTGAAATATAGAGGGCAGGAGGAAGAAATTGATAAAGACTCACCAGATAGACAGAGAGCGGATTCGAAAGGTTTAGCAGAGACCTCGCAAAGGGCACGATAACATTTTGGAAACTGAATAATTTATCTTTGTTTATTTTTTTATACAACCTCGGGAGGCATAAAAGCACACGGCTCACCTGATATAAAGCGGTTACCGTAGCATACACACAGCAACTCTGCTGCTAACATAGCAACTCCTTAAGAGATTACCGGTGATCTCACTTACACGTAGGGATACAACAACCCTCTCAACGAGTTGTTATTTGGCTGTAGTTTTCCGTGGGGTAAAGGTACTTCTTCAGGCGGATTGCTTTGATGCGCCCTAATTCTCTTAAAAACACCCAGACTAAAAACCAAAGTGTGGGAATCGAACACAGGGGCGCGTTGGTGTTAAAGTAGCGTTACTAACCACTGCGCCACCGAGCTCGCTAATATCTTCGTTGTTATTAAATGCATGTCGTTTCTCCACGAGGCGTACTCAGGCACTGCAGATTAGTCGTTAGACTAACATACTACGAATGACAAATCGGCACTACAAAAACATTTCCCCAAGCAGATGACCAAATTCGCTAAACATCTTTTAAATAACGGACGTATTTTATCCCCACTGAAACATATAAAAAACCCCTAATAAATAAAAGATAACGAAATATATTTCATAGTCATTTCTAATAAAGGCATACAGGCATACGGGAGTAAGTGTGGTCACGAGGAAACTCCTGGAGATATGCGTGTGATGTGGTGGCAAAGCACGAGTGATATACCTTGTATTACGAGCCTCGATAGGCTTCGGCCTTACATGATCAGTCGGGACGCCGGATTGATATAAAGCGGTTACCATAGGGTTAGGGCAGTTCGTACCTTTGCTACCTAACGAGGAGCCGAGAACCTTCATTTGTCAATTTTGTAATTACAGCTATGCAAATATGGTTGGCGCGAAACATTTTTATACTTCGGCGAAGTTAAACCAGGGAGTTGAGGATCTGTTCCTTGATCTGACACAAGAGATGGTTGAAAGATCCGAGAGTAACTCGCAGGTGGACCAGACCAGGACGTCGAGGGTCTTAGTTGTAGACGACGAAGTTGCCGCGAACCAGACTTCTTCATGCTGCTCTGGAGGTCGAAGTAATTAACCAATGTTAACTATTAGGTTGTCTTCTATTCTAAACGTTATACTGTATTATATTATTATAACCAAAAATTTAGAGTAAGCAGGATACCGCTTATTTTTTAAACAGTACGAATAAGATTTCCGTCTGCATACTATGACAGTTTTTGTTGCTTGCCGGGCACTATCGAAAGACACTTGTGGACGTTGGGAAATACGAATTTGAAACCTATCTCCGACATTTGTTTCGCCGTCGAACTCGTCGTGCACACAATGTATCGTTTATGAGCGATTCGACGACGACAAAACCTTTCACGCCACGAACGATTCGCCGACAAAATGTTTCGTTTATAAGACGGACGGACAATATAACCCTATTACTACAGTTAACCCTTTAACCGCCATATTTTGTTACATCATCATACACCCTAACGCCAGCGGCCTGTCGGCGTAATTTCAAATAGGGTTAAGAAATAGTGTTATCGATTGGTTTAAATGAATAAAAGTTCAAAATTTAATTAATATTAAATCAGTCTTTATTAGTCAAGTATCAAGGGACTACAGTATGGGGTTAAGCAGGCCGTAAGCTTGTTTGCTACCTTAGTGGTATAAAAAAAAATAACATTATTTACCACGTTTCAATCAATATTCTAGCAATGAATCTAGTATAACATCATCGTTTTCTGATGCATCTCTTCGAGCTTGATTTATGAAATTAATAATTTTCATATATAACTCTGATCGTATCTCAGATCGAACAGTCATTATTTCCTTCTAAAATATTTAATAATTCGTAGTCTTCTAACATGGCAAGGGGACAACACTAATTTGTACAAGGAACGTGTTATTACGGTGACGGCGCCTGAGCAACAGCCATCAAGATACAAATATGGCGTCGTTAGACCTTGAGCCGTACGTAAAATCACGGTGTCGGCGATTGGAGATAATCTGAACTAGTGAAGTTCTCAGTTATCGCTTCTTTATCGAAACAATAAATTATCTCTAATATTTAACACACATTAAAATAAACGTTTTTATTGTTTTAACATGCTTCTACTTAGTACGACTATTCGTGCTTCGAGTTTGAAGAAATAATTTGGATTTCAATGCAATATTTTTGCTTTCACACCATGATTATTCAATAAAGTTTCGTTTAGATTACGTTGATTTGCTCATCCCTAGTAAACGTAATATCACGATATTGGCGATTCGTGTTAGTACTAAGTAACACCTTACAGCGAATACTACATAATCAACTTCGCAATTTTCTATAAATATCATAATGAAACGCAGCAAAATTTGTTAATTATTTAGAATACATCCTGGATTGTAATGTACAACGTTTATTGCAAGTTAATCTTTAATATAAATGCACCAATAAACAATTTATAAAACTTGACGTGAAACTACGTCTGTGGCGCGTGGAGCACATTTTTCATATCCCGAAATATTACGGTGATGGCGGTTAAAGGGTTAAATATGCTACCGTGATTAGCTGATTAACAGTAAACATATGGACGAACGGAAGTAACTATTAAAAAGTACTACTAACAAAATTGTAAGTAATATTTATTGGTAATATATATAGTGAATGATAGTCATATAGGTACAGAGTGTACTAAAATATATATAAAAGGCATTCAGTGAACAGTTTGGTTGTTGTTTATGCGCCAGTTTCGTGATGGGTATCTGTTAAGAAACATTTGTTTTGCAAATGTAAGTGTTGATCTACCTGAGGCAGACGTCTTTGCCAATAATATTCTCGTACAAATCGTATGAAAATTTAGCTATTAATGCTACAACAGGTGATCTTTAATTTTCAGTTGTTTACACCCAACGCTTTTATGTGCGTCTAGTGGACACTGTCCATAAACAGTATCTACCTACTTGCGACTGCGTTAGTAGTGGTAGGTAGATATGGTTGGTTTAATATTGATTGTATGTAATAAACTGGTAGGTTCTATCCCAAAAACAACATATAAGCAGCGTCTATGTTTCCGCAGCGCCGTGATAGCGATGTTTTTATAACTCACCGAGGAATTATGTGAGTTTTATGTCTTTGTACAACGTAGGTGATGGAAAGTTTCTCCGTAACATCCATTTCTGTATTACACTAGGGATGCGGTATCTAGCCTACTATAAATATATGATTATAATTGCAACGCAAAACATTATAAATATATAAGATTGGCCTTAGAATAATTTATGAAATTGTAACATATTATGTGGTTAGTTTGCTAGAAACATTGTAAATATATAAATGTGTATTATTAATTGGTGCAGTTAAGTTATACATATGTAAATGCTATTTATACAATTTTTAATAACTTTCTTGTTACTGATGTGATTACATTG
This sequence comes from Pyralis farinalis, assembly GCA_947507595.1. NCBI lineage: Eukaryota > Metazoa > Arthropoda > Insecta > Lepidoptera > Pyralidae > Pyralis > Pyralis farinalis. The sequence goes on along the minus strand of OX382265.1, from coordinate 19,918,108 downwards.
ATTATTTCTAATTGAAAATAATTATATACTTAAGTATTTTATAAGATCATTTTGTTCTGGCAAACTGACTATTTTTATATGTTTATAGCTGGTATCGTATGTCGATAGGATCACAGAGATAAAATAGATAAGCATGCATATGAATATGCTATCTTGAAAAGTTTTGGGTTTGCAAAACCATTCGGTATATTACATACTTGATTAAATAATAAAAATAACAAATATTGCATTAATATGTATGTTCTAGCCAAAACAATAATAAGCAGCTATCTGCTTAATAATGAGGTGTTAATAAGATGATCTAGTTTATATATAGTGTTTATAATTATGATCAAAAGGAAAGGGGCTGATTTAATGTTAATACATTTTGCTATGAGATCAATTTGATAATTATATATAAAATTAACGTCCCTGTATCGAAATGCATGGCATCACCACAGATTTTGTATCACCAGTTCGAACATAATCCGAGCATTAATCCCGGTCGCGTCCATCACCAGTTCAATGTCTTAATTTTGTTGAAGGTTTGTTTATTCAAACAAACTTTTTCCATAGATAACACGTATATGTATGTGCCAACATTCATGCAATGCAAACTATTTCTGTTTGCGGATCTCGGATACAGCAGATTTCGAATTTACTGCATAACTGATTTTGTTCATTTAAGTTGGGCGTAAGGGCATTTTCGATAGACAGTGATCTGGGTAATTCTATAAAATACTATAATAAGATAGCTGAAATTGAAAGAGGGGCAAATTGAATGATGTTTTAATCACGTTTTAACGACAGTGTAATGAACTAAAACTGTATTTCTTCAAATATGGATGCTGTTTTGTTAAGTTCAAGCGAATATTGTAAATTATATATAAAAGATCCAGTGTCGACTAATGAACGTCAAGGACATAGATTTTTTTATCTACCACCAAGTCAAGTAAGCCTGGTGCCCGACAGGAAGTCAATTTCACAACATGACAGTGGGAGAAAAATATCTGCAATCGCGCAGTTCGTTTTCATGGATGAGGATGAATTCCCAGTCCATCGCGACCGTTGTGGCCTCGGAACACAACGGCAGACATGCCCCAGTGCTCGAACACTTTACAAAAAATATTTATTGTGTATGCATGTACATACAGTGTACGGCTTAATTACATATTTTTATGCTGCTGCACTTTCACGAGTTACCGTATTCGACTCGTGGGCGTTGTTCCTACATTTCTATTGAACGTACGAACAATCCCGATAAACTAAATTACAATATGGATATATGATACCACTTAATATATACATATCATCGCGCCTGTCTCACATTAGGGTAGGCAGAGACTATGGAACGTGCACAAATCCAAACACCCCTCTCGATTCTTCCACACTCATCAATCTCTTCATGCATGCTCTTCGGTTTTGGGTGCTTTTGATTTGGCCCTTTTTCAACACGATCACCAATTTGATCTATATGTGTGTATAGGGCGGTCCCTCCCCATTCACATAATCTCGCGTGATATACTTCTTTCGTAACTCTTTTATCATTCACTCTTTCTAAATGACTAAACCATCTCAGCATACCCTTTTCGATTTTCGACATTACATTACATCAAAGTTCCTTACTTTGTGGAATGAAAGATGTATCGTGCTATTTTTTACTCTATCAATCATTCTCACTCTACACATACTCCTCAGCGCTCTCATTTCTACGGCGTTCACCCTGCTTTCATGCTTCTTCTGCCATACCCATGTTTCACTGCCGTACATCAATGTTGGCGTTAATACATCCTAGGTGATAGCAAGGCGGGCTTTGCTCGATATGTTATCACTTAAAACACTACAGAAATATTGATTACACGACCAAAATGAAACAACGCTAGCTAAACCAGGCAGCTATTAAAATGTATTCGGTTACTTACATTACAACATAGAAGAGCGGCCGCGTGATCGCAAAACATAGCCTATTCATAACAGAATAACAAAACAGAAGCGTAACTCGTTGTGTATACCAATTAAGCCACCCAGTGACCTTTCGTCAGGACATTTTTATTTGTAATTGTGCTTCATTCCTTTATTATTCATTGAAAATGTGAATAAATTATAGGTGCCACCGGAATCAATTCTAACATCTAACTTTATGTAAGTGTAAACTATAAGGCTGTGACAGGTGGACTGAGAAAGCGATTAGGGCAGGCAACTCATCGCTAAACCACGATGGCGTCAACGTGGCAAGTACGATTCAACATATTTTAAGTTTAATTTATGGCGTAGATGCGATTATCTTGAATATGATAATATAAAAAATGTGTGTTAAAAAATTTACAAATAAAATGAACTACTTATCGTGGCACTGGCGGCTCTCGTATTAAAATCTTATTTATGAAACGTAGACAACAAGTAATATGTATCACGTTCGCTAGGCCTTCACTGACTAGACATGTGCACTATTTACATTCTCATCTTTCTTTTTTCACCTCTCGTCCTTTCAGGATCTCCAAGAGACACGCACTAAGTAGTGCTTGTGGGACCTCTGTAGGCTCTTGCATTTATTTTATGGCATGGCATACATTATGGCATTTCGGAGCCGTCTATCAGAATCAAATCAGTCGCGTATTGTGGGTCATTCCGTCTCTATGTATCCATTTGAATATTTTTGTGACAGAATAGCGTGTTCGGCACAAGTTGTCGTTCCATATATATATATATATATAGGTACGTTTAAAATTATCTTACCTAAATCATTCATTCTCTTATCTCCATATGGACCAAGCACAACCAAATCCAAAATGTCCCTTATGATCTCCAAAAACTTTTCCGAGATCCTATGGATTAGCTGACCTACAGGAACGTATGATGCAACCGAAAAAAACTCGAGTTTAGAGAGCTTTATTCGAACCCAAAGATGTATTAGACCTACAAAACCGTAATCTCTCACACCCGAGGCTAAACCAGAGGAGAATACGACATCCGCGCCCACGCTTACCTTGTTTTGCCCCACACCAACAGGGCCATCATGCCACCGGGAAGATCATTGTTGTCGCTTTCTTTCCGCTTAGTCTCTGTCATACATAATATACTCGTACATCTTTCGTTCATTATATCTATTTGTTCAATCAACTTATATTTTAATTCATCTCCCACATTTACTCATTTTTATATACACTTATAATTATTTGTTGTGGAATTCCCCATAATAACAACATTTCAACACACGCCATTAAAAGTGGGACAGACGGACGAACAAACTGATAGCGTATGCTTAGTAACAAGGTGCAATACTGTTTGGTTGGGTACGTAACATGTTATATGACATAATAAAATGGCGCCTTAAAACACATTCCGTAATGGCGTTAGAATTGTCACTTGTTGGTTGCCTGCCCCGTTGTTAATACAATAGCCGAGTAAAGGAAATGGACGAAAAAAACATTTGATTGAATGTTTCTATTTAGTATTAAAAATAATATTATATTTTCGTTATGTAACAATTTTATGATTAATATTATTGTCAGTAGATAATATATGATTATAACTTATATGTATGTTTTTAATTTTAAACCTATTAGTACCTACACTTCGTTTGATTATAAATAATAGGTTTGATGGCATAAGCAACATTGAATGTATTTATTTTTACCGTTAGAAAGTTAATGAAATTATAAGGTAGATATTTTAAATAAAAGTTTTGGAGTATCATACAATTTTGATAAAAAATTAAATAAGATATAAGCTATTGATTTATTTTCCTTTCGAGGCGATTCAAGGAAGGACCGTGCTGCTGTGAGAATATAACCCGATAGATGCGTTGTAGAAACGTAGCAATCCCAAGACTTTCTAAGACAAGAAAACGGCATTTATTTACCCATTCACATTTGTCACACAGGCTAATGAGTACGTGATGGATAAGTTTATTTTAGTATCATTTTGACACCTTGACTAATGTTTTGAAATTTACAGCTGAACGCTAGCTCAGCAGTTAATTCAACAAAGAATGGACTCGAATGCAACCCATCCAGCAAATAGCTTAATATAAAGTAGTACAACAAAGGTACGCGAATCAATTCGTTCGCTTGTATAAAGCTAATGCTTTGCTGCCATGTGAATTACATTAGTTTTAATATAATTAAAATACTCTTACTTAAACATTTATTGCACTTAATTCATTTTGTCTTAATAAAAAACTTAATTTATTTCACCTAATAAATTAAAATAACATTTATTGATTCCGCGGCGGTACGAAATTCGCAGCGTCAGCTACTCGTAGCTAGAAATACTCGTAAATATGAATCTGTAATCAATTTCGTGATAATTATAAAATAAGTATGTAAGTACGAAACATATTTGTTTTATTTCTCAGGAACTATACCTATTGGCAAACAATCGCTATCATGATTTCAGTATAGCGGTGTACCTTGAATTTTGATATAATTTGGTTCTATAAGAGATACTTTTTTTTTTAATTTAGGTTTTGAACGAAATTAAAGTTCATATGCTTTTTTTGATTAATGGAATGATTCGATTCGTTATGTGTATCTTAATTTCCGTTCCGTCTTTCCAATAACCATCATTTTGACTTTTGCAAATTTACTTTGTGTGCAACACCGTTGGTTTTTTTATACAACGTCGGGAGGCATTCAAGCATGGCCGTATGCTTGATTATCTGATGTAAAGCAGTTACCGTAGCCTATTAACACTTGTAATATATTAAGTATCACTCGCGCGATGCCTCCTCTACTGCTTACACAGCAACTCCTTAGGAGCTTACTGGTGACCTCACTCGCACGCAGGAATACAACAACCCTCTAGGGAGTTGTTAATGATTGTTGTTTGGCCGCGCTTCTACATAGGCTTGTCTCTGCGATTGCCCGCTACCTGTAATGTAGCACTGTCCCACCGCCTTTCCATTGCTTCACCGACCTTCAGGTCATGGCGTACAACCGTCATACGCCCTGTGACTTTATGTAGCATGCTATGATTTGTAGCATGTCATGTAACATTTACAGCACCTGAGGATATCTTATGTACATGCAAAATACGTTGCAGAGAAAACCAGAGCAGTCTAGCCAGTAGCTGCTCCAGCAACGGTGGCGTATGCATACATTTTCTGTTACTGATGCCTAAACATACGCAGAGACGATCACAGCAGGACGGTGGTTACATGTATCGTCTGCTACAGATAGCTGGTTTAAAAGGGTCTGTATGCAGCAACGTTAACATAAGCTGCAAGCCATTTGGTGCCACCGATTAGGAATGTATGTTTGTTGCTGTGTCGTGCTGAGAAGTCGGTGACAGGCAGTAGTACTCCTGACAGTTAGGTCCGCCGATACAGCTTCTCTGCCTGTTTCTGCCCGTTATGATTAATTCATTAAAAAGATAAACTGACATCAAATCCATGTTGTCTCCAGAAAATATTAACTAGTTGGAAGATAGGATTTACGTGTTATAAATGAAATGTACTAGAATGCAGTTTTTTCGGGATCCATTTTCATATTTCAGATATTAACTCATAATATTGCATGTGACAGAAACGTTCTCGTTGCGACCCCTGCTAATTAACGGATTGCAATTCTGGCCCAGATGCAGCAATGTACGAGTTGAGGCATTCCCCAGTGGCGACGCAACCGAACCGCTCCCGTCGGTGCGAAACACAGTGCACCTAAGGGGGCTGCCACTCTTTGTTACGGTAGGTCGAGTAGAGCTGACGGCCGCATAGGCACATGGAATGTGAGAGGTGGATTGAAAGATAACATGATCAAGCTGATAGACGTAATAATGAATAAGAGACGCTTAGATGCTTCGTGTGTGACAGACACTAAACGGAAAGGGAGCGAAATCGATAAATCTTTCATGGTCTAACATACAGCGCGATGATCATACCATAGGTGACACACTCTTTCTCCAGTTTAGCCTCTGGTGTGATTATAGATTGACAGGGCCACGACTTCATTATTACGCGATTATTTCTGGCTGTAGCATACGCTCCCGTAAGCTCAACCAACGCTTAAGAGCTTCAGAACTCTTAGGAGGCTGGGAGGGATATTCTGGATTTATCTGAAGGAATTGACGAAGTACTACGAAGCAGTTCTTCGTCCCTGTGGAGATAAGAGTGAATAAAGCAAGTAAGTGAATGCTGTATTATTTTATAGAACAAACCCTCCTCGTGTCGAATTATATATTTCATAGGGGTATTCACACGTACAAATGGAGATAGAATGATCAAAAAACTGTTATTGATTTGATTCTGATATAATAAATAACCGTCTCCAAATTACTATGACGGATACAAAGGCATTTAGAGGTCCCACTAGCTAGTGGTAAGGCGATTTGTTGGCCTTGTCAAGAAGTGGTAGCACTGGCGAGTGCGTATCCCTTTCGGGAATATAGATGTGGATGATGCTGGAACGTTCTGAAAGAAACTATGGTGGATCGCCGCAAAAGACGCATGTGGATATGCAAAGAGGAATAAAACCTTGAAAGCTGACGCCCGGTTTGAATCTTTCATCTTTGCCCCTGAGTATGAGTGAGATAGCTTTACTGACAGAAGCTTTAAAGGAGAGAGGCTGACGAGAAACTTCGGGACGAATACCAAACTCTTAAGATAAAGGCTAAACCTGGTGCCATTCTTGCTAACGCACACGAGACGTGTTAGAACGATGGAGTGAACATTTTGAGTAAATGTATGACCATGTCCTGAACGTTAACATTGAAAGTGAGTCTAACTACTCGGTGTCAAGTGTCTGGGCATAACTATGGAAGACAACGAATGGTCGATGTGAAGTTAAGAAAATGGATATTCAACGGGAATTTTTACGATCACAGCATAGATTATCAAACTATCTATGCTGGAAAACAAAAAGGGCCTCAATGTACTGAAGACGCACACTCACACATGGACTGCGCCAGCTTTGATCAATTTAGCAGAAAAAGTGTGTGAATAGATAATAAAGGAGAATGAGGATAAAATTCGATGGAATGCTGTGGGAGGAACAGGGACGATTTCTAAATGGAAGGAGATTTACGGATCAAGCTTTCCCACTCCGCAATTTCGTAGCGAACAATCTGAATATAGACCAGAAGGATTTCTGCTGTTTTCTGGATCTTGAGAAAGTATTTGTCATGGTTGTGCAAAAGGAGCTCTGGAACATATTGCTGAGATATGGGATTAACAGTGTCTGGCTGTGCAGTCCTCGAATAATGATTGCTTATCATGTTTGTGGAGATATAGCAGCGTGTCACCGTGGTTTGAAAATTGGTTTCATGATGCTGTCTGTCCTGCTGTTCATTGTGTTCATTATTGTCTGCAGAGAACAAGAATGTAGAATTGCGCATGGGTGACCTAGTGGTGAATTCTTTGCTATTTGCAGACGATGTAGTATTATTAGCAGAAATACCAGCTGATATGTAAATACTGATCACAAGAAAGAAAGACGATTGCATGGAGAAGAGCATATAATTGAAAGTGAGGAAAGTGTTTGTTTGGTTTTGTATTTTACAGAAAGGCAACCAGAAGGAGGGGGAGGATTACGTTTGATGACGTAGTGTTGGAACAAGTCGATGACATTGTATATCTTAGATGCGCTGTTGGTTGGGATAAAATGTACACTGTTGTTATGGAAAGGCAAGGAGGTGTAAATGGAGCGTTGGGAATACATCTTAGTCAGCATACAATGTGGTCCTGGTGTCAGTGCTATGTTATGGAAGTGAGAGCTGGGTATTGCAGGGAGAGTAGAATAAACATGGGAAAAATTCGAGTCGCGTAAAATTTATAGCGTAACGCGTTCGTAATGACAATGTAAGAAATAGAGTTGGTTGGAAAGAGAGTATCGGTATTAAAATAGAAAAGGCATATTGGATGCCTCCGTTGATTCGAACATGTTGAAAAAATGCTGGAGGAAATAATTACGAAACAGATATATAACGTGAAAGTGGAAGTTTGTAGGATCCTAGCATTACCAATTTCGAAATGTTTTCTTAGAAGATTATGTGAATGCCAGCGAGCGTGCCAGGAGTGTTGGCATTTCCAGGCCCCTACATCTTTCCACTTTCATATTGTACATCTGTTTCGTAATTTCTTCACCCGTAATATTTCTATATGTCCGAAACACAGTGCTTCTTATTTTAATACCGGTACTGTCTTTCAGACCTTTTCTTGGTCCTATATAATCATTGCAAAATTATTTTGACTAGTTTATTATTATATTGACGTATTTTTTTACAGGATAGATATGTATAAAATAAAACTAACTATATTTTCTAAAATAACAATTTCTAATGACAACTACTTGTAAAAGATACAACAAATTCATAATCTTAATATATTTGGTGACGCAAAAATTCAAACTAGCAACAAATGGGATGTGTACCATTTTATAAAGTATTTGTTTCGGCATACTAAACTATGCACAACATGTAAATCAGTTTCAAAGAATAAACTTCGTAAACGAAAACAAACAGGTTTTACTATGGCGACCACTGAAAATTACAAAAAAATACCTGTTCCATACAAAATGTTCATACGTAAATACTCTTACTTAAACATATGGACCAGGTAACTTCATTTCGTCAATTAACAATGTAATAGTTGCTTTTCTTCTTTGAGTATCGCGTTATTGCTTTTACACATTGTGTACTGTTAAAATTTGTTACCTCTCCCAGTAGAGAATCATAACCCTATAATATATTAGAAAAGCATATCCATATTTCCCCTCAACTCATTCTTATATGGTTTCTACATTAATCTACTTATATATTCGTTTATAAACCGTTCACCGTCACTACAGTCGCTGAATCATTCAATAACAATCGGATAGTTAAAAATAAAATAGCTAAGGCGGATGGTTTAGACAGTTTAAAACCGCCACATAGGTTTTATGCGGATGTCCGCCCATGGCACTGCAGGGATAAGAAAGAATCTCTCGCTTAAAAATTGTAAAGATGTTTAGGTTGGAGATCATAACGCAACGGCATTTTCCTCTTTTTCAGTCATTGGGGTAATGTTATATTTTCTTTAATACGACTAAACCACATCAACAGAGTTGAAATAAGAAATTGACTTCTGAAACTATAGAAGTCAATTTCTACACAAAAAAACATAGTTAAGTTCCACGTTCTGCAATCATTGTGAAATCGACAACAATCCTGCAGTTGCAAATAATTTCACAGCTGATTTTACATCACATCATGTAGATACTGTAAAACGGAAGTGCCATTTTCCGGTACGTAAATTCCTTTGTGAAGTTATGACTATTTTATTTTATGAAATAGGTGGATAGTTTTATTAATTAATTGTATAAAAGCCACAAAACTATTTCAGTGCTTTTTCTCTCGTTCTTTGAATGTTGTATTTCTAATATGTACACTTTCGTGTTATTTGCTGTAATTTGCAATTTGTAAAAGGTTCTCCTTCACATGCAATGAACAATGAAGTTCATTGCTGTCCCGAGGAATAAACTACAGCTGCCTTGGAACTCACAATAAATTCAATCAGAAAAAATATGTAAACGTAGGAAGTTTTAGTATCGACTTCCCCTCTTGGTAAAGTGAGAGAAGGCAATATGACAAATAAGGCATTTAAAAACCTCAAAGAGATGGCTAGTCAAGTGAAGCTCAACTGCCATGCACTACGGTTTATCAAATATCTAACACTATTGGGATGCTTACACCGAAGTCACTGCACTGGTGATAAGATAAGTAGAGGCGTTGTATTCTAAAATAGCTAAACACAAGTGGACATGGGTGACCATGATAATTATAGTAACTAAGAAAACACAGGTTGTGTTTTTTCCAAGGGTAGCTATCAAGTTCGGTTGATAATTTAGATGGATAAGGATTAAAAACAATTTGTCCAACAGTTAATGTGTTATTAAATCGATCGAAAGGATAGACATTTGATTTCTGAAGCATAAAGTAATATCGCGAAATATTGAAACATAGATGGACAAGTTATATAGATAGCAGTTAGGTACGTGTTTTGTTTTAAAAAATATATTCTGGTTATCTGTGAAGTGTACAGTTTGGGAATTGGACATTAAGTTAGCCTAAAATGCACCGAAGCGATAAAAGGAAACAGTTTTTATTTCGATTTAAATTGATTAGTGTTTTTACAATGAGATAATGAAATGGAACAATAGATGGCGCTTGTACGATATAGTTTAAAATCACAAATAAATTATATCACTGTTTAGTACATTTTACGAATAAGATAGTAAAATAAGATTATTTATTCTCTTCAGTTCTGGAATTACACATACCACCACCCAGGAAACATGTTTTATCGACGTATCAGGGCAAATAATTCTAGTTTTCGAATGTGAGCGACATATGAGCGATAAGAACTTACCGGCCATGGTTCTATCACTAAGAGAAAAAAAATCACGATTTGTCGTATAATATATCCGTATTACGTTAGCTGCACTACTGGCAAATTATTAACTTCAAAAGCTCAAAGTGATTTTGCAGTAATTCAAATCTCAACGTAGGTGAGTCATTTCACACGATTTTACATGGGATTTAAATATTTTTTTGTCACTTTTGGTTTTTAGGCGAACAATGCAGTGAATGTTGCTTTACTTGCATATTCATATTATGATTTCAATATTAGCTCTATGTACTTATTTAATTTTATTAGTAGAAATATATTATTTAGGAATGAAGGTAAGTACTGACTTGATCATATTCAACAGAAAATTATTGTCAGTAAATAGATGTAGAAAAGGCTAAAAACATATGCAAGTTAAAAACTGAATGTCGATTTAATTTAAGTGCGATTTGTTGACGAATTTCAGCTTTTAACTTTCAGCGATATTTTTCGCAATTTGTCCATATCACAATCACTCAAAGTGATAAACTTTGTACATTTTGATATTTTAAAATCATATAGATTGTTCTCGATTCGATCACAGTTAATTTGCGCGCTGACATTGGATCTTATGAGTGGTTGTAGTTGCTTCTCAGTTTCATTGTCGGTTGAAAGACACTGTCACTTTTCAAATTCAATTTTCTTTATAGTTATACTTTTCTTGGAGGCGCTGTCTGACTTCGGGTCTTCAGATAACTTTGTTATCGTAACTTTTGTGCTGTCGCCTTCGGCATCGAGAGGAGGCAAATCTAGAAGATAAGGCATCATACTTCGAGATTTCTCTTCAGCCGACAGCCACTCCATCTGCAGAGAAAAATAATATTTTACATATACAAGACATAAAAGTTTACTAATATATATTATTATGAGTAGTGATAGCCCAGTGGTTAAATACCCAACGAACTGGTTTTCGGTTCGAATCGTAGCATATACCACTAAATTTCTGTTTTCGATGATTATCACCAGCTAGAAATTATCCATCGAAAGCCCTAACCTAACAAAAGTTTCGATTTTCCCCCAGGTTGTGGAGTTCTCACGACAGTCGTTCCAAGCCTTCGCCAAATCCCAAGGTTTAGTTAACGGACCCCGCCAATCCCAAGGGAAACAGTATAACGCTTATAAAGCAGACTAATACACTGTTATCATTTCTTATTTCCGTCCAAATTTCCCCTATTGTTAATTATTTTAATGTGAGTACCTTTTGACGATGATCCATGACAGCATCGTCACAGATGTCAATGCACATTTGTTCTGTGAGCCGGCCTTCGTCGGAGGCATAAGCGGCCGCCTGCCATGCCACGCCCAGCTTGGAAAGCGCTCGTCCAGACATGCCTGCTGTACGGGCAGCGAGCTTCGTACACAGGGCGCCATAGTCGAACTGATCTACGCTCAAACGTCTGTAACACGACAAAGTTCAGAATTATGAGGTCAAAATAATAACATAACGCGTACAAATATATAATTAATTATTACACAATTAGAATATGTTATTTTTTTTTATTATTTAGCGTGTTTTCCTGTGGGAGTAAGATATTTTGCCGCGGTAAAAGTAGCCTATGTCACTGTCGGGCACTCCATACAAAATAAATCTCCACACAAAAAAAAATACACCAATCCGTCGCTCCGTTTTGATTTGAAAAAAAAAGGACTAACCTACAACCTTCATTCATTCGATTCACTAAGAAATATAATTAATCGCAGCAGTGAATTTATATCGATTAGTAACATTTAGTTACAGAGCGTCAGTGTTAAAATAAGAGACATGCTCCGTTGGTTCGGACATGAAGAAAGAATGCAGGATGAAAGAATGACGATGCAAATATACAACGCAAAAGTGGAAGGACGTAGGAGCCGAGGAAGGCCAAGACTTTCCTACCATGACCAAATTGATCGTGTTCTATCAGAAGGTTATGTCAGGAGCTTAAAACAGAGCGTAGATGAGAAGAGCAATGAATGTTAAAGAAGCGAGTGAGGTGTGTAAGGATCTCGATTTTCCCTGCCTGCCCCGCAAAGGACTTGGTGCATAGATAAACACAGAAAGATATAAATTATGAATGATAATTATTACTTTGAGCTCTGCCTTAACATATTTTAATAAAAGAAAAATAATTTACCTCTTTCCTTCTGAAGCCGGCTGTAGTACAAATGTATCGAAGTAAAGACGGATAAGGCGTTCGCGTTCCTCAAGACCAGGAAGACCAAATTCAATCATCTTGTCGAGACGATCATTGATTGCAGAGTCGAACTGCTGAGGCGTGTTGGACGCCAAAACCATCATTATGCGGTTGCTTTGGTCAGAGGTACGATAAAGAAATGCGTTGAGCGCTGCTCTCAAATCCTCACTTATACGCTCTGACGACCGTTTTCTCAGAAATGCGTCCGCTTCATCGATGAACAAAAGGACACCTTAGGAGCAAAATTTAAGTAATTAATATACGAGGTATACTAGTAATAGAAGATTATAATAACTTAATCAATTAACTTCAGGAACCCTAGAAACCGGCGACGCGTAAAAATCGAGTCACGTGCCGTTCGGTACTCTATGCTTCAAGCCCCTTGCGGGGGGGCTTGGCGTGAAGATATACGTGTAATTTAACCAATTTACCTTTACTACTTGTATTCGCCCAGTCGAACACTTTATGGATAGCGGCAACCGCGTCTTTCCCCATTGGTGCCACGTCACCTCCCGTCAATATTGCATAATCCATTCCAGAATGTTTGGCGAGTTTCTGAAACAGTATGAAACATACAAATAAAATTGGAGTGTCTGTTTGTAATATTAGAATAACCCGTTTTTTATTAAATGCATATGGATATATACACGGTACATATACCAAAATATTTTTTTTACAATTTTTGTCTGTCTGTTTGTTCCGGCTAATCTCTGAAACGGCTGGACAGATTTTGACGGGACTTTCACTGGCAGATATCTGATGCAATAAGCAGTAACGTAGGCTACTTTTATTAAAAAATATATATTTTTTTATTAATATTATAAATAATAAAAAGTAACTATTCCGCGCGGACAAGTCGCGGGCACGGCTAGTAGGTGATAAAATTAAACTTACCTTGGAAAACAATGTTTTACCAGTACCAGGCGGGCCGTACATAAGAAGGTTCCGATAAAATCCTTTATTTAGACGAGTGTTCTTGGTCGCAATTGCTATATCCCTAAGCCGGTTCTCTAGTGATGGGGCAAGAACCACACCGGACAATGCATCCGATGGTTTTCTAAAGTTTGCTACAGCTCTAGATATCGTTAGAATGGGGTGCTTCAATGCTTCCAATAAGGAGAATCTTGAAGTTTCATTAACTAGTGTAGGTTTTCCTAAAAACAAATATAAATATTGATATACATATACAGGTGTACGTTGCAATAACGATACCATAAATAAAAAAAAATCAATTTTAAGTTCTTTCTGTGAAACTATAAAACTATTAGCTTATTTTTTATATATATGACAAATGTGGCAAACAAACGGCCTACCTGATCGTAAGCAATCACACTACCCTATGGGCACAACCAAAGGCATCACTCATGTGTTGGCGTATCTAACTACATTCTATGTAAAATTTTATGTCAGCAAGTTTCATGACGGCCATTGCAAGAACTTTAGCGACAAGTAAAGTTAAATTGGGTATATAATAATTACAATTATTGGAAATTACTTGCGACAATGTGTGATGGAGAAATCATATAGCTAGTAACTTTTTTGAAAATCAGTGGAACAAATAAATTGATTACAATCATACCAATTCGAGCTTCAATGAACCTTGCTGTCACCGACGTGGCTCCTTTGGCTGTGTACACGCCGAGTGCCAACAGTGACAAGCCGCCTGCGGCCGCCAATGTTTTGTCCCAATCCGTGACAAGCGCATTTAGTCCTGTACCAATGACACTGCCAGCAGTCCTGAGTAACAGAAAATTACATTATTATGCTAAAAATTATCTAGTCTAAAAATTTAATAAGTTTAAACTCGATTAATATAGCAGTCATATGTATAGTAATTTATGAACATGTCTCTTTGTCTTGGTTTGAATGGTTTTTAATAAAGGTAGGGCGCATCAAAGCAGCCCGTTTGATGAAGTACTTCTACCTCACAGAAAACCGCAGCCAATAACAATGCCCTTGAGGGTAGTTGTGTTGCTACGTGTGAGTGAGGTCACCAGTGAGCTCCTAAATAGTTGCCGTGTTAGCAGAAGAGGAGGCATCGCGTGAGTGACACTTAATGCATTACAAGCGTTTATAGGCTACGGTAACCGCTTTACATCAGGTGGGCCTTACGCTTATATGCCTTCCGACCGTTGTATAAAAAGAAATCATTGTTTTCCGGCGCGGTTTTCAAAATGTTTTTATATTATCTCAATACCGATGTACTTACTTTATACTTTCTAATATTGTGGTTCTATTCTCAACTGCTTTTAATCTAATTTGCTCTAGAGTAATATCACGATTATCTCTGTCAGCCTTTGCTTTTGCTCTTGCTTCAGCTTCTATTGTTTTCAGCTTATTCTTCTCACGTAGCTCCATTTCATGTTCAATGGTCGCACGACGCAATGCTTCCTGCTTGGCAACGCTTTCCTCTTGTCTGTTTACAACATTTTTATTATTTTGCTAATACATTTATAACACATTTGAATTAAAACAATATCTAGTATAAGTTATAATAGAAATAATCGCATAAATACGAATCCATCTCACAACCGCAGGCTGCAAACTGGACGGCAGGGAGCGGTGATGCGGACGCCATCGCAATTGATCAAAATATATAATTTTGTAGAAATTGGAAGGTGTTCTGGATGTGCTCCAGTCGATCAGTAGCCCCGAGATCGTATATACACACCACACTACCGCCAGCGTCTTCGTCGGCCACCACGCTGCCGTCCAGTTCGCGGCCTTAAGAGTTGGCTAAATGGCATGGCTTATAGAGGGCATATCTTAATTTTCATTACAAAAAAATATATATTTATTTGCCAATATCCACTTGTGCACGTCTTACATTCTCATTATTGTATCTTATAAATTTTTCATAGTTTTGGTTTCTCTCTTTTCTAATCTATCCGCATTTCAAAAATGACCATTAGCGAAGAAGAAATCCCTAAATAAACTTGCCAATATAGGTCACTTTTCTAATCGTCAATTTCGATTACAATAAATGTATGACAGTGTATATATATAATGGTGTCAAGTGGTACAGTTGAAAGATATATTAAAACATATGGTGACTCATATCCAGACATTCTCTGAAAGATTTCATTTATATATATAACTAGCTATCCGCCCCGGCTTCGCACGGGTGATATGATCGCTACCAAACTTCACAGGATCACACGCTGGGCTCACCTGAATATTCACTGAAAATTTCATCAAAATCTGACCAGCCGTTTTCGAGTCCATAGAGGACATACAGACAAACATTCATTTATATATATATATATATATATATATATATAGATTTATAAATGTATCGTAATCATAGTAGCACACCAAGTTTAATATTGACATTATTATATAATATATATTATTTTAATGTTACTCTTGACATAAATGCATAATTCACTTATATATGTAAATAAATTCATATCAATAAACGTTTAGGTTAGTGCTATGCATTGATTTAATAAAATATAATAATACTGAACATATTTACGTCACCTTTATTATAAACATGAACTTTATTTAATATATTATATAATAATTTATGTAACATAAATTATTATAACGTAATTAAATGTCACGATCTGGAAAAATAATATAATTTGAAGAGCCGGGGGTAAGTATACCTGATGTCGCCAGAACATGAAACAGTAATTCAAGAACGAAATAACTAGTTTGGCCATAAATACTGTTACATAGAAACTTTTCTTTTTTTCAACTACTTAATTATTTTGAATTTGGAACGCGTTTATTATGTCAAAACTTCTTTCATATTTGTTATCAAATTACAATATGGAATGGGGTGTTAAAGAAATTAGGATTGCAGTAAATGCCTTGCACAAAGTTTCTATGGAGCCGTCGGTCATATTCAAGACACTTCAAAAACTTGGTATCAGCCGTATGTTTGTATATCGTACTATCGACTGATATACATACCAACACTTCCTCTGTTGAAGACCATAAAAGATCGGGGCGACCGCGTACTGTTAGAACTACAAAGGGTATTAATGCTGTTAAAGCCAGAATACGCCGAAACCTTAGCAAACACAAAATCTTATCGCGAGAAATTAAGAACTCCGCTAGGACTCTGTCGCGTATAATGAAATAAGACCAGAAGCTCGGCGCTTATCGTCGATATACAGGCCATGCCCTAAATCAATGCCTACAGTTGAAGAGAGTGGATCGATCAAAACGCCTTCTGCCCCGATACCCAGGTGAAAGGCACAGAAATGTCCTCTTTACTGATGAAAACATTTTCACTATTGAAAACAAACGAGCACAATGACAAAGTGTACGCACACAGTTCTAAAGAAGCAGCCCAAGTGATCGGAAAGGTACAACGTGGTCATCATCCGTCTGTAATGGTTTGGTGGGTGGTATCTTATGAAGGAGTCACAAAGCTTCGTTTTTTGAAAAAGGACTGAAGACTGCAGCCAAAGTGTATAAAGATACTGTCTTGGATCGTGTTGTGTACTGTGAACTTTTCAGCAGGACTCTGCACCTGGTCGCAAGGCACGAACTACCCAAGCCTGGCTCGAAGTCAACGTTCCAGATTTTAACTCGTTGAAGACTGGCCCTCGTCTAGTCCAGATTAGACTACAAATTATGGTCAGTTTTAGAGGACATGGCCTGCTCGAAACGACACGCCGACATTATGCCTTAAGAATTCTCTGGAGCAAGCAGTGGCTAAATTTCCCATGGAAACAGTGCGTAAATCAGCCAGACAGATTAAAAGCCTGTATCAAAGCCAAAGGTGGTCATTTCGAATAGAATATTTTTTATTATTTTTGCTAAGACTTTTATAAATTTGCACATACATATAAATTTTATTAAGATTACATTAATGCGTAAAAAAATAAATGCATATTCATTTGTAACAGAACTTAGGACAGGAATAGGTACATGTTTACATACTCGTACATATCATCACACGCCTGTCTTCCATTGGGTTAGGCAGAGACTATGGAACGCCATGTGTACCGATCCAAACATACCCCTCTCCCTTCTTCCATACTCATCAACCTCTTCATACCTGCTTTTCGGTTTTGGGTGTTTTTGATTTGGCCCTTTTTCAACATATCACCAATTTGAACTATATATTTCATTCGTCATTCATTCTTTTATTTAGAAATAATAAATACCAGACTATCTCAGCATACATATAACCGTTTAAATTTTTGTCACTACATTATCTTTCACTCCACATAGTTCTCGTATCGTGCTATTTTTTACTCTATCAATCATTCTCACTCCACACAATCTCCTCAACGCTGTCATTTCTACGGCGTTCACCCTACTTTCATGCTTCTTGTGCCTATACTCATGTTTCACTGCCGTACATCAATGTTGGCATTAATACATCCTGAATGATAAAGGCGAGCTTTACTCGATATGTTATCGTTTGTTACCACGGAGTATAACGCACCATTGATACGGTATCCTGCTTTCATTCTTCTTTCAATATCGCCCTCACATTTTCTATCTCTAGTAAACATGGATAAACAAATTCATTCAGTTGTTCCACTTTTTCATCTCCGATCATTATCTGGCAATCTATAACACCTTCATTCCTTTCCAACACCATCACTTTCGTCAATGTAATGAATACATTTATTTTCATACCTTTCCTTTTAAATGCCTTATTCATTACAGTAACCATTTTGTTGTAGTTCTTTCGCCGAAGATGCAAGGAGAACCTGCTCATCGGCGTACATGTTCACACATTGATTAATCACAATTGCCTTTACACGGCTGTCAGTTTTTAGGTTAGCAGACCCATATCTTGAAGGCGCCTATAACGTTTCTATCTGAGAACATTAAAGGAAATCCATTTCACAACTTAGCATATCATATCTGGAGGGGCTTGCTTGGGTTCCCACTCCGACCGACGATTATGATTTATGGAGATTGAGAACAAGGTCACTTGGATTATCCCATGGGAAAACTTATGACGTAAAACTTCATTCACTATTGACTATGATAGATAGTTAATAATTGGTTAGAATTGAGCAAAATAAACTTAATGCCACTACCATATTCTCCTCCTTCTTCCCTTCTGGGAAAGTCTAACCTAACTAACCATTATTACATTATGCAAAAGTCCTTGAATAGATATTTCAAAATAAATACGAGGGAAAGATACTACTAAATAATATTCTTAACCAAGGTAATCATCATGAATTGGAGGCAAAGTTCAAAAGCTAAAGGACATAGTAAATATCTCGACCGTTCTAATTGGTCTAACATCGCATTATCCAAATGTGCGAATTCAAAATTAGGAATTAGTCTAGTGTTTTTAATCTATTCTTAAAGATGTATATTTGTAAATAATACGAGTATGTAATGATTACTAATGATTTACCGATTTATTTTATGAAATACGACATTCAATAGATTAAGTTTGGATTAGAATGGCTTTGGGATAAGTATTGCTACTTTAGGTTTAGTTCAGGCTACGGACTGTTTTGGTCTGTAGGGTTACGCTGGAAACAAATTCTGATAAATCGGTATTGGAATTAATTTCTTGAAATACGACAGGAGCGCTAGATAACTTTAGTCTGTTTAGTTAGATTAGCCTTCATTTTCGATTGTCTATTTCAGCACTAATAATAAGATTCAATCGCTGGTGGACCAAATTATAATTGAGATTATGAAATATTACCGAAAACTTTGGCATTGAAAGTAAATTGTCATTAGAATTAGCGTCAAGAGTAACCCTTCAGGTTTGATTGAGTGAAAAGTGATATTTAATGTTATGGATATCTACATTGTGAATCCCAATGCACTGAATTGAAAAGTATTTCTTGGTTGTGTATAACCTAACCTGTTTCTTGTTGTGTGTCTCTATATTCAACAAAATAGAGACAGACATGGCTAATACAATAATTAAAAAAAAAAACGCTTTTTGTGTCGCAATCTTTCATAGTCTACAAGTAGGCACTTCGCATTAGGCGCACTTATGGTTGTATGAATCCCAATCACTATTTACTGGATACCCTATCGGACGTTTCTTTTTGTCTGTAATCTTCTTTCAAATCAAGAATCAATAATACCCAGTAGTATCCTCTATAGATTTCGACTTCGCGTGTACTTACTTACTGGGAACTACATGCGTTTGATGCGTTCGAAAGTTTTCTTTAAGTTGAGATTTTTTACAGAAATAGAAGACCATAAGCTTGATAAAAATTTTAGTTTGATTTGTTGCCGTTTTGGAGAAAAAATGCGAAATACTTATCAATCATGTTTGCTATTTACTTTTAAAATCAAGTGCCCAGGATGCAGCGGCAATGTTAACGCGAAATCGTTACTATGGTATTTAGTAGGCGATAGTCTCTTGAACAGTTATCCTACAGCACAGTGGAATCCTGGAGGGGGCATGTACCAAGAAATTCATATTTTCGAATTTATGTACATATAATGTAATTATCACTTGCTCGGCGGTGAAGGAAAACATTGTGAGGAAACCGGCATGTGCCAGAAATTTAATGTGGCACACTTCGGCTTAGGTAGTGAACCCTGGCAATTCGAATGGATTAGGAAACGCAATAACGCTCGGAAGAAGTAGTCGATAATCTCTTATGCGAACGGAAATGAGCATACGTTCCGTTGTAGTTAGCCATTAGACATAGTATAAACATAAAATATAGACAACTCGACATACTTCTTCAAAATTTCTTCTTGGCTTCTTTGCTGCTGTACCAATTGTTCTTCATATCTCTTTTTAGCCAGTTGATCTTGATACTGAGCACGCATTTGATGTTGTTTAGTTTCTTCCTATAATTAAACATTTACATAAATATACGGATTATATGTTGATGTTGCATTGATACTAAAACCTGATCACAAGGTTCGATATTATATTTTTTGGGTTTTTGTCCAATTTTTTCAGGGAAAAATATTGATATTCTAGCTACTTGAAAACAGCATGCAAATGAAATAAAGTGTGCATTTATGTATTTTGACGATTGAAAAGCTGACTGATTTAGTCTTTTCCTATATATCTTTTATAAAATGTTTTATGAAAGATATATAGAAAGAGACCATAGCCTTTTGTTTCTGAAAAAAAGTAATTGTATAAAACTATGGAATAGTCAATCATGTTTATAGGAGGAATGCAACATATCTTAACGCACATAGAAGTTTTTTCATATGACAAAAAAAATCCAACGTATATACTAAATTAAAAATATATACAAAGTTGGAAAAAACCTTTGGGTGATGAAATCGGTAAAATTTTATGTCATGAGTGCAATGTAGTATATTTTATAAAGACAGAATTTGCTTTACTTTCACAATACAAAGTCTTTAAAATACCTGCAAAGTTTTCCGTCTCTCTTCATAATCGACTTTCTTCTGTTCCACTTTGGCATGTTCTATGGCGGCTTCATATTCTTTGATTCTCGCCATCTGCTCCTGCTGTTTAGTTGCTTCTTGCAACTTACTGAGTTCCAAAGCATCTTTTGCATGTCCTATGATAAATAAAAGTTTTTTTGGTCTTGAAACTTTGTTGAATAAGATATACGAATAACTAAAATCAACATAATCACCACATAAAAACTTATTTTAGATCTCAAATCAAGTTATTGTAAAATCTTTATTATACTATAAGAAAATACAAATATGAATATAATTGTCTGTACAATGACGAATTTATCCCATCCAGGATCTTTTCCAGTCAACCATAGAATACCTGATAGGAAATGACAATTTAATGACGTACATATGTGCACAAAGTCATCATGTCATTTGTTTATTTATTAACATTTATTAACATAATTTGATGTAATGTAGTTAATTTGAGCTGATTTGATTTAAACTGTTTTATTATGATTGAATTGGTTTTAAGTTATTATAATTCCTTTTAGTGTAATTTAAAAAATACTATGTACTAAACTTAGAGACATAATGTGATAAAGTTTTCAAT
The DNA here is from genome assembly GCA_947507595.1 of Pyralis farinalis. Lineage (NCBI taxonomy): Eukaryota > Metazoa > Arthropoda > Insecta > Lepidoptera > Pyralidae > Pyralis > Pyralis farinalis. Next base: position 19,896,690 of record OX382265.1, on the reverse strand, counting down.
TATTTGAGTTTAAGTAATATTAATAAATTATGGTACATGATGTATTTACCTATAAGTATTTGTTGCATTTGGCTATTATGTAATACACTCTATTACTAATGAAAGGATTAATGTATACAAATGTTGGTTGGTTGGTTAAAAAAAAAAAAAAAACATAGTGTTAATAAACAAGCTAAATAATATCAGGTATACACACAAAGATATACTCAAACAAATGATCATACATAAATATTAATATATTCATCTACATATACATACAATATACACATACATATGGGTACAGGTGCATATCAGATATTTGTAACCAATTAGCTCGAATTTTGATCATATGACTGAATGGATGATGCATACCAGAGACATCTGATGCACATATTTTGAATATGTTCAAGTCTTTATTTATCTTTGTAGGTCTTTTTTATTTTTAGGTTATTATGTAGGTCTTTAGTAGAATCTAGATATGCAACATCTGCATAATCAAGGATAGGGAGAAGAAGGGAGCGCACAAGCAAAGTCTTTGTACCTAGAGTAAGAAAATACTGCAGCGCTTTAATGAGTGGAGCAATGCAACAATTTTACAACTGATTTCATCGATTTGACAGGCCCAAGACAGAGTTTGGTCAATGGTAATGCCTGGACCGTAGCAGCCAAAAGAATGATGTTACCATCAAAAACTATATTACGCTAGGTATACCACACTATGCATCTTTGATATGTAGTGAGGGCTGCCATTAACTAAATAAAAAGAAACTGATAACTAAAATGCTTTCAATTAAAAGGGGATTCGAGTTTCAAGCCACTCAAGACATATTTGACTTAACAACTGTCTTTCTTCAACAAAAGGTAGGTTTTATTCATGTGCTTATCAAAAATGGAGGAGTTAAGATCAATGATTTTATTATTATCTTAAGAACATTATGTATGAGGAGATACTAAGAATGACAATATATCCACGAAGATACATAATCATATATAAGAAGTTTAATCTAACCACTTATGTATTCTTTTATATCTTATATACTTGATTGACAGATTTACTAAACAGTATCTCTCCGCAGAGTTAGTAATTTTGGGAGACTTTAATGCCTACCATGACGAGTGGCTTGGCTCTCGGTGTTTGACTATGCGGGGAGATCTGGTCATGAATTTGGTCTAGCCCATGGTTTCTCTCAGCAAGTTCATTCTCCCACAAGAATATCAGATAAAGAGGACCATGCAAGCTCTCTGCTGGATCTTCTGCTGATTACACAACCGAATGAATATAACATCTCGGCCTGCTGGATGGCATTGTGTATGTGATGGCACTATAGATCAGCAGACTGGGATGGATTCCGGCGATATTGGATGGCATGGAATGCTACATTCCCAATTCGTCTAGTGGCTGCTGTGGATGCTAAAAAGCGACCGTGGTTTAATTGGCATTGTAAGGAAGCCAACTTTCATAGCAAGCAGGCTGCTTACGAGGCTTGGATCCCGGCGCATGCTAAGGGAGATCCAGATGTCGCTGTTCTGAAACACAAACTGAATGCTACCTCGAGATCCAGTAAGAGGGCCAATTGCTAGAGTGAATCATCGGCATAGTTGGTGAGCGGCTAGCAAGTCTTCTTTCTGGGAGCCGTGCTTTCTAGTGGCTCACTTGTTGCCAGTTTCAGATTGATATGACGCTCACAGAGATACAACAGTCTGTATAATTTTTTTATTATTTTTCTTAGTTTCCCAATACATTAGGATTAATGATTTGATGAAGATATTGATTCTTACATGGAGTGACTGCTGTCAGACCTTTACAACCCACAGGGAAAAACAGACCTTTCTTAGGTAAGGCCACATTACACAGGTTTTTCAAAATAAATTATATTTTTTTTGACATGCGGGTTTCCTCATGATATTTTCCTTCACAGTGGAGCAAGTGATAATTACAAATGTGGACCATAAATTTAAAACACGCATTTATTTAACATGCCAGTATTGGAACCAGGGAATAGTTGGTTATAAGGGTGGATCTTAATCGACTGGTATTTTTTTTTTGTATACAATGTCAGGAGGAATGCCAGCATCCGGCCCACCTGATGTAAAGCGGTTACCGTAGCCTGTGAAGCTTTCCATACATTAAGTATCACTTATATGATGCCACCTCTGCTGCAAACACAGCAATCAATGGAAGATGATTATATTTGGATGTTTACTGTACTAAGTATCTAAACTATTTGTAAGAGGTATTTTACAATGTCATAAGTTTCATTATTTCTATTAGTCCACTGCTGAACATAGGCCTTCCCTCTGGAGAGCCATTTGCTTCGATCCATCAACTGCCTACAGATCTTTTGAGGCCATTGCTCCATCTAGTTGGAGATCGCCTAACACTGCATATACCAGTAAGGAGATACCATTTGAGAACCATTTTTACTGGAGCCAGGCTTAGAAGGGCTGCCGGTGAGTGAGGTTTGTCTCGATCTTGTAGTCAATGAAGGGGCTTATGCTATAGTTGGCATACTGGTTGGTAACCGCTGTAATAGGTACATGTATTCAGGCGACGCTGCTGATCATCTCATGGATCTATCTCTTAGTTGCCTCCTACAACACCCACAGGTTGAGGCGGGGTGACCTACTCTTATACCGAGTCTACACAACATTTTTATAATGTATTCATTAGCAAAGAGTCTATCAATATTTGTTTAAAATGGCAGATTGCCTATTTGTCTGATCTTCTCGCAAACAAAAGTGTCAATAGAACTATCATGTTGTGTGACTAATGAGGCATTATCCTCATTAGTCCATCCCCAAACTTTAATGTACTCTTCCTAGTTCCTAACATTAGTGACTTTAATAGGGATAATAAACCAACTACATACTGTGAAAGCAACCCAGTGCATGTTGATATTGAGTTAAGATTGCTATACTCAGTAGCAGTCTCTTAAACTCTTATTGACCAGTCAGAACCCGTTATATACGTTTTCCCGTACATTTCGCGGTCATATATGACCACCCGGGTTTCGAAGGGTTAAAGCATTACACTTATTTCAGTCAATTCAATCAACAGTCAACAATGCTCATGGTTGAACCTTTACCAAAAAAAATCTGCTTTGTACATGTTTGTCATAGCTAGCTCATCCCTTTGTTTTTAACCAATATGGCAATACATTTTGTTACAGTTTTTAAGATTTATAGCTTCAAACTTTTGCCACATTTAGTAAAATATGAATAAATATTCAAACAGTAACGCATAGAATATGATTTTTTCTTTGTTCTTATGAACTCTTTTTGCTAAGTGCCAGATATTAGATCCTATTTCTTCATTTAGCAATATTAGGGTTCTGTAGCCAAAAGGTGACCACGGAACACAATTACTAAGAATCTGCTGTCTACCAATCTACTTATCTATGTTTATTTATTTATTTATATCAATGGCTGCTAGAATAACTAAAAAGTTATTAAAAAATTAATGGAGACTAAAGAAAAGCCACATTTTTTTGTGTTTTGTTATCAGTTTCAATAATATATATACTTCATTTTTTACTACAACAGTGGTATGCGATCCATCTTGCACAATACCAATGGGTGGTTTATTTCTAATGGGTCATGTTTACTAACCTAGACGAATAATTCATTTTGTTCCTAAGAAATAATTTTGTACAATTATAGATTAAATCTGACTGATAGATAAGATCGGGCAAAAGCGAGGATTGCTTCTCCCCTGCATGCAAAAAGAGCCCTTTAGCTGGTCAACCGTGAATGTTGTAGACTACTATTATGCTCTAGAATATTCTAACTCTTTAGAGAGCGAAATCATTTTTGTACTGTAACCTTTGCATTGACTAAATGACACTGCTTAATGTGTTAAATATTAGTTGCGTAAAAGAGGGCAATTAGAAATAAATGTCTACTTATTATAATAAGGACTAGAGGAAATATTAACACACACGATGTGTTTATAGGTTATACGGTTGCATTATGCAATAGCAAACAATGTGACTGATCATGTCACTGCATAATACTTACTTGATCTTTCCAGCTCCCTAGCTGCCTGGGCCGCTCGCTCCAAAGCACTTGAATCAAACCTATAGGCCTCCATGGCTTTCTTTTCTGATTTCGAAAGATTAACAGGAGCTGCGGGAGCACCCCCATTTTCAGAGGGTGGCTCATCTGAGGGCGGTTGCGGAGGCTTTGTGCTATAGCCGAACAACCAAGACATATTTCTTATGTATACTTTAATTCATGGAAGTGTAAATTAGGAAACAAAAATTAACTGAACTTTCGACTAAGGAAATAGAAAGAAAGCAAGGCAGGCAGACCGAATCCGCAGAATTTGAAGTTCAGTGCTTGACGGCACTTAATTTTTTTTTTTTGGTTCTCTTATCCCCGAGCGGAATGGCAATGGGATCTAGTCCATACAGCCAAGTCTTCAGAATCATTTCAAAATCTTTCTAAATGCTCCAGCTTCATGAACTGTACTACAAATTACTCAGAAGGGGTACGCACCATATCCAATCACCCGTAAAACGATAGGGAATTTTGGAAGGTTTTCTTTATGAACTTAATCACTTCTTCCAAAAAGTGTTAAATTTGAATTTTTTCATTCCTATATAAATTTGACAGAACTTAACTTTTAACCGGACCAGAGGACGACACTAAGAAGTAAACTTGTGGAAATATGAAGGCAGCAGCGTAGCGTGCGTGTCGACCGCCCGGGGTGGAAGACAATTTTGCCGCCCTCTTATTTAGATATTTCAATTTAATGTATACTATTCATTACATAGATTAATTCTAGAGAACTTTTCGGCATGAACAGTCATCATTATTATGCATTATTCGGGTTAGATTTTAAATAAAAAGTTTATCTAAGTTTTACAATCACATTTATTAATACAAAAAATATTTTACTTCAACCACTTATATACATTGTTGTAACAGGTACAATACCTATCACTTAAGATTAGGTACAACTCGACGATCGACAAGATTAAATTCTATACTCTATTCTATAACTTCACGCCAAATCCCTTGCGGGGTAGGCAGAGTGAGCCGAGCGCCACGTGACTCGATCCTTACATATCTAACTCGCTTCTTTAACATTCATTGCTCTTCTCATGCACGCTCGCCGGTTTCTAGGGCTCTTGACATCACCTTCTGATAGAACACGACCAATTTGGTCATGGTAGGTAAGTCTTGGCCTTCCCCGGCTCCTACATCCTTCCACTTTTGCATTGTATATCTGCTTCATCATTATTTCATCTTACATTCTTTCTACATGTCCGAACCAACGGAGCATGCCTCTTCTTATTTTAACACCGACGTCTCTTTCAGACCAACTCTGTTTCTAACATCATCATTGCGAATACGGTCTACAAGCCTTACGCCACAAATTTTGCGCAGCGCTCGCATTTCGACCGCGTTTATTCTACTTTCATGCTCTTTCAGTCATACCCAGTGCTCGCTTCCATAAGTTAGCGTTGGGACCAACACTGCATTGTGTATAGCGAGTTGTGCCTTCTGGCTCAGGTTTTTACTGCCAAGAAGTTTTCCCAACACTCCATTCACACTATTCCCAGCATTCACTCGTTTTTCCACATCTGTACCTTTCATCCCTGCTGAAAGCGCATCCAAGACATACAAACTCATCCAATTGTTCCAACACTTCATCATCAATCGTAATCCTCACATTACTTCTGGATTCTTCTCTTTCAAATACCATTATCTTTGTTTTCTTCGCATTCAGTAGTAAGCCTTTCTCCATACATTCGTCTTTCATCGTTGTGACCAGTGTTTGCAGTCCAAATGGTGTATCTGCTAATATATAGCACTGCATGCAATAGCACGGCATCGTCTGCATACAGCAGACAGTTCACCACTAGATCACCCATGCGCAATCCCACATTCGTTGACCTTATACTCTGCAGACAACTATCGAGATACAGGATGAACAGCCTAGCAGATAGCATGCAACCCTTTTTTTTGTGACGCGGGGAAAAATGCATTACGCACATCACCGGTGTCTGGGTGGCCTCCGGTGGTAGTGTGGGACACCCCGTCGGCTGTCCGACGGTATACCCACTAAACGACCACGCGAAATGCCATCGGCCGCGTTGGTGTGGTGCCCCGGATCTGTCAGCAACAGGACACCACTGCGACTGGCCAGCCCCTCAGAAGGGGCCGGACTTCTTCAATCTAGGGGTCGTCCCGGCAAATTGGGACAGCCCCTCCGGCGGCGGGACCATTATGGGGCCAGGTTCCCATCCTGACCCCTAGTCCCACAAGTTAGGGAGGCGGCAATAGGTGCGCCTACGCCGCACTCCCGTCCGCCGTCTCCGGAGCGAGGCCTCCTTCTGGGACATGACCGTCTCACAGAAGGAGGCCATCGCCTGCCAGGCACTGTCACTCCCGAGCATGGAGCGGACCACGCTCGGGAGCGAGAGGTCCGCGCTTCCAAGCGCGGACACCAGATCATGGCGCTGCCGAGACCATCTGGGACACTGCTCCAGCGTGTGTTGGGCAGTGTCCTCGGCCGCGCCACAATCGTGGCAGCCCGGCTGTTCCTCCCGCCTCGCGACCCGGTGCAGGTACTCACCGAAGCACCCATGACCGGTAAGCACCTGCACTATGCGGAAGGTGAGGGGTTTGCGCCTGCGGCGCATCCACGCCTCCAGGACCGGGCGCAGCGCATCCGCAACGCGGACTCCATACCGCGGCTGCGGCGGCGGTCTTCCCCCCACCTCCGCGTCATCTCTGAATGCCCTCGCTGGCGACACCGCCCCACTTCCTCCAACGTGGGGCGCTCGCCGAGTGCCCTCCTACTAGCGACGACGCTATGCACTTCGGCGAACACCTCCGCCACCAATTCCTAGGGCGGGTCGCCAGCAAGGGCGGTCGCGGCCGTCCACGCTACCGTCCGGTACCCCCTTATCGCCCTCTGCGCTATGACCCGCTGTGCTCTGCGCAGCTGAGCCCTGTTCCGAGCGCAGAGAGCGTCCGCCCATATGGGGGAGATAGCATACAACCCTGTTTGACACCAATTTTGACATTAAACCAGGGTGACATGCCACCTCTATCTCCACACATGCTGAGCTGAGCTCTATCCGCACACATGCTGAGCAATCCCAGTAAGTGGACTACACAGCACGGAGCAGTGAACCGTCAATCCCATATCTCGGCAATATATCCCACAATTCCTTTCGCACAACCCTATCAAAGGCTTTCTCAAAATCCACAAAACCGCAGAAAACCTTCTGGTCTATGGCCAGATGCTTCTCTATGATATTGCGGAGCGAGAAAACTTGATCCGTACATCCCCTTCCATTTCGGAAACCTCCTTGTGCGTCCCACAGCATTTCATCGGATTTCATCTTCATTCTCCTTTCAATCACCTTTCCATCCACAAAATTAAATAATTAGCTAATTGATTATCGAATTGAATAAAACGCTAATAAATTTATAATAAAAACAAGAACTATATACTACGTTACGCAAGGTACGGATTCAACTTTAGGGTTTATTTCTTTAATCCTTTGCTGAACTCCTGAATGCTTTCCTGCCATAACAGCAGCATTATCATATGCTTGACCTCTACAGTTGCTTAGATATAAGCCATCAGCTTGAAGCTTGTTCAAAATCATCTTTCAAACTCCTTCAGCAGTTTTGTTTTTAGGTTCAATAAAATCAATAAAAGATTCCACCACTTGTTTGGTCTTTATGAGAAAGATCTGGAGTGCTGTCGAATATAATCGAATAATACTTAGCCTTTTTTATTTGTCCGACGATATGTTAGCGAACATTATTTCACAAAATGGCAATAAATTGGTTTTGTATTTGTGGTGACATATAAGTAATTGAAATTTTGCCGCACATTTTTGACCTTACAAGATGTTCACGAAGTACTGAATCGTATTTTGCAATTAGATGAACCAGTTCTAAAAAGTTTCCTCTATTGGTACTGGTGTCGTTTTCTATATGTCCACGTAAAGCCAAATTTTGTTTGGCAAGGAATTTTATAATATTAAACATTCTGATAAGAATTTCCTTTGTTTCCTTTGCCACTAAGTTTTGCTCTTTCTTGTCAATAGTGTGTCCTTTTTGAAGTCTGCTCTCGAAGTCCTTCCATTTGCAGTAATTTTGGTGTGAAGGCCCAGTTGTCTGTGATGAATATAGCCTAAGTTGGACTCTGACATCTCAGGAACAACACTTTTCACATATTTAAGTAAGCCCCTTCGTTATTCTAATATTTTCCAACTCAGCTCTTCTCTTATTACGGTAAGATGCCCCAGTTTCTATTACTCTTTTCATTTTGATGCTAAAACAAAAAAATATTACATGATAAAAGTTCAAGTTAGAGCCGTAAATGAAACTATCGAACATTTCATTACACTAATAAATAAAAAAAGGATATTAGATGAATTTCGCTGAATTCTCAGCTCATCAGTTGAGAGCGAAGGATAAATAAAAGGCCACAATATTATAATGTGCAACGTTTCGTCAGTCCAATTCGCTGACCTCATCAGGCGTGAACTTTATTTTATAAAAACAAAATTACATATTTAAAAATACAAATAGTAATTTGAAATGTGAATACAATATATAAACAGTACATATAAGAGACTCTTACATATTATCATGTCAAAAGTACACATAAAATCATCTTAGTACACTCGTCGTCATTTTGAGAGCATCAACGAGAATTGGTTACCATCATCGAATTTTTCACAAAGTTCAATAATTTCACAACCACTACACGTACTTATTTGCACTGAAATGTCAGTTTTAAAGCGTAAAATAAATTACGATACGAGACAATGTGAAATAGACAACAGACGATCCATCAATAAAACTTTCTTTGAATTGTCAAAGCAACAAGTACTTCCTTGACCCATACCTATAGTTTTTAAAAGAAAATACCTACGGAGAATCCCCGCAAGTCAGTATAGACGGTGTTGCCAGCTGTCGCTACAAAATATCATTTAAAGAAAGGGGATTCCCCGAATTCGCCACAGATCAAGTAATGAAAAATTCCGTGCTCTTTTCAATTGGTCCGAATTTGTAGTTGCGATAAAAATATGAAATGGTTCAAATATTTTTATTATTTCTTGAGAAATTTTGCCGCCCGCTGAAAAGTGCCACCCGGGGCGGGCCGCCCCTGCCGCCCACACTACGCTACGCCACTGTATGAAGGGGCATCTGCATTTACGCGCCAAAAGCGGCACAGCTTAAATACAGATAGAACGCACGTTCTATTTATATTTATGCTCCAAAAGCTATGAGTGTTTTAATCGACAATAGAAGTAGCATGTGAAAATATCATTTTCAGACCAAAACATGTACCTATATATTTTGTATAACATGTTATAATCAAGAAAATATTAACTAATTTAATAGATTTTATTGAAATGTGTATTAAATAATATTATCAATATAAAACGTGGAAGAAAATAATTAACTACGCCGTAAATTATTTCATTCGGAGTAAGATCCCTTTTTTGTCATTATAGACACTTGGTCTCGAATTATGACTAGTACGTTAGATACCTTTACTCTTTGAACCTATGTACCTATCAATAACTTCACGTGAAATCCCTTGCGAGGTAGGCAGAGAGAACCGAGCACCACGTGGACTCGATCCTTACAAACCTCACTCGCTTCTATAGCATTCATTGCACATTTTATGCACTGTCGCCGGTTTTTAAGGCGCCTGACATCGCCTTCTGATAAAACACGATCAATTTGATCATAGTAGGTAAGTCTTGGCTTGGCCTTCCTCGGCTCCTACATCCTTCTACATTCGCGTTATATATCTGTTTCGTAATTCTTTCTTCCTGCATTCTTTCTACATGTCCAAACCAACGGATCATGTCTCTTCTTATTTTAACACCGACATTTTCTTTCAGACCAACTCTGTTTCTAATATCCTCATTGTCAATATGGTCTACATGCGTTACGCTACATATTTTGTGCAAAGCTCACATCTCGAGCGCATTTATTCTACTTTAATGCTTTCTCTGTCATACCCAGCTCTCGCTTCCATAAGTAAGTGTTGGGACCAGCACTGCGATCTGCATAGCGAGCTGTGCCTTCTGGCTCAGACTTTTACTGCCAAGAAGTTTTCCCAACGCTCCATTCACACTAATCCCAGCACTCATTCGTCTTTCCACATCAAGCGCATCCAAGATACATATACATACACTCTCAGTCACTTGCTCCAACACTTCGTCATCGGCCGTAACCGTACATTGGTACTAAAACAAAGATTTGAAAGAGAAGAAACCTCTTTCAAATCTTTATTTTCATTGCATTCAGTAATAAGCCTTTCTCCATACAATCGTCTTTCATTATTGTGACCAGTGTTTGTAGTTTATATGGTGTTTCTGTTAATAGGACGGCATCGTCTGCATAAAGCAGACAGTTCATCACTAGGTCACCCATGCGTAATCCTACATTCGTCGATCTTATTCTCTGTAGATAACTATCGAAATACAGAATAACTAGCCTAGCAGACAAAATGCAACCCTATTTGATACCAATTTTGACATTAAACCTGGGTGACATGTTGCGATCTATTCAGACACATGCCGAGCAATTCTTGTAGGTGGACGGACTGCACAGCACAGAGTACACCTTCAATCCCATATCTCGGCAATATGCTCCACAGTTACTATCGCACAATCTTGCTTGTACTTTCTCAAGATCCACAAAACCGCAGAAAACTCATTTATAGCCTGCTCGAACGCCTCTTCCGGCGACGAACTCACGGTTACCTCTCAGTACATTTGTGAGAACATAATCTATGCTCGTAAAAATATAAAATCGTTTCAAAATGTAGTAAAAATCTTAGAAGCAGGAATAGATTACTTATGCTAGCATATAGGCTTCCTAAGACTAATAGATCTTTTGTTATAAATTGTATTCGATTCGATAATAAATTACCTGAAACAGTTTTGTCCTTGCCTGACAATATGTTCAAAAGGCGTATGAAAAATATTCTAAGATGAATATCTAACTGACAGAGATGTTTTGAAATGATTGAGTACATTTATTAATATAACTTAGCTCACATATGGTATTGTACCACTTGATATTATATGCACACTCATATTTATTGTAATATGTATATACCTATATTGGCAAGTTACTTTTGGCATTTCTTCTTCACGAATGGTCATTTGAAATGCTAGTAGATTAAAAAAGAGAAATCAAAACTATGAAAAATTAATAAGATAAGTATATTGAGAATGTAAGACGCGTCTAAGTGCCTGTGAGGGTCTAAAGACATATAAAGAACTTAGAAGAAGGCGTCTTAGAACCTAACCCATTTTTATATTCAACAAACTCGGTGGCGCAGCGGTTAATAACGCGACTTTGACACCGATCGCTCGCGTTCGTGGGTTTGATCCACACACAGGACAAACATTTGTGTGCATGAACATGTATGTTTGTCTCGATCTGGCTGGTTTTTAAGAGAGATAGGGCGCATCAAAGCAGCCTGTCTGGGGAAGTACCTCCACCTCACAGAAAACCGCAGCCAAATAACAACTCCCTAGAAGGTTGTTGTGTACCTGCGTGTGAGTGAGGTCACCAGTAAGCTTCTATGGAGTTGCTGTGTTAGCAACAGAGGTGGCATCGCGCGAATGATACTTAAGGTATAACAAGCGTTCAAAGGCTGGCAAAAAATGGTAGCTGCTTTACTTTTTATTTAATGCTATTTCATTAAATAAAAAGTAAAGCAGCTACCATTTTTTGCCTACATTTTATTGTATACATTTTATATACAAAGTAAGAAATGGGATAGCCGGCGCACTTTGCCGAACACTGCTGAATAGTCGTCGACTACGAAAGTGTCCGGATAGTCGGATTTACTTATTTGTTCGGGAGGATATTTGTTGCAATCGGCGATTGCATAATCTTGAAGACAGGGACCTGTCGCGCGCGTCTCTGCGCGTGCCTTTACAGGTCTCTTAGCGGTGATACAGGCAAAGCTTGATTATTGGAACACCTGCAAAGGGCGACTGACAGAGTCATCGAACAGTATCCTGCTGCTTACAATGCATGGACCATGGTGCGTGCTAATGGGGATCCTAGTGTCTTTGTTTTGAAGCACAAACTGAATGCTGCCTCGAGGTCCAGTAAAAGGGTGGTAGCTAGAGCAAAATGCGATTCCGTCGGCAGAGTTGGCGAGGGGCTTGCGAGCTATCCCTCTGGGAGCCGTGCTTTCTGGTCGCTCGCTAAAGCTGCCGAGGGAAATTTCTGTCAACCGTCTATACTACCACTGCAAAAACCGGATGGCAGTTTGGCACATAGCGCTAAGGAGAAAGCCGATTTACTCGGTAATCTCTTTGCGTCTACCTCGAATATGAATGACGGGGGAGCAGTGCCACCTACCATCCCGTGGTGCAGTAGCTCAATGCCGGAAATCTCCATTACCCAGCGAGATGTCCGGTGGACCTTATTCTCTCCCGACATTCATTAATCGAGTGGGCCGTATCGGCAGTGGTGCTGAAGCTGTGTGCTCCTGAGTTGTGTTCTGTACTAACGCGCCTTTTCGTGCTTTTCTACTCTGCTGGGCAGACTTCATGGAAGAATGTGCCCAAAAAATCGCCATTTTTGGGCACCGGGTGCACATCGGGATCAGACCCATCGAATTACAGGCCTATCGCCATAATGAGGTGATGGAGCGTGTGATAAACACACAACTCCTAGGATACCTAGAGGATCACGACTTGTTTAGCGACCGTCATTATGGTTTCCGCCATGGTCGCTCAACTGTTGATCTTCTAGTGTATCTTACACACCACTGGGCGTTGGCGATAGAGAGTTAAGGTGAGGCATTCGTTGTCAGCGTAAACATGGCGAAGGCGTTCGATCGGGTCTGGCACCGGGGTCTACTATCGAAGTTACCATCATACGGGCAGCCCGAGGGTTTGTGCAAATGGTTCGCCAGCTTTTTATCCAACAGATGCATAAAAGCCGTGGTTGACGGTGGATGCTCCGATAGTATGGATATCAATGCTGGCGTCCCTCAGGGTTCTGTACTGTCTCTGACGCTGTTTCTGCTGCATATCAATGATATGTTGTCATTGGATGGCATTCATCATTCATTTCTTGTCTGACAATATGTTCAAAAGACACATCAAAAATACTCTATGTAAGAAAGGTATTATAGAATCGATGAATATCTAACTGACAGAGATGTATGGAAATGATTCAGCACATGAATTAATATAACTTTAATTGTACCACTTGATATCACTATATGTACACTCATATCATTATATTTATTGTAATCGTATGTATAAGATGATTTGGAAAAAAAGACCTATATTGGCAAGTTTCTTTTGGCATTTCTTCTTCGCCAATGGTCATTTGAAATGCTGGTAGATTAAAAAAGAGAAAAACTTAAAAAAAATTGATAAGATATAATATTGAAAATGTAAGACGTGTCTAAGTGTCCGTGAGGGTCTAAAGGCAAATAAACATTTTTTATCTTTATCTTATCTTTATCATTGTTATGCGGACTGTCAATTGATGGCATTCATTGTTATGCGGACGACAGCACCGGGGACACTTATTATATAGGCCGTGCAAACATCTCTCGTTCCCTTGTGGAGGAAAGCCGCGATAAACTTGTGTCTGAAATGGATGGTACTTTGGCTAATGTGTCTGACTGGGGGCGGCTGAAATTGGTCGAATTCAACCCCAAGAAGAGACAAGTTTGCGCATTCACCGCTAAGAAAACTCTATTTGCTGTGGTTCCTAAATTCCAGAACACACCTCTTACCGTCACCGTAGAAAGTATTAGGATGCTTGGCGTCGAGATCTCCAGTGAAGTGCAGTATCGAAATCACCTGGAGGAGAAGGTCAAGCTGGCGTCCAAAAAACTTGGTGTGCTCAACAGAGCAAAGCAGTACTTCAGTGCGGGGCAAAGACTTATGTTAAATAAGTCTCAAGTCAGACCGCACTTGGAGTACTGCAATCATCTTTGGGCGGGGGCACCTGGATACCAGCTTGGACCATGTGTGTAGGCCGAGAGAACTAATTAATAGTAACTCTAATTATGCTACGAATATGCTCACACTATACTACCTCGGATGTAACACGCAAGGAATTTAACATATCGTCATCATTAACCGTAATCCTAATATTGGTTTAGGTTTTCTATCTTCCAAAAAACATTGTCTTTGTAATCAGAAGGAAGCCCTCATCCATACAATCATTTGTCATTATTGTGACCAGTGTTAGCAGTTCAGCTGGTGTTTCTACTAATAACACGACATCGTCTGTATAAAGCAGGTAGTTCACTGCTACCCATGCGCAATTCTACATTCATATACCTTATTCCATATATCCATCCGCACATATGCTCAGCAATCAGCAGTGCACTGTCAATCCCATATTTTTTGTTTCTTTTGCACAACCTTGTCAAATGCTTTCGCAAGATCCACAAAACCGTAGAAAACTTTCTGGTTTATGGCCGGGTTCTTCTCAACCATATTGCGAAATGAGAAAACTTTATATCCTTCCATTTCGAAATTTGTGTGCCCCCCTGATTACATCCCTAATATCCTTTCAACTATGTTACCGAATACTTTTGCTAAACTGATCAAACTGATGGCCCTATAGCTGGCGCAGTCCATGTGTAATTTTTGCCTTTATACAAGATTATCATGACTGTGCGTCTTCAATCCACATGGTTATCCATCCATCTTCGCCGGACGACGACAACGTGGAGTCAGCCTTAGACTCACTCTTAGTGCCAACGTCCATGGTAAAATCCATACATTTCCCCTAAATAGTTACTCCACCGTGCTAACGGTTCCTGAATGTTAGCAAGAAAGTCACCAGCTTTAGAATGTATAGTGCCCATCTAGATACCGGCGAATCACTCCTAGACTTCTATAGCTATCTCCAGAAGAGTTTGGTAGTCGCCTCAATGTTTTTAGTCAGCCTCCTCATTCGTCTTTCACGCTTGTAATTCACTAAAATTCTTGCATTCACGGTGCATTTCTTTCTTCTTCTCTTTTATACTTTTAATTCGGACCACAAATTGATACATAATCCAGCCAAGTTTTATTCTTTCTTGCTACAGAGGATTCAACCTTCGCATGCCACCACGCGTCTCCTATCAATGTTTCATGAAGCTTATGAATGCGCAAAGAGGCCTTTGCGCATTCATAAGCTTCTTTTGCACTATTCACCATACTTTCTTTCAGAACTTTCCAGCTATCATCCACTTTGTGTCGGAAAGTTTGCAGTCTCAAGTCTTTCTGACACTAGAAGTACAAACGTACTCCTTACACGTATATTTTGCAATTTTTCGCTTCTTATTCTTTCAATATTTCCGTAACGGATACGCACTCGCGATTGTCTTCACTTCTTGAAAAGGATAACAATCCGGCTTACCACCATTAGTAACTACGAGTAATTCAATCCACCTCTCACGTTCTACATACCTATGTGGCACTCAGCTGTCCTTGGCGCACCGGTATTGACGCTGCGTAAAGGGATGCAGCCCCCTTTGCCGCATGTACTATTTGCCGCATCGAAGGGAGCAGATCGGTGCGTGTCGCGACATAGGTACGTTCTAACCCGTATTTCAGTGCAGTTTTGAGCCAGAATTACAATCTGTAGATAGTAGGCAGGGGTCGCGTTGCTTCTGGCACATGACCCCTAATTCTTATTGTTAAACAGTTGTATTTAAATTACTTTATAAATTATTAAATTAGAGCTGTACTCCGGTGGGTTTAGAGTTAGAACTTGCTATTGTGGTTAGATAACTAGAGGACAAAGGAATAAAAATGGAGGGGTTAGGCATCTTTGACTACATATGCATCCTTATTATAAATAGTTCTTGTGAACAATTAAGTTTAGAATATAATTAGCATGTAACCAGAAGTATTCGTGTTGAAAATAAAGTTATCATCTATCTTCAATAAAAAATTTGTTTAATTTAGACGCTCTGAGTCGCCAGCTTTAAAAAAAGGTTATATTTCCCCCGCACCCAGAATTAGAAGCAGCAAATTACCTAAATTGTACCGCATTATTCCACATAACACACATCAGATATATTTATGTGCACACCATATCTATGTCTATGAACATGACTTTAGTCTGTATTTTAACACATAACATTTGTAAATAGAGCTATTCTAGGTAATTTAGTCATAACCTCTTTCGGCATACGCATCATATCGCACAACTCACTCCACTCTAACGGCTGGTGTCATCATAATTTAAAACCAGTTACTGGCTAAAGTATGTGTATGTGAGAGACAGAGAGAGAGAGAGAGAGAGAGAGAGAGAGAGAGGGAGATAGAAATAAGAGAACGTTTCTGGAACAATTGTGGAATTTCGATATCAGGAAATCATTTAAAATCCGGGCTCTCAGGATTTGGAATCGCGGAATTATATTCTCTACTTGTCATAGTCATAGCCGAATGTTGGCATAATCATACATATTGAAGATTTTAACTGATCCCTGTCTCTATACGGCTGAGCGCTAATGCTAACTGCCCAGTCGGTGTCTTCCAACAATAGCAAGCCGTATTTTATGTTCGTTTAATATACGATTTCAAGTACATTCTTATTTAGTTTATGAGACAAACTGTACTCTGATTCTCAATAGGAAGGCATAATTGCATGCCGCGCTATTATGATATAATTTGTACATATTATATAGCTCTCTAATTTTTACGCGATACTTAAAGTTGGGGGAATGTTTGTGCCTATTGGTAAAGTTTATCTTGTACGTAGAAGGTAGATATCATTTGTACTATTTTTCTGTCGTAATTGAATTAATTCTACCCTGCAGTCGATTACAGCCAAATAACAATTACTTGGAGGATTGTGTTGTAGCAAGAAAGCCCTTGCCGAGTTGCTGTGTTAGCAACGGTAACCATAACACATCTGGTAGATCTGGCTGTTACGATCTAACGAAGACGAGATAAATATTATATGACTTCATAACTTCCAAGCCTAACCCTAAAGATTTTTATCTGTTTATTTTTCTCTAAACCTTTCTGGGCGTGGTGTCGAACATAGCCCGACCGTGCGTCGTTTATTTTAACTTCAAGTTTAGCCGAATGATCGATTTAGAAAAAAAAAAATAAAATATGAACGAATAAGTATACATACGCGTGTTAATTTTTTTATATAGTAAGTAGATATTTATAATTTCATTATTATAAGCGTGAAGATATACATACATACATACATTGATATTATATATAATTATGTTAGATCAACAAACTCTGTTGTTTGTAGTGTTGTTTTTACCCTGGTAGAAAGTACGAGGAACCCTGGCCTTCCCGTTAATTTATGTCGAATACTGTTAAACCAGTCCATTGGGTCCATAGCATCTTTGCTAATAATAATATCGTCAGTAGTAGTGGACTGATTTGTAGTTGTAGACGATGTGTTCTCGATGATATCGTTATTGCCAGTTATCAATGTCGATCGAAATGATGGATGAACCTTCGTCGACGGCGAAGTTGGATTAGTTATTTCTGGCAGTAATTTTATATTTATTGGCTTTCTTAATATTGCTGTCGATGAATTAGTTGTGGTAACTATAGTTGTAGGAACATTTATCAGTAAAGTTTTTATAGATGTCGGCACAGACTCACTGATGGTGATAATCAAGGGAGTGGCGTTAGTTTTATTAGGCTCAGTGGTATTGGTAGTTGATGTAATAGTTATATTAGTGGTTGTGAAAATTGGCGCTGCGCTGGTAAACCCAAATATATTTTGCGATGTTTCATTTGTATTCTTTTCAACATCATATTTTTTTAAAGTTGTTATTTGTTGATGTGAGTTACGAAGAACATATCTGTCTTCGTTGTTAATAACAGACCTGATCCACGGTATTAACGGTCCTACAGCATTAAATACCTTTTCTCGCATAACACACATTTTTGGATCAATGGAACCAGTGATTCCTACTATACGTCCATTTAACAATAGCGGTGTTCCTTCCCTCAAATAGCAATCTCTAGATTCTGCGGGCACTTCGTTACCAGAACATATATGCAATCTTCTAGACGATTTGTTTCTGTCGCAATGTTGAATCACAGTTGCTTGTAAACGCGGCTTCGTATCGGTCAATACTGGGTAGGAAGCCTTCAAACCAATCACAGATATAAGTTCTTCTGCAATTAATCTTTGATGAAATGCTTTGTTTCTATATGAGAATTGAATATAGATCAATCCTATGTCGTAGCTGGCCAATAAAGTAGGCCCTTTCAGATAGTTTTTGTAATGAGGATGCACGAATCTTTTAATAACTGGGATTGTTTTATTGCTCCGTTCCACTTCTTGACATACTTGAGCACAAAACGCCGAAGTAAGGATAAAATTCGGTAATATTATGGATCCTATGCAACATCCTAGAGGGTCTGGTGCACACACATTGCATCTTAAATGAACTAAAGAACGTATTGGCAAATATTGCTCAGACAAAAACACTTTATTCAACAGTATTTCCAGCAATAATATTTTTATATCCATTTTGCAATTCAATCGTAAACAAGCATCTTTATGGTATTTGTTATCGATTTAATTTCCCTAAAGTTAATGTGTACAGTAAATACAAATAACAGTTACTTTTGAAAATATTCAGTAATAATTAGGTAGCAAGTGAGTTCAGATAATATAATAAAACCTCTTAGACAGCCAAATTACTTACATAACATGTTTTATTAGTGTGGTCGATATATGTTTATAATTCTTGTATTATAAACATATATTGTCCCCTGGCATGCGGGGCTCTGCTGGGGTGGACAAACCTTTCCCTCGCTATTCGTGGGAACGCAATGGATAATCATAAAAATAATTTAATTAGCCAAAATGGCGGGGATGTGGTTCGCCACCCATCACGTCTCGTTTCTAGCGGGGGCGAAAAGCGGCTCATGGAGAGCCGCTTCGCCACGTTGAAAGTAAGAGGAGGAGTATGTGACACCACGGTTCATGGTCCCTACACGGCATACTGGTCGGGAGTCCCCCAAACTAGCCGAGGCTGTCAGGGAGTTGGTGTGATTCTTTCCTCTCGAATAGTTGAATGTGTGATTGAGCATGAATGTGTAAGCCCAAGACTCCTCTGGATTAGGTTAAAAGTCGGATTCACTCGCTTATTTATCCTTGGGGTCTATGCACCGACGGATCTGCGCGGAGGGGGGTCATTAAAAGCCCAACAAGAGAGAGAGGAATTTTGGGATAGCATGAGAGAGGTCTTGAATAAAGCGTGATGGGTATGAAGGAGTTCTGGGTACGTTTGGGGACGAGAGAGTGAATGACAATGGGAGAAGCCTGCTTGAAGTATGCTTGGAATGGAATCTTTACGTGGCCAACACAATGTTTGACCACAAAAAGATCCATTTGTATACAAGAGATGAGGGTGAGTTTAGAAGTATGATTGATTTTGTAATTGTGGATGAAAGACTGAGGAAGAAAGTGCTAGACACTCGGGCATACCGCGGTGTAGGCCTCGACACAGATCACTTCCTGGTCATAGCCCGAATGCGTGGCCTCTTTAAACGGTGGCGACACTGAGGAGCCGAGACTACGAGTGTTTTGGACAGAGTAAACGTGGAAAATCTACAAGAAAAAGAAAAGAAAGACGAGTATGTAGAGAAACTAAAAGAAAGTTTTAAAATCATAGAAGAGATAGGTGTGATTGAAGATTTGTGGGAGACATTTAAGAAAGGGATCGTGAATGTTGCTATTCAGGTATGCGGGGTAGCTAAAAGAAGGAAAGGAAGAAAGAACTATAATGTGTGGATGGGTAAAGATGTACAAAGGGCTGTGCAAGAAAAGAAGAAAGCGTGGTTGGATTAATTAGCAACAAAAGCTAACCAAAAAGTTGAACTTTTTGGTTAAGGCAACGGATGACGAGATAAAGGAAGCAAGAACGAAGTATAAAAGATTGAAATCAGCAGCGAAAGAAGTTGTGTCTAGAAAGAAAGAAGAACGACAGGATGATTTTGATAGGAGGCTCACTGAAGATTTCCAGTCAAATATCAAGTTTTTAAGGAAATTCATCAAAACAGCCAGAGGAAAAACTTCTACCTCGGAGCTGAGTACAATCAGGAGTCAAGATTGGAGCATTATAAAAGGAGAAGAATGTGTGTTAAAGAGATGGAAAGAGTATTTTGAAAGTTTGTTTGAAAGAGAGGAAGTGCAGGTGCAACATCCGGCACCTTCCATGGAATCTAATATAAATGTTGATGAAAGTGAGATAAGCATGGATGAAATAGTGAAAGCGTTGAAAAGTATGAGATTAGGTAAGGCTGCAGGGTATGACAGGATTACCGTCGAGATGCTGAGGGCTGGATGGGATATAGTGGCTAGCCAGCTGTACCGCCTTTTCAATTTGGGCTGGCGAAATGGGCAAGTACCGGGAGACTGGTGCAAAGCCATAATCGTGCCATTGTATAAGGGAAAAGGGTCACGGCAGGACTGCATAAATTACCACGGTATAAGCCTTCTCAGCGTCGTCGGTAAATTGTATGCGAAAGTGTTGATTGAAAGGGTTGTGAATGAAACAGACGAAAAAGTATGGGATACAGAAGCGGGATTTAGAAAGGGAATGGGATGTACGGATCAGGTCTTTTCCTTGCGGTGCATAGCCGAAAAGTGTTTGGCTAAAAACAAGAAGGTCTATTGCGCGTTCATGGATCTAGAAAAGGCCTATGATAAAGTGGTGAGGAATGAATTGTGGTCAGCATTGTCCGTGAACGATGTGAGCAGTATCCTCATACGAGCATTGCAATCTCTTTATAGGGATTCTAGTGCTTGTGTAAGGATAAACGGGGCATACACTGAATGGTTTAATATCGAAAAAGGTGTTAGACAGGGATGTGTAGCGTCACCGTGGCTTAATCTGTTCATGGACAATTGCGTGACAGATTTAAAAGAGAATGAAAGTGGGTTGAGAATGAATGAGTTACTCATCAAATGTTTTCTCTATGCTGATGACCAAGTATTACTTGCGTCTTCGGCCGAGGAGTTGCAGGAGATGGTAACTGCTATGAGTGGAGCTTTTGTTAGAAAGGGAATGAAGATGAATGTAAGGAAGACGAAAGTGATTGTGTTTGAGAGAGATGAGGCAGTGGCAGACTGCAATATCGTGATTGGAGATGAAGAAATTGAACAGGTGAATGAGTTTGTGTATCTGAGTTCAAAGTTTACAAGAGATGGAAAGTGTGAGAGTGATATTGAAAGAAGAGTGAATGCAGGAAACATGGTGAATGGTGCTTTGCACTCCTTTATGAGCAGTCGGAAGGTGTCTAACAAGGCTCGTTTGGCTGTACATGGGGGGTGTTGGTTCCGACATTCATGTACGGAAGTGAAAGTTGGGTATGGCAGAAGAAACATGAAAGCAGAATAAATGCAGTTGAGATGAGAGCGTTAAGAAGTATGATAGGAGTTAAACTGAGTGACAGGATAAGAAATAGTGAGATAAGGAAACGTTGTGGTCTGAAAGAAGATGTAGTGACAAAAATTGAGAAAGGTATACTGAGATGGTTTGGCCATGTCGAGAGAATGAATGAAGAACGATTGACGAAAAAAGTGTATAAGACGAGTGTGAATGAAAGTGTTGGAAGGGGTAGGGAACCTAGGCGGACGTTTCGAGACCAAATCAGGGACGTCTTGAAAAAAGGCCAGGTCAAGAGTACCCTAAACCGAAGAGCATGTATGAAGGGAATAATGAAAGTGGAAGAAGCGAAACAAGTATGTAAGGATCGTAGCAAGTGGTAAGAAGTGGTCTCTGCCTATCCCTACGGGATAAAGGCGTGATTTTGTGTATGTATGTATGTATATCGTCCACACTTGTAAAACATGTTATGTACACTGAATAACTTGTTATATGGTTAAGTAACATGTTACTCCTGAAGTGTAATGTTTAAGAGATGTTCCGAGTAGTCGACTATTTTTTTTTAGTCAGTAAAGCCAGCTATTCTGCAATATTCGGCAAAGAGCGCCGACTATCCGGCTTCTTACTTTGTATGTATTTCTCAATAAAATGTATATAGTATATAGGAGGAATTTCATTCAATAAAAACCTTGATTGAATGAAGAAAGATATTGGTATTTGATATACTCGTAGTAATTGCTGTTTTTCCCTGCCCACCAAGAGAAATTATCATTTGGCACTGCTTACTCTTGACTTGACGGGAATCAATGTAAAATTGGTCATAACAATCCATACACGAGACTTTATTTTTGGCATGATTAAATTTCAATTTTTGAACAATAAAATAATTGTCTTCAATTTTTTACACAAAACCGCTCTGACCAGAGCAAAAGCAAAACTCACGAAGCAATGCGAGGTAAGCAAATATGTTCCGAAACGCTCGCAAGCGGCGCAGTTGCGAGTTGCGACTTGCGCGCGAATCAGCTGTAAACGAAGGGTCACGGAAATTACCGAATAGTCCCGAAACTGTGATCGGTTTGGTCTACTAGTCGACCTCTTTACAACCGACTAATCGGCTAACTCGGCACATCTCTAGACTAATTTTTATGGCCGTTATATTTTCGGGATACAAAGAAGTATACGGCATAACCGATATGAAGTAAGTATATGTAGTAAAGTATAGCCTATGAACGCTGCAATATAAGGAGTATCGTACTTTGCCACCCCAGCTGCTAACTCATCAACTTTTCAGGAGATTACTGGTAACCTCACTCACTCGGAGCAACGCAATGACCCTTCTGGGAGTTGTCATTTCAAACTCGGTATGCTTTGTTGCACCCTACATCTCTTTCATTAGAACCTTGTTTGTGACATTTAGTTATACAAATATAAGTATACTCTACATCTGATGTAAAATGGTTACCGTAAGCTATCAATGCTTGGAATATAAAAAATGTAAATAATACTTCAATCGTTGGCGCGTTGCCACCCCACGATCTCCACACTCTTAGCACAGACAATCGTGGGCGAATTGACAATGCATGTGGTAATTCGACGTTCGACATAATAGCGTGAAAACTGCTAAAGTTGTCAGACTATTCCGTCAAAGCTTTTCTACTACTACTACTACAACTTCACGGGGTAGGCATCGAGAACTGAGCACCTCATAAATCGGTCCTCACATACTTCACTCGCTTCTTTAACATTCATAGCTCTTTTCATGCACGCTCGCCGGTTACTAAGGCACCTGACATCACCTTCTGATATAACACAATCAATTTTTACTCTCCTAAAAACACCCAATACTCATACACACACATGTTTCGATGTAGACACATCCTAAGGGAACGTTACTTCTACATACTCGTATATTGGCAGAAGTTACATTTGAATATGCAGATAGGATAATACTAATTGTTTATATTATTACATCTGCTTAGCACATTAAAAGGTAATTAATTATCAACAGCAAATAGTATCAAATATTTTCAGCACCATGTAGGGCAACTCATTTAAATACATAAAGGCATTTATCTATCTATTTATAACTTCACGCCAAATCCCTTGCGGGGAAGGCAGAGAGAACCGAGCGCCACGTGACTCGATCCTTACATACCTCACTCGCTTCTTTAACATTAATTGCTCTTTTCATGCATGCTCGCCGGTTTCTAGGGCTCCTGATATCACCTTCTGATAGAACACGACCAATTTGATCATGGTAGGTAAGCCTTGGCCTTCCTCGGCTCCTACATCCTTCCACTTTTGCATTGTATATTGTTATGTTACTAGTTGAAGAAAATGGAGTATTAAAAGCGATACAAAGTCAATAGAGCTATTTTACAATATAATAAACTAGCGGCCCGCCCCGGCTTCGCATGGACATTTATTTTTTAAACATTTTGGGATAAACGAAGAGTAAATGTATCTTTAGAGAGTTTTTTAAATAGTTTTTCTTAAGTAGCTTTTTTTCAAACAAATGACTTTAAGTGGTACGTACTTAGTGGTATTTAATTTTTTATTAGTTTTTATCCATTACCCTAATTACAATCGGAAAGTTTATTTTTTATTTATATATATTGTTGTTAGTTTTATTTTTACATTTCTTTTTTACATTTATTTTAATATATATAACATATATTTCGAGACTTTATATTAATTTAATTTAATAGGTTTTACTTTTTTAGTTTCCAATATGTCTACCTTAAGGCTGTATACTATATTGGCTGTGGTATTCATAGATGGCAACAAAATATATCGATTTTTAGGAATCCTACTCGAGAAAGTGCAACATATAATTGGCTATGAGAAAAGCATTCTTCTCTTAGGTCGATGCCAAAGATCGAGAAAGTTTGTCCCTGAGATTTATTTATTATAAGGGCAAACGATACCTTTACAGGAAACTCTAACCTTTTAAAAGACATGGGCAAATCTGTTGGTATCATCGGGATCCGCGGAATGTGAGCTAGCTGTCCGGCCGTGGGACCGGTGATGATTGTTGCTATAATCAGATTGTCTCGTAATTCCTTTATCAAAAGCCTTGTGCCATAACACATATTGGAAGGGCTTAAATTTCTCAACAGCATAATGGGAGTACCTACTTTTAATTTCAGTTCGTGTGGTGGCAAGCCGGCGGGATAGAGAGAATTTAAAAATTCTTGTAGATAGTGCACTGTATCTCCGATGTTGCACACGTTATCAATAGATTTGAAACATTTAAAATCACCTGGAACTTTTTCAATGATCATTTTGTTTATCTCATTTACTGAGCTGTTTTTCGGTGAGACGATCGCCCTCGAATAGAGCCAATCGAAATTTCTTTCTATAAGATGTTCGATGTCGGGATAGATTGTCTCTATAAGGATTTCTAGACTGTGAATAGTTTGAGCCAATTCATTATCCAATAATACTTGGAGGCTATGTGCAATTGGAGATGGTAATTTTCCGCTTCCAAGTTTAAGTAATTTTTGTGAGAAATTGTCGTTGCCGTCATTACTTAAACGTGCTCTCATATTCGTGCGCAAATTGAGAGTTTCAATTGATTGCCACAAAGGTGATGATTTGAGGCACGCTTTTCTGAAAATAACTTTTTATCTGGAACACCACCTTCCCATGGCTCCACCGACCTCTCGGTCATATGAGCCGAATCGCGGGAGTTGCGCACGGCACTTGCTGCTCTGAGGCTCTTTTTGTGCCGTGGGCAACGCTTGGCACCCTACAAGTTATTTAATCTTTTTCCACAATGTCTCTGTATAGCCATTCTCCCCCTTCTGGGGCGGCAACGCACACAAAGACGCCTTCGCTGCTGTCCGAAGGCGCTCGTGGGTACTCTAAGATGGTTCCTACTCGTTGCGCTCTTCCCCCTCTCGCTCTGGTGCTCTTCTGTCCGTCCCTGTCTCCTCCGCACTCCTGCGGGCGAACCATGCGTGGGCGAACCCGCGGAAGGCCGCAAAGTTCACCGCCGACGATACAAGATTCGCGAAGTACACCGGCCCCGTGTCTTCTTTGCTACGCTGTATCCCATCCATCATTCTTTCACGTAGATCCGCATACCTGGGACAGGACAACAGAACGTGATCCCTGTCCTCCTCACTCTCTCCACACGCACACATACTGCTCTCGCAACATTTCATATCACTCAGTCGCTTCCTAAAACATCCATGACCCCCAAGGAGCTGCGAGGTAGGATGATCCGGCTCGACCCAGTGTGACCTGAGTCTCACCGCCACATCAGGGAAAAACCGATAGAGTTCCCTACCCTTAGACTCCGCTTCCCAGCGAGCCTGCCACTCACTCACTGTCTTCTCCCAAATTTCGCGCTTTCGCCTGCTCAACTCCCGATCAGTCGCAGTCCTACGTGCTCCTTCCAATTCCCCAGCACGGGTGACCAGTCCAGGTCCGCCGGGAGAACTCCCGCCAGTACCGGTAGGGCAGCCGTACTGGTGGATCTGTACGCCTTGGTAAGTAAAATGAGTGCCTGTCTTTGGCTTCTCAAGACGACGCTGCGACAAACATACGTACATATTCGATGGCACCATATCGCCGCAGCATACGTTAGTGTGGCTACGTACGTTCCTATGTAAAGAATCCTCAGGGCAGGGAACCTAATTCCCCAGGAAGTTGCCGATACACGGGACATCTTGCCAAAGCACGTTGCGGCTCGTTCACCTATTCGGGTGGCGTGCTGTGCAAAGTGCAGGGAGGAGTCCAACTCCACCCCGAGGACTGTCGCGGACATAACGCTCCTGATAGAGGCCTGTCCCATCTTAATCACCGGGGGACGCTGGAATTTCCCCTTCACCGTCATCGTTACCGATTTCGATGGGGAAAATCCCAGCCTATTCCGGTCTCCCCAGGCACTGACCAGATTCAGAGCCTCGTTTGCCATTCGCTCAATAGCCGCTCTAGAGTTAGCCTCTATCACAACCGTAACGTCGTCCGCATACCCCACCATTTTTGCCCCATTAGGGAGTGGCAGACGCAGCAGATCGTCCATTAAGACATTCCACAGCGTCGGCCCGAGTACAGAGCCCTGAGGGCATCCCATGGTAGAGGCTTTCCACAACACCCGGTCCCCGACGATCAAGCCCACGCGGCGTCCGGTGAAGTAGTCCACCAACATCTTATAGATGTTTGGCGGGCAGCCCCCCCTCTTCGCCTTCAGCAAGATCATCGGCCACCAGGCATTGTCAAATGCGCCCGAGATGTCCAAGAATATAAGCTGTACATACTTGCATACAGATGTGCTTGCTGTACCCAGTATTTCCTGCAGCGCCGTCACCGTAGATCTGCCCGGAGAAAACCCGTGCTGGTGCTCGGAGATTCCCCTGGCAATCCGCGGAGCACATCTCAGAATAACTCGCTCTAAGAGCTTCCCGAATATCGGGAGGAGCGTGATCGGGCGATACGCCTTCGGGTCACTAAGCGGTTTGCCATTGCCTTTGGGCAGCACAATCAGTCTTCCATCTTTCAGTACATTGGGGAATACCCCCTCTATCACACAAGCCGCCAATACCGAGTGGAACTCCCTCGGAGCGGCGGCCCACACATGCTTCCAGATCTTCGCACTCACTCCATCGATTCCCACCGCCGTGTTAGGCAACGCCTTCACCATCACCTCGATCTCCTCAAGGGTCGGAGCGGACGAGGTCGGACCCGAGGGCATGAAGGAGGCCAAGAGGCGCACCCGTCCATGGTAGGCCGTGTCCCTAGACGTATCGCCGTCAGGACACAAGCCCCACAGGAGGCCGCGCATGGCCCCCTCCAGGCAACCCGTATGGCTTTCAGCAAACTTTGTGCCGTTCGTTACATTAGATGGAGGTCTAGCCCTGCCAGTAGCGGCCCTGTAAGCCTGGCCCCAGGGATCCCTGTTGCCAGACTCGGCCAAATTGCGAAAGTAGTCCAGCTGTATCCGCTCCATAGCCTTTCGGTACTTTGCTCGAGCAGCTCGAAATTCTTCCTTCGCCTCATCCTCGGATCTATCACCTTTCTTCCTTCTTCTCTGCCACGCATGTCGCAATCTATTATGTTCCCTGCGGAGGCACCGTAGTTCCTCATTCCACCATGCATACCCTTTTTCAGTCCTTTGACCTTTCAGCCCTAAACATTCCTCGCACGTTCGCACTACTACATTCAGGAAGTCCTCACACATCGCTCCCGCTGGCTTGCTAACATTCAGGCTTCCCATTCTCTGGTGGATCAGCGTTTCAAAGCGGGGCCAGCTGACCCCCCGATCCCGGTAACGCGGCGGATCCCGAATTGGCTGTAACCGCTCGGGTCCGGCCACAACTCTACTCCCCGTCACCTGAAAAGTTATTAAACGATGGTCTGAGCAGCTCGCTGAAGGATGAACAGTCCATTCCATGACTCTGACATTCCCCGCTGTGAGTGTGAGATCGATGTTACTCTCACCGGCCGGCCCACTAAAGGTATGGGGTTGCCCCTCCGTGTTGGCCACTTTGAGTCGTCTAGCATTAATGAGGCCCTCCATCTGTTGTCGCCTATGCTCGGGTACTGGGCCTCTACCAGTGAAATGTCTCACGTCGCTGTACCACAGCGGGGAGTGGGAGTTGGAGTCAACGCCAACGATCACCGCTTCGCCTTGCAGCGCATTAAGGGCCTTCTCCAGTGTATATAAATGCCTCTCAATATCATCCGCGTATTGAAAGTACGCAGATATAACGTACATGTTGGTTCCTATACATGCCACCATACAGTGACTCGTGCTGATGTTCTGCAGTATAGTGACGGGCAGTCTCCGGTTCGTCACCAGCAGGCCAGCCTTCGATCCCGGTCCCATTGCGACGATGCTGCACTCCGTCGGATGCTGATAGAACTCCTGCACCAGGACAATATCCAGGTGCAGGTCCCCCGCGGTCGCCAGAAGCTCGGCAGTCGCAAGCGCTGAGCCCCCAAGGTTGATTTGCCCAACCCTGAGGGCCCCCCTCCCCCGGTGCTGTTCTGGATTCAGCGCTGTCGTCCTATCCATAGTTGACTGTTGATATGAACCGAGCCTCTGCGTGCTTCCTGGCCGGACAGTCAGCTGATGCCGTTTTGTGGTCGGCCGGGCGTCCAAATCGCTTGCATGTAGCACAGGCCTGCGATTCCGAGCTGCAGTCACCGGCACCGTGGCCACTGCCTCCGCATCTTCCGCACACCCTAACCTCGGCTCTGCACAATCTCTCCGGGTGCCCATACAGTTGACATTTATTACAACAGGTGACCCTTACGAAATCTGAAACGTACACTACGTCCCACCCTAGGTACAACCTGTTCCTGTTTACAAGCTCATCCCTTAGCAGGGGTTCGCATTCCAGCATCACAGTGGACTTAGCGCTTCCCAAACGAGATCTCCTGAAGGCAACCTTGGCATCCTTCTTCAAACGTTCCAGAGTCCAGTGTGTTGACTCCGAGAAATTCTGCTCATGGATTGACTCCAGTAGGGTGTCCTGGGCCATGTCCACGTCCACGTTACTTAAGGCCACCAGCGGCTTGCGCTTCTGCGGCACGGCAGCCCGAAGAGTCGGAGGGATGGCTTTCCTTAGCTTCTCTGCTGCCTCCTGCGACGTAGTTTGAATTATTACCCCGGCGTTACCTACTTTTCGCAGCCTGTCCACCTGCAGACCGAATACAGCCGGGTTCACTCTCTTTTTTAATTCAGCCTTCGTTCCGTCTGCACTCTTTATTTCCGAAGTTCCTTCTGCAGGGTAAATCGCCACAACAGGACCAGAGATGGGCTTGGGACGCTCAGAGTTTTTCCCAGTTCGTAGGCATGCCGCGTAGGAACCAGGAGCACCAGCAGTAGTAGTCCGTGCGACCCCAACCGTTGCCCCGTCCCGAGAGTCAGCAGCGCGCTCCCTGGCTTCGGCGCACTGGAGTTGCGCCCTACATGTCTTCAGCTCTTCCTCAGCCAGACGAATATTAAGCGTCGTTATGACCGCCAGCATTTGGCGGCCTAGGTCCCTGATTTTGTTGACGTCCGATTTATTTAGTTTATTTGACCTCGATTCCGCCGTAATAATAGTCATGATGCTCTCTAAGGCCGCGCTCGCTGAGTCCTGCAACTCCTCCCTTCGGAATCCCGCCAGGCCTCCAGTCGTCACTGCGTGTTCCACCTCCACGGGCTCCATCGGTGATTTCGGACGAGTAGGAGGAGCACCTGCTTCCCCCACGTCAGGTACGGCAATTCGTAAGCGTTGGGGTTCCGAATCCTCAGGGGATGTCAGCAGCCGCTTCTCCACCACACTCCTTCTCGTTTCCGATATTTCCCGGGCACGGCTGGGGTTCGAGCGGGGGGGCGAATGTTGAAGCCCAGAAGTTCTGGCGAACACGCGGCGCTTCTCTTCCTCCTTATCCATGTCCCCGCTGTTCAACACAGTACGTGTGTACACAAATATCTGTGTACTCAACCAGAGTCAAACTTCCTCCGGCCATGCACCAAGGAGTGCACACTATCTATGTACACGCAATTGGGCACAGTATCGATTCCGATTTTGCTATGTTCGCGTACTTAAATACACCAAAACACAAAAGAAAATAATAAAGTGCAAATTAGATACGCCCGCACTGGCAACACCAATCAGTTGTCAAGTGACAGACGCCAAGTGAATGTTGACTCGAGATGCCAAATAACCATGACAGATGTCAGACTGACAGGTGTCAATGGTAACCGACAGAAACACAGTCACCAACAAATCCAAAGTTTTAATTGTCCATGTACGCGTACTTGAAATCAATACAAAAATAAAATAGAAGTCCAAAGTTTCAATTGTCTATGTACGCGTACTTCAATTAAATACAAAAAAAAAAAAAAAAAAAAGGTAAAGTGTGCACCCGAGCTGGTAACACCAACTAGGAGTTAAGTGACAGTAGTCACTAATGACGTTTACCAACGTCACTCCGCCGACAGGTGTCACTGTCAGGTGTAATCGCAACAGGATCCCCTTCTCTATGGTGCCACAAGCAAAAATAAAAATAAAAAAGTAAAATAAATTTCTTAATAAAGTAGTCGCACCGGCTACGCAGAGCCTGTCAGTGGTCTGACAGGCGTCAATGTCTAATGTGACACTGGCAGCACCAGCGAGCCCGTACGTCACCGTCACGTGATACACCACGCGGCGACAGCGCGCACGGCGAATACGCGACAAGATGGCGGACGATGCCCGCAACGTGGTCCGCTATAAAAACTAGACCTAGGGTCACAGTCACTGTCTGAAAACACTAAAACTATGCAACTTATATACTACGGAAACGTTACAAATCAAAACAGAACTGTATTTGCACGATATTCACTATAATATAAGTTTTAGGTTCGCTCACGTGAATGGCGTCGGGCGGCGAGATCCAGCAACAGCTAGACCTGCAAACACGCCCTAATCCTTAGCTGTTTGCACCCGTCGGCGTCCCGAAGGAACCTCCAACAGGATGCGCACAGGAATCACGCACTTGAGGACCGAAATCACCACACTGTCACCACCGAGGGGTAGGGGGGTAATTCCAATAAAAATTGGAAAACAACGAGCGCGGGCTCCGCACACGTCCGATCGCTACGGCAGACCGCAGCGAAGTATCTGGAACAGAAAAAATGTGGTATGAAAAAGTCAAAATATTCAATGTCGGTAGCGCGCGAATGAGCCGCGCGGGTACCTATCTCATAGATGTGCGCCGCACCGCCCGCTGCCACGCGCCGTGGCCGCCGCCGTTTCAATCCCTTGCTTGCGACAGTTGCGACAACTGTCGCAAGCAAGGGATTGAAACACAGAACAAAATCCGTAATATCTTTGGAATGGAATGTCCGATTTCGTTAATTCAAAGACTAACCTACAGGCATTGAAACAGTCTTGAATACGAAGTGATTTATTTGGATAAGGATTAATACCAAGGTACGAATAATGTGGCCTAGTTTGTACCGGCGTTACTATAGCATATTTTAACATAAAAAGTAGTTATTGTGACGTAACGTAATAGTTAGACATATGGTATCGCGGACTTTTTTGTAGATATTGATGTCCTCTATAAAACTGTAGTACATTACTTTGCTCTATTGTCAATAGTTTCAGCAGCGTACGCGGTATAAGGATTTTTTGGTATCTTTTTCACACATTACCGAAGTTTTCATACGGATCCCTAACTATTTTCAAAATATTTTATAGCCTATGTTAAGCATTTATATTGTAGCATTCTAGTGGTGAAAGAATTGGTGAAATCGGCTCAGTAGTTTTTGAGTTTATTCATAACATACATACAAATCTTTCCTCTTTATAATAATAGTATAGATATAGAAGTATAGATAGTATAGAAGTATAGATATAAAAAAAGGTTCACAATAAGTTCGGCTAAATAAGGTCTTTAAGAACTCGCGTTTTAATTTGTCTAACCGGTATATCACTGATTGAATCACTGGTGGGTGCACTAAGTGGCCGTCGGCTATAGTGGTCGACGACTGTAGACGGCATGTTAGCGTGCTAGCCAGCACACAGATCCAGACGTAGAAGTTGTTGGTAATGGTGGTGACCACTTTACGAACCAATACCGCAGCGGTATCTTTGTCAGCCGCCGTAGTCCACAGCAGGAGCTGTAAATATTATAATTTTAGATTAGTTAGATGTGCGGAGATTAACGGGTTTGGAAAAGTGAGTAATATCCCGACGGTTCACCACGTAGCCCACAGCAGGAGGCTGTTGGTCTCAGACGTGGTGCACTGAATCTTTACTTCTCGAAAGCTTCGTCCAGACTGCCTTGTTTTCTGTTTTACGTCCTAAAATCTATAATTTAAAAACTTTTGAATTTTATAATTTTTTTTTGGTTCCTTTTTATCCCCGAGGGGAAGGCAAAGGGACCTAGCCCATACAGCCAAGTCTTCAGTTTAGAACCATTTGAAAATCATAATTCTATGTTCGAGCTTCAGGAACTATGCTGAAAAAATACTTGGAATGGACTAGGTATCCATTCCAAGTATTTTTTCGACCCAATCAATCCAACCAATTTACATAACACCCGTAAAACGATAGTGATTGTACAAGGTATTCTTGATAAACTTATTCACGTCTTTCAAAAAGTGCATAAACGTGTTATATTTGAGTTTTTTCATTACTGTATAATTTCACTAGCACTTTTGTTACAAAATACTATCGAAATTGTCACATACAACTAATTTTATACTGAATTGTAAAAATTTCAAATATTACAACAATGTCACTCGTCAAAAGCGCGGGAAGAAGTCCTTGAATTTTACAAATGAAAATAATTTGACAACTGTCAGAGTTAACAGAGACAATGTAGTGTATGTTGAAAATATCTAAAAAGGTTTTACAATATATATTATTCAAAAAGGTTATTACAATATCTGCTTCGTCATTCTTTCATCCTGCATTCTTTCTACATGTCCGGACCAACAGAGCATGCCTCTTTTTAATTTAACACCGACGCTCTTTTTCAGACCAACTGCTCCTAACGTTATCATTGCGAACACGATCTACAAGCGTTACGCCACAATTTTGCGCAACGCTCGCATTTCGACCGTTTTTATTCTACTTTCATGCTCTTTCTGCCATACCCAGCTCTCGCTTCCATAAGTAAGCGTTGGGACCAGCATTGTGTATAGCCAGCTGTGCCTTCTGGGTCAGGTTTTTACTGCCAATAAGTTTTCCCAACGCTCAATTCACATTATTCCCAGCACTTACCCGTCTTTCCACATCTGCGGTGTACCTTCCATCCCTGCTGAAAGCGCATCGAAGATATACAATCTTTTCCTCCAACACATTGTTCATCCACTTGTTCCAACACTTCATCATTTACTGTAATCCGGAAATTTGCTTCTGGTTTCTTCTCTTTCAAATACCATTATCTTTGTTTTCTTTGCGTTCAATATTTATTATAATTATAACAATTCGCCTTCGTTCATACATTCGTCTTTCATCATTGTGACTAGTGTTTGCAGTTCAGATGGTGTTTCTGCTAGGACGGCATCGTCTGCATACAGCAGACAGTTCACCATTAGGTCACCCATGCCATAGTAAAATTAAAGAAGCAGGATATCTTCATATATACGCACCGCGTTCGGCTTGTATGTGTGCGCGCTCGTACGTATGCATCGTCGCACTCACTCACTGACAAAATTTATCGCTGCTAAAGGTACCCCAGTCGTGACTACGCCGTGCTTAACACCGCACGCCCACACGCACGCACCGCCGCTGCGCTCCCGCTCGTAATAATTTGTACGTGTACCTACCTACCTACCTACTTTAACTACAAATTCGTAAAAATGGCTAAAAAGTAAAAAGATTTTTTTTCTGTATCAATTGTGTAATTTTGTTAAAAAATCACAAATTTCCTATAGAATAAAGTACTTTTAATGCCTATCATTTTATGCTACTGTAAAAATATTAAATTTCCGAATATTATTAATAAAGATTATAATTTTGATAAGTGTAGTAAATGAAAAAGTAAAAAATAGTTTAGTGTAAAAAAAAATGGGTGCGTGTACTTATGTAGGAGTGTGAGAAGTATACTTCTCTCGCATCATTAAATAACAAATCCCTGGAGGGATGTTGTGTTCATGCGAGTGAGTGACGTTACCACCTCACAGGCAACTGCAGCCAAATAACAACTCCCTGGAGGGATGTTGTGTTCATCTGAGTGACGTCACAAGTAAGCTCCTAAGGAGTTGCCGTGTTAGCAGCAGAGGTGGCAATACGCGAGGCATACTTAATGTATTGCAAGCGTAAACAGCTACAGTGACCGCTTTAAATTGGGTGGATCGTATGCTTGTTTGTTCATGCGAGTGAACGACGTTACCACCTCACAAAAATCTACAGCCAAATAACAATTTCCTGGAGCGTTATTGTGTTCATGCGAGTGATTGACGTTATTACCTCACGGAAAACTGCAGCCATATAACAATTTCCTGGAGGGTTGTTGTGTTCATGCGAGTGAGTGAGATAGTAACGGCACTCACTCGCATGAACACAACATCTGTCCAGCGTATATACTTCCTCTGAGCATTAAAAGTACTTTTTTCTGTAGGAAATATGTGATTTATTAACAAAATTACACATTTGATACAGAAAAAAAAATCTCTTTACTTTTTAGCCATCTTTACGAATTTGTAGTTAAAGTAGGTAGGTAGGTACACGTACAAATTATTACGAGCGGGAGCGCAGTGGCGGAGCGTGCGTGGGCGCGGGCGGTATTACGCACGGCGGCGTAGCCACGACTGGCGTACCTTTAGCAACGATAAATTTTGTCAGTGTGTGCGTGCGACGACGCATACGTACGGGCGGGCCTCAGAATACAGAATAAACCAGAAACCGCAAACACGCCCAAAACTGAAGCCATACAAACTACTCTCAATGAGAGTAGTTTGATATTTGGACGACTAGTATATATTTGACCACCGTGTCTCTTACACGTAAAAATTTCTCGATAGTTTTTATTAAATAATGCTGTCTTGTGCGGTTCCCACCTGCAATAATGCAGTTAGAAGCATAAAAAAACAAGATGGGATCACATTTCATGTGTAACTAGCGCATTTACATCTCATTTTATTTAAATAATGAGTGTCTTTTATTCGTTGATAGTGGTAAACAATTTGGGCGAGTCTATTTTGTTCATGTTGCCAGTTTTACTAGTTTCTTTTCCCTACTTTTTTATAAAGGTGACATTTATGAAATAAATAATAAATGCATGTTAAGTAATTAAAAAATAGTTTGATTAATATAAAATATGTAAATATTTATTTAATTTTAAGGTATTTACGATATGAGCCTATGCTTACATTATTTGAGGTATTTTAATATAAATATGGCCTGAAATAAATGATTGAAATATTATTAACTAGCTGCTGCCCGCGGCTCCGCCCGCGTGGAGTCAAATAACGTATAATATAATATAAATTTAAAGTTATAACAATGAACATAAGAAGCTTACAAAGGAACTTTGATAATTTCTTAGTAACTCTTAAGCGTTTGGATATTGTTTATGATATTATAGTATTGACTGAGTGCTGGCTGGCAAATTCATCATCAATAAAGCAAATAGATGGTTACAATTCTTTTCATACAACTAAAAATCTGAATAGGGCGGGTGGTGTGGTGGTTTATGTTAATAACAAATGGTCTCCTGTAGTCAAGGAGCTTGATATTACTGAGTCACATAGTCTTACGGTGGAAATTCCTGAAATCTTGTCGCTTACGGCTATTTATCGGTCACCCTCATTTAATGCGTTGGCCTTTCTCGATTCTCTTGCGAGTACCTTGAAACAACAAAAGCATTATCCGTGCCAGATTCTGACTGGGGATATCAACATCGATATTCTCAATACAACTACATCCCCCGAGCTTACCTCTGAATACCTTTGTCTCATGGCTGAACATGGATTCATACCTGCGCTAAATGTTCCGACACATGGTAAGTCATGTATTGACCACATTTTTACACGTACACGAGGGGAGTCGGAAGCTATTGCTTGTGTTTCAGATGTAACAGATCACGATATTGTTATGGTAGGATTTTCAGCACCTATGCGAGTGCCCGCTGCAAGGACGAGGTTGCGTCCTAATATAGATATGAAGTCCGTTTCGAACGATCTTAAAGAAACAGACTGGTCGCAAGTTATTGATTCAACTTCTGCATCGGAGGCCTCTCAATTCTTAATGTCAAAAATGAACCACGTCATACAGAAACATACTAAATTAAATCGAATTAGTCGTACAAAGCATAACTTGAAGCCGTGGATGTCAGTAGGTCTTCTTAGATGTGCTAGGCATAAAGATAAACTACATTCAGAATCACGCAAAAACCCGAATGACCATAATAAGAGGATAATTTATACCCGCTATAGAAATTTCTATAGAAGTCTCGTACGACGACTGAAAGACGAATACGACCGGCGAGAACTGAAACAACACTCAAACAATCCACGGCCTCTCTGGGATGCAATAAAACGAATAACTCATACCCAGCGGAAAAAGTCCTCTGATCTTACGAAAATAAAACTTAGTACGACCGAGTCTTTAGATGAGTGCAATGATTATTTCACAGAAATAGGTCATAGATTAGCAAATCATATTTTAAAGGAGCTTAATGAAACAGAAGAATCCCTAGCCGCAAAGGTCAAGATAACTTCCCCTAGCAATTCATTATTTATGCAACCCACGAGCGAAGCGGAGATTTCAGATATAATTGCGGCTTTAGGCAATAACAGCGCACCGGGTCTTGATAATATTAGTAATCAGCTGATTAAAACTATCAAGGAAAGTATACTAACACCCCTCACCGCAATTATAAACCTGAGTATCTCCACAGGCGAGTTCCCTCAAATCTGGAAAACGGCAGTCGTAATACCTATTTACAAAGAAGGGTCTTCTTCAGATCCGTGTAATTATAGGCCCATTTCTTTACTTCCAACTTTCGCAAAAATTCTAGAGAGATGTGTTAACAAGAGACTAATGAAATTCTTGGAAGAAAGCAATATAATTACTGAAAAACAGTACGGCTTTCGTAAAGGAAAATCCACCGACGGTGCGGTGTCTTGTTTGGTTAATCTTGTCTCTTCGCATCTCGATGAGGGGTTGGCTAGCGTGGGTGTCTTTTTAGATCTTAAAAAGGCGTTCGACACGGTGTCGATCCCTATCTTATTGCGAAAACTTGAGCTCACGGGTGTTAGAGGCTGTGCACTGAACTAGTTTCACAGCTATCTTACGAACAGAAAGCAACTGGTTAGAGTTGATTCACACTTAAGCAATGCACAGAATATCACTTTTGGGGTGCCGCAGGGCAGCATTTTGGGCCCGACTCTATTTCTTGTCTACCTAAATGATATTGTCTCTCTCGACCTTGACAGTGTCGATGTTGTATGCTATGCGGACGACACGGCCCTTGTTTTTCACGGTTCTACTTGGTCACTCCAAGCTGCTTTCAAGTTGCTGAGGTTGGTATGGCCAAGATTTGCTCCTGGTTGAATAACAACCTTCTCACCCTAAACTTTTCGAAAACTAAATATCTCTGCTTTCATAAAACGATTGCATCAGCACCAAATTATATACCTGATTTTATAATTCACACATGTGGTACCAAACCCACATCCATTTTGGCCGATACGGATATAGTCTGCGATTGCAACAAAATTAATATTAAAATAAAATTAAATACTTAGGGATTGTTATCGATGACAAGCTGTCATTTAGGGATCACATTGATACAGTTTCGAGTAGAACAAGGAAACTTATATTTGTTATGAAAGCACTTGGTAATATTGCAGATAAGAGGCTTCTGAAAACAATTTATCTTGCACTCTGTCAGTCTGTACTTACGTACTGCATTTCAGTCTGGGGTAGCTCTGCTACCTCCTTCATTATCAAACTGGAAAGAGCTCAGAGGTCCGTACTAAAGGTAATGTACAATAAACCTTTTCGATACCCTACCATGTCGATCTATAGAGACGCGGAAGTTTTGAGCGTCAGACGATTATATATATTGCACGCAGTACTATCAACGCATAAAATTGTGCTCAACTCCCCCGAGTATAATGTTAAACTTAAGAAGCGAATCTTTAAAACAACAGTACCAACGGTCAAGACTTCTTTTGCAAAACGTTCTTCTAACGCTATGTTCCCATTTTTGTACAACAAAATGATGAAGAAAATTGACATAAGCCAGCACACCACTCGCAAGGCAAAACAAATTCTTATCCCATTTTTAATGACTTGGGACTATGCGGAGACTGAACAGTTCCTTAGAATTCTATCGTAATTGATGTTTTTGTAGGTTATAGGTTGTTGAATTGTTTAAAATCACTATTTTTATTGTAATATTATTTAAAAAATTTTTAATTTTAAACTTTTGGCTTTGGGACGTTGTATCCTATTGTCATAATGTCGCAGGTAATCCCAAGTTGTTTTGGTCCCCGCGATACAGGCTACGCCTAGTGCGGGCTCCATTGATAACGGACAAGGTATTACATATAATCGGTAATTGACGATTCATTTGTTTGTGTGGCAATGTTATGGTGGAATTTATGTAAGAAAAAATTATGGTAAATAAATTATTTGTATTTGTATTATTTGTAGATCAAAAGAGTGTTAATGCCGAGTGGTATTCTACCATTTTCTACCAGGGTGTTAGAAAAAGTTCGCGAAAGACGACCAAAAAGCCGCGTTCTCCTACATCATGACAATGCTTCTTCACACACGGCCAACAAAACAAAATCATTTTTAACTTCCGAAAAAGTACAACTCGTTACCCATCCTGCGCATAGCCCCGACCTAGCACCCTGTGATTTCTGTATTTTCCCCAAAATCAAAGATTTGATGAGAGGTTTCACTTTTACCAACTCCGAAGAGGCAGTGATAGCGTTCAATCAGCACGTAGAAAACATGCCTTCAGATCTGTGGTCCTCCTGTTTTATAAAATGGTTCGATCGCATGAAAAATGTTAAAAATGAAAAGGAGAGTATTTTGAAAAGCAATAAACATAATATTTTGGTTATAATATGTTGTTTTTTTAAGTTACGCAAAACTTATAGTGTGACCTATGTAATATTAGTAGGACTAATGTTTTTAGTATATAGTCTGCATATGTGAAATTGTGTGAATAGTAGTTTTTTT